>VDFB02257583.1:0-23170 GCA_007258455.2 Sequoia sempervirens | reverse complement strand
GAGTAACAATAATCATGGATTGATCGAGACACCTATGCCATTATTGTAACCATTCATCACCTATCTTCTGCATTCACTAGCTTTATGACCAAATCTATTGCATGCATAACATTGACAGGAAAATGATTGATAATTCTAATTCATCCTACTTCTACATTGTACAACTCTATGCCTAAATTTATTGCAAAAATAATATTGACCTTTAAAAGATGGATAACTTTGTGTACCTGGTTGTTTGGGATGAGCTCTCTTGAAATATTTCTTTTGGTTCAAGACATGTTTGATAGTGATCTTCTTATCTCCAGTCTCCCTTTGTTCATTATTCTTCTCAACATTTTTTGGAGTTTGATTTTCCTTTGAGCTTTCTCCTTTTGCAAACCCTAATCCTTCTTTGTTTTTAAGATTTTTTTGACAAGCAAGCATATCATCAAGCAAGGTGGAGCTCTTCTTGAATTTATCTTCTCCACTCTTTACTTTCTCTAGATATTTCCTTAGAGACACAATCTCATCTTCAAGATTTGAGCATTTTGCAGGTTTGTCTTTCAACTTATCATTCAAGCAGTCTTCAACTCTTTTTCCTTCTTCAACCTGCACTTTTAGATTAGTGATTGTCTCATTTGATTATTTGAGTTGCTCATTTGTTTCCTTGAGTTGATCCTTAACTTTCTTGACTTGATACAATCACCTGCTTCCTTAAGATATTCTTTTAGATCTTTATTCTCACATTCTACTTTATCCAAGTCATCAAGAGAAGATTTGATTTCTCCTTTCATACCAACTTCATAGTCTTCTTTAGTAAATATTCCCATTATAATTTCTTTTGAATGGATAAGATACTTCCTAGTTGCCATGTGTTCAATCTCCAAGAACTACCTTAGCTGTTAGGAAAATTGGAGGAACCTTTCTCTAATACCAGTTGTTGAACACCTAAAATACTAAAAGGGGTTGAATCAGTATTCCTTGAAATTAAATAACTTAAAAATACACTACAAAGAATCTCATCAAACTCGCAAAAATGAAAAGAAAAAAATAAAGCATACACCACAAAAATCAACACATGAACACCATATTTTACATGGAAAGCCCTTGACAGGGAAAAATCATGGTGAGGATTAACTCACTATATATCATAAGCGGTTACAATAGATCACAGTTAAAAGGACTCACTGTCTAAAGACTCACTATCCAAAAAATAGGAGGGCTCACTGCCCAAGGAAGATGACTTCTTCTAGAATTACAAATGTACATACAAAAATGGCTCACTACTAGAGGTTGAACTATTTACAATGCATCTATTATATGTAGAAGACACAGTTACTTGTTCTACTCAGAAAAATAACTTTACACACTTCATCCTTTGTTGTCACTCTTATTCACATGCACAATATCTACATCACCTTCCTCGATATCACATTATACTCTTCTCTACATATATATCTTCCTCAATCAATCATACCATCAACTAGGTCATCCTATTTGGATGGAACTTATGACCCCAAAACCTATTGGCTCAAAACTCCAACACACATGCCTTGTGGAAGTATCCAAAGCATGCACTTCACCAAATAGGTCAACATGACCTATAAATACTCCTATGAATCCAATCCATACACAATTCAGTCCTACACAACCCCAAAACCCTTAGGTCGACACCACACAACAAAACTTGTAAAGCAACAACTAAATGAACCAACTGTTTATCCAAAACTTGACACACAAACCACCAAACCACTAGAAAATTAGAATACACACGCATCTGACATCTCCAAACACTTCCTAAAATCTGAAAAAACAAAATGATCATCCATAGTTGGAATGCAGAGCATTCCAACTTGAACTATGCAATTGTAACTTTGTCTTTACTTATTTCGATACACTGCCATTAATATCTTCTACTACAAAGGACATAAAACTCTACAAATTTGGATATGGAGTTCTTCAATACATACTATTATTACCTCAAATCTGGACGATGAGATAATGCAATGCGAAACAATACAGGCCACAAAATTGTTCCTCTGCTACATTGAAAGTAAGTTTGGGACTTAGTCAAATTTCCAAAAACACTTGGTCTTCTTTGAACTATATACATATTGATGCACCATCAGTTCTACAATGTGTTGACATCAATGACAACACCATACACCATCATGCTCATGTTGCCAACATAAATTAGGATTGACTTGTACTCCACTTTTTGTATGTTGAGCCCATACATGTATAAAATATATAATACTTTAGAATGTATTATTTGTATAACCTAGATGGGTCATATATATAAACTTATTCTATAAAAAAATTTAACTAGAATTAAATAATATTCATAAAAATGATTAGTCTTATTCAACTGCATGTATCCTTAAGGTGGATGAAAACTTTGGGGCCAATAAACCATGTCTAAATTGTAAATTTAGTATTATATTAATTAGCTACATATGCAAACTAATAATCCTAATTATTTTTTTCACATATTGTAATTTAGGTGATATGTTATTAAGCCAAGAAATTCGAAACTAGTCTCATATATAGATCAAACACTTCAAATCCAAACACTACCATGTGAAAGTAGAGTTCAATAGATTTTGTACGTGATTTAGGTAGATATGACAAGAAAAGTGCATCATAATATCTCTTTGTCTTGGTTCATGTATGTATGATTAGATTGTGACCTATAAAGAGGATTTTGTATCTAGTCATATTCTAGTAGATTAACTTGAAGTTTAATAAAAATTAATAATTTTCACAAGACTAATATATCCATGTATAAATAATGTTCATAAGATGATTTTTATTAAGATTGAAGTGTATGTACTCTTACTTGGTGCATGGAAACTTTGGGGCCACCAAACCATATCTAACTTGTAAAGTTGATATTACATTAATTAGCCACATATGCTGAAGTGATGATTCTAATTACGTTTAACATTGTAATCTAAGTGACATGTGGTATTCAACCAAGAAATTGGAAACTAGCCCTATAAATTTATATCAACCACTTCAAATCCAAATGTACTATCATGTGAAAATATAGTTCAATCTAGATTTTGTAGGCGATTTAGGTAGATCTATGACAATAAAAGTGTATGAATATATTTGTCTTGGTTCACATGTTTAGATTGTACATCTATAAAGAGGATTTTGGAGAGTCATGTATTAGTAGATTAAATAAGGTTTAAAAAGATGAATTTTCTCATAATACTAATCTTCATGTAAAGAATGTTCATAACATGAATTTTTTTGATAAAGTACGTAGCATTTACAAGGTGATGTACCCTTCACATAGAACAACAAGGGCCAAAATAGTTCAAGTTCATAAAAGCATCAAAAAATAGAAAGCCAAAAAACACACACAATGGATCAACAACACATGGACCAACAACAGACCAGCAACAGACTACCAAGCATCTTCCAAGTTCTTAGATAGGAGATGGACAACATCATCTCCAACCCATTCCTGACGGGTCTTTAGTCTTTTTCATGTCCATCTCATGAATGTTTTGAAGATGAATGTAAAATATATAGAAATTATATATATGTAGGACTTATTAAATTTAGATGAATGTCGTTCACGCATGTAGGAATCTAATTTAAGTATTAAAATTAAATCTAAAATTAGAAACAATATTAAAACTCTAGAGTTGAAGAAGTAAGGAAAGAAATCTACAAACCCTAGAGATGAACTAGTAAATTTAATGTGGAGAATTTATTTGAAATCGATGTAGAATTTGAAATTTATATGAATCTAAAACATGTAGGAATCATTTTTTTTATTGAATTAAATATGAAATATAAAATTCTATATATTCAAGCCCTAGAAGAAATAAGGGTAAATACAAATCTAATATTTTAAAAACATTTTTATACAAATTAAAAAATTAGACATACCTTGTCTTTGTGAGATAAATCTTTGAGTCCTTTCTTCATATCATTCTTAATCCAAGTTTTCTACTAATATTTCCTCATAGTTTTGTTTTTCCTTGTCCTCTTATCTCTTGTTTTCTCATTTGCAAAATATTTCTCCAAGATTCCTTTGACAAATATTTTCTCCTTCTAAAAAGCTAAAATTTGTACAAAAAAATTCTACAAATTTTCTTCAAAAATTCACTTGCAAAAAATAAAAAATTCAGATTTTTTTTTTTTAATTTGTAGGAATTTTCATATGTTTATTTTAATATATACTTATTAATTTTATTTTTTGAAATTTTGCCTAAAGACCTTTCTTTGAAGGTCTCTTTTATTATTATTTTTAATCATATTGACATTTTTTTAAGGTATTTTATTTAAAGTTTTTTTTTTTTTCCTACAAACTCCCAAGTACCTTCAAATGAAGGCCCTTGGGAGGCCTCGTACTTTCCTTGTCTAAGACTTTTTTTAGAATTATTAGCTCCAAACCTCAAGTTGGGCCTGCAAATGAAATCAACTAGACAAGTTAGTTGGCAAGATTGTAGCACTCAAAATAAGCTTTCCTAAAAATATAATTTTGAATTATTTAATTTTATTTTCTAGTGAACATAGTTCTTTTAGTAACCATCAAGGTCTCTATTCCATACACATGGAAACATAATAAAATAGATTAATTTTTTTGAAAAATATGTGCATTAGGTATTGATGTTCTTATTTAAAAAAGAAGTTAATTCAGATGAATACTAACAACAATTGTGTTATCAAAGTAAACAATGTCCGAGTTATAGTTAATTTCACTTGAAAATTTTATAAAAAAATATGAAAAATTATTCGTACACCAGATATCGATGATATGAATCTATTTGTAGAATTGTATAGTTTTATCCTTTCTAAAAATAAAGTTATGTTTTACTAGAGCTATTCCACTTTTAAAAAATATTTCTAAATATAAAAATAAGTTATTAAAATTTATAGAAAAAACTCACAAATTATCTTTTAAATTTTTTTAAAATATATATTTATAATCTAGAAACAAAATCTCAAAAATCACTTGTTCACATTGTCTTCAAATTCTTAACGGTTTAGTTGCTATAGGTGTCAAAAAGTGAAAATTTGGTAAAAAAATGTTAATTTCAATTTCCCACTTTGGCCAAAAAGTGGGACACACTATTATGGAATCATCCAATACTAAACACATAGATTTATTATATCTCATATATGCTAGAATATTTGACATTAATCTAACATTAAAACTTATGAAATTGATTCAACCCCTTTACAATGTTTATAAATTCATTAATAATAAATCTTTGATCTATTTTCTCACCATATTGGTCTTTGAAAAATATTTAAAATTCTTCCCAACACTTGATTCTTCCAGTAGGACAAAATTTATACCAATCTCTAGCATTATCATCTAAATATTGAGAAAATAGTTTCATTAATACATCCTAATCTTTGATTTCATAGTTATTAATTACATTATTGAATGAATTCTAGTGATCCTCTCTTGAAATTGTATTATTTTCTTGAAACTTGGGATTTTTTTCTCTAGCTTCACTTGGGACATCATTTGGATACCTAGGTATTCCTATGTAACTTCATTTGTCTATACCCATCTAAATTCAAAGGAGGTCTTTTAGGAACATACCTTATGTTATTTCTTGAACCTCTAATCTAGGTCTTCTTTTATTAATGGGATTTTGTACTCTTCCTCTATTTACCTAATTAATTTTTTAGCTCTAACATTGAGATCTTCCTAAGCTTTCTCAACTTAAATCTTGGCCAATTCTACTCTCAATATAGCCATTCTTTGACCAAGATATTTACCTTGATTTTTATGATTTGGTTTTACTTTAGGCTATTCCTCTTCATATTCTTCATTATCTTCATTTTCCTAATAAATTTAGTTATTTCTATACTAATAGGGATTGTCTATTGCAAGATGGTGTGTCCCTTGGTCTCCTTGGTGCAACGTGATACTTGGATTCATGATATGGCTTAGCTTCCTCTCGTGGATCTTGTTTAAATATGGCGGTTGTATCAGGCATTAACAGGTTGATCTTTTGGTGCAACAACAATCACCAATGTAACAATTGGTATCAGAGTTGAGGTCACGGATTCAAACCCCTCACTTGTGTTGGGGGGATTGTTGCAAGATGGTGTGTCCCTTGGTCTCCTTGGTGCAACCCGACACTTGGATTCATGACATGAATTAACTGCCTCTCGTGGATCTTGTATAAATTTGGTGGTTGTATTGGAAATTAACAAGTTGATCTTTTGGTGCAACAAAAAACCACCAATGTAACATTATCAAATATATTACCTAGTGGAATTGACATTCCACCATAGGGTGCATTTCATCTTGTGTTCATTCTCTCTATAAATGTATCATTTAAATGAGATTTTAATTATTTCCCTTTCTCCTACAAAATTCATTATTTCATCTACCATTTTTTGATATTTAGGACCATGACATTCATCTTATATCCTTATTTTGGGCCTCCAAAAGAAGGTCTTTCACTATGATTCCCAATTTTATCATCTATCATTGGTTGATTTGTAATATTATTTTTATTAAAATCAATAAATGAAGCAAAATATATACTAGTACTTTTTTCTTTCCATTGAGATTGTACCTTCTCGTGCATCCAACCAAATATCTTCTTTTGAGGATTGCTTTTAAACAATGAACTTCTTCCATCCATACTGATTCTTCACAAAATATTATTGGGATTGTATTAATAGAGTTTCCACCTCCATAGAGGAAAATAATTTCTTGTCTAATTTTATTTCACCAATAGAGTGCTATAATTTCACAAATCAATAGTAAATCTTTAGATCTTATGACTATTTACAAGTAGACAATATTTTTTAATATTCTTCAATATAATCATTAATCTATTGGTTCTCCAAAATTTTATCTGTTGGGCCAACAAATAGACTAATGATGGGACAACAAATGAGAGATGTATGTATGTCTCATGCACTTTACACCATACAAAACCTAGGTGGGTATACCTCAAATAGCACTAGATTTTCTATGAATAATGAATCTATCATAGTGCAATGCAAATAAGGGTTCATGTAAATATAACAATAAGTTGAATGCTGATTTCATAATATTCCTTGTACTTTTAATGCACTAACATAAACACAATACCTAAACTAATAATGTACAACACCAAAGTATGGTTTTTCATTTTAAATAATTGAATACACAGTGATGCTAAAAATATTTGTGCCTACTCCTCAAGGATTACACATTTCAAATTTTAATTCAAATATATCATTATAGAAACATTCAATATTTGTGGTTCAACAATAATTTATCATTACCTTACAATAATTCAATACCTCATAATTGACTTATAGAAAATGATTCTACTTACTAATACCCTAAAAACACTACACACCCTAATCACTACATGAAAATAATCACCACCTTTATTTCAGATGAACTAATCACACTAGCAACACCCTTCTTGAAGAAAACATGTAATCTTGTATAGGAGACAATCAAATTTATAAGTTCTTATTTATATCATTATATCAAAGAAAATCATTATAAAAATGTATTGGAACAAAATTTCTTCTTTTTATTAGCCTTTAGAAAGAAAATTACTATATTCAATATAATTCCTCAAGCTTCTCCTCTCAAAAAATCCCAACCCTTACAAATGATTTTTTTTGTATTATTTAATGCCCCTTTCAAAAAATCACACTAACTATTACATCTATTTTAAAATAAAAATTAACACTTCACTTGAAAACTTTTAATTTTGTCCAACTTTTTCAAATTAAAAATATTCCACGTTTTATTCTCCTTTTCAAGAATTTAAAAATCTACAACAAAAAATATGCAAAGTATCACAACTTCTAAAAGCCATAAATTTTGATCTAGGTGTACTCAATTGACCTCTCATTTGTTTAAGCTAAAGATCTGAGAGAGCTCCATGCTTCTAAAAATTGTTACACTAGTTTTAGTAACTTTTTGAGTCAAATTCATTCATTTAAATATTAATAATCTAATTTGAATACTTTATAAAATATTTTAGGATTTTGGAACTTTAATATCTCACAATTTATGAGTGATATTTGGATATTTTTATCAAAGAATGACTTTGTAACTTTAGATATTTGAGTATTTTTTTAGGTTCATATGTGCTCATGTGGCAGCACTTTCTAAAAATAGTAGGTTACTATTTTCACATAAACAAAGTTTGCCTTTATTAGACTATTTTAGGGGACCTGTGATGCAAACATGACACTTTACAAGCTCAATAATCTTTATATTGGCTTACTTTGAGACAGAGACAAGATTTTTTATATTGACCTAGTTTAGGCAAGTTCTAATATTAAAGGAAATAAAAATTGGGATGAAACTTTCACAAATTGGATCGAAGCTTTGACAACGCGCATAAATAAGAAATTGGACACTCCAACACAATGAACATGAAAAATTTGACACCATTTAATAAAATTGACATAATACTAAATGTGATATAATCTCATACATATAAAGTGCCATCATAAAGGATCAAAATAACATCATAATAATATATCATGATAGATCCAGTAAGATAAAGGTAAAACTATGGCGGTTCCTATGATTTGTGGTGTTAGAGGAATACTTTTTTTTAGGTATGATGGATGGCAGATTATGGAAATGATACTTGTGTTTAACCCTTGAGAGAACTATTGGTATGTTTACAATGTTTCTTCCCATCCTTTAATATTGTGTATTCTATGTGGCCAAGTGTTGATATTCTTAGGTGTTATTTGTGAGCATTAGATCCTTAGAAATCCTCCTAACTAGGGGGTTGTTGTTTGAGGTCACTCTATGGTTAGGAATTGGCTATCTCCTACTAGCATCGTTACACTTAAGGAGATTGAAGCCCATTCTTTAGTCACTTATAAGACCTACTTGAATGCTTGTAAATTATTTTATTTGTGTTATAACATATTCAAAATATTTAGGGATAATTTTTTGTATATGATTCATGATGTATTTTGAGATGTTCTTAATTGGGAAAAGATGAGGATTTTGATTTCCTTAATATAAACTTAGAGAGGCATGAAAATGTGGTAAATGTTTATGTATTTAAAATGGTAAATTAGGAAGGACTACAACAAGTTTGGTTTATTTGTGCAAGTGTTTTAGAACATGTAAATGTATTTGTTTGAATTATAGTTTTTCGATAGATTAATAAAGGAATGAATCCAATTTAAACTAATGCACTATTCATACCTTACATGGATTACAAGAAAAATAAAAAATTATGAATTTGAGTAGAAGTCTAAACATGAGAATTATTTTGAAAAAGATGTGGTCTAGCATTCTTGTATACTACTAGATTTTATAACACCAACTACTTCTTAGTTGGGAAGACCATGCAAAATTCCCTAGAAAACCACAATTATACCACTAATTGAATAATTCTAGTAACCCATAGTCAAACCATGATTATTTATAGAAACTTGCAATCAAGTGACTAAATATATATTATTTGATTATTTAGTATACCATGACTTGTGCAAAATGTTAAGGTTTAGCCTTGACATGAGTTGAATCAATCTTCCATGATTCTTTCTTATCATTCTCATTATGTATTTAAAAGACATAGTTATATTTACACATGGAAAAGTATTTTTCATATTACTCTTGGGTGAAAGTTCAAAGTTGTATCACACTTTATGCTAGTTTATTAGTAAAACTAAATTTAAGCATTTCCAACTAAAAGTCAATTTTGATCAAACATATGGTCTAGTAGGATTCATTCTAGCTAAATTAGATATGAACCACAAAGTTTTCAATTAGAAGTGTCCACTAAACACATATGTAGTATCACTTTGGGGCCAATTTACAAAAAAAAAAATTAAAAAATTAAAAATTATTATTTTCAAAACTCCTACTCATGCAAATAACATTATTTATAAATATAAAAATATTCTTTTGTAGATTTATAAGGATAATTCTAAAATATATGTTTTTTATTAGTTAATTATTGTTTATATATTTTTTTACAATTTTCACTAGAAGTAGGTCATCAACGCCAAAATATAAAGTTGATCAAGTCTTGTCAAGAAAAATACTAAAGTTTATTAAAAAATTGAAAAAAAAAATGAAACATTAGAGAAGAGATTCCACGTCAAAATGATATAATTTTTTATATTTTGAATATATAGTTAAGAGAAAAGTGATGTATTATTGAAACAATTATGTTTTCAATATAAAAAAATCTAAAGATTTATTTTTAAAAATATTTATTGAAATGGGGAAAAAAAAATCAATGCACTAAAGTTTTAATTTATAAATACACATAAAAAATGAAAGACAAAATAAAAATTACTATATAAAGAGTGATTTCCCACTTAATTTCTTTTTTTAATCAAGAACTAAATTGTAGTGTCAATTTCTATAAAAATTACATTCAAATATTTTTTTTATTTATAAATAAAAACATAAAACACACTGAAATTTCTAGATTTGATTATTCAATATCATTTAAAAATTCAAAACATATATATCACTTTCTAGTAATTCAAGTTAAAAAGTTAGATCAATTTTGGTTGTTTTATTTGTAAAAGTGTGACACAACTTTAAAATTTCACCCTCTTACTGAATGCTAGAATATGTAAGGGAATGATCCCATGCGTGTTCATAGCTTTTCTAAGAAAAATCTCTATGGGAGAGGATCTAGTACTTGAGCATGTTTCAATACTTGTGATAGTATTTGTTTATATAATTCCCAATATTTCTATCAATATTGGACTCGTAGTTGTGACTTTAAAGTTGTTAGTGTTCATGATGACTACCCATAATTAAACAAAATGTATTCCATTGATCTAAAAAGCAACCAATCATGTGATTCCACATCAGTGCTCAATAAAACATGTTGTGAATGCACAAGTATTGGTCTCACTTTTTTTTTGGGCATTTTTGGACACCTTGACAAAAAGCATGTTGATGTGGCATCATATTTGATGATGTGGCCCTAAAACCTTAGTTATAAGCGGGGGACTTACCAAGTAAGTTGCTGTAAAAAATTGGGAGTGATTTGAAATTTCCACATAAGATAATTAGAAGCATGAAGTTAGGGTGCTCAACGACTGGATCCTCTCCCCTATCTTTCCCTCTCTTTAGCTCCTCATCTCTTTTATCTCTTTCTCAAAATGTGTTTATTCATACAAAAAAGGAAATACATATATGTGTATTAATGAGAATCAAATATAAATGTTCCTTTGTATTGTGTCTACTTAACTAGAATGAATAATTTCATTGTTCACAAATGTAATTCCTCCCATTCTTGAAAAATCCCTTGTGTCCTATACTCTCATTTAAAAAGATTAATTAGACAAAATGATTCTACATTATGTATCATGATGAATAGAATGGTGAAATTTAGTTAAATCACGCTTGCTTATCCACCCTTTCTCATTCTTTTATTTGGAATGGTTAAATATAGAAAATGAACACATGCTATTGATCAATTGGCAACTGTTAGTATAAAACATGATTGACATAGATGAAAGACTTAATGCTAGTTTTTTATTTGTTTAAGATAGAGTAAGCTTAGATTCAATCATGTATGTGCATCTAATGTTATGATGTAACTTATCTTTTCTTGTCCTTCATCTATCCATCTAGTACCCTTGTGGAGTGAGTCACTCTTGGACATAATTTTCCTTTAGGTGCCATTATCTTGTGCTTAGCAATCTTGCATAACATAGAGTGCGTCACATGGAGATGTGTGCTACTTGTTCTTCCTCTTATCCTATTCACTCCTAGTGAAAATAAATGCATTGCAGTGGCATATGAGATAATCACATGTATTATATGATTCCTTTCTTGCATAGCCATATTTTTATGTTGGACAAGAATTCTCTATTTCCATTAGCTTCTAAACTATTAGCAATTTTTTCGGAGCAAGGATTCTCACAGCAAAATTTTGAGTTTGATCAACAATTATTAGTTTGCAATCAACTCTTGCTGAAATGTACAAACATCAGAACTATATTCCTATAGAATACAATTTATTAGAGTGGGGGAACACTCCAATCACCAAGAAATACAATAACTATTGAAACTCTAAAGTCTTGTTCACCCAAGATTGTAATTGCAAAGTCTGCTAGAAATCCAAAGATTTCTATAAGAGTTTTTCTACCCAATAATTTTTTGTTAATTCTTCATTTTCATACATAATCAATGCTAAGAAAACATTGATTCAGGTAGTTTACTTCTTAACTTGAAAAAAATAAAATCTTGTTGGCTTATAATTGTAGATGGTGTAGGGGAGAGGGGCCCATAGTGGAGCATCCTAACTTCACGTTTCTCAAAATCCTACATGGAAATTTCAAATCACTCCCAATTCTATACAACAGTTTATTTGGCAACTCATGTGCTTCTATATTTCATTTTAGAGCCACATCATCAAATATGATGCCACATTAGCATGCTTTTTGTTGAGGTATCCAAAAAGGCCCAAAAAAAAAGTGAGACCGATAGTGGTGCACTAAGTCATGTTTTATTGGTGCGCTGATGTGGCATCACATGATTTGTCACTTTGTGTACTTTATGGATAAAAAGTGTTTTGCAATTGAATATTATAGTGCTCCACTATGAGGCCCACTGAGGGCTACTTCTATCCCACTATTGGACCCTACTCCATTATGAGCCCCTCTCCCCTACTCTAGAAATTTTGATCTAATAAAAGAAGTGTCGATTGCCATACCGAGGACTGTGGAAAAGTTTGATGTATATACCAAGTTGTCTGTCATATTTCCAAAATTTCTTAGCAAATTCCATAACATTGATTACATATTACCTTTTTCTTCGGCATACGAAGGTGCAATTGCTAGTGTAAGAGAGAAAGCCCTATCATGGGTAGGGTAACTTTGACCCCCTGGTCCATGTCATCAGCGTTTGAGTCGGCCTTTTTTTTTGCCACATCCCTTGACTGTCAAACTGCAGTATGTAACAAATTTTTGGGGAAAATTTGAGCACATTTTCCAATGTTTTTGGGGCGCCTTTCAAAAACCACAAAAAATAACCAAAAAAAGTGGACACATAGTGGGTAACTAGGTCATGTAATATTAGTATGTTGATGTGGCATTACATGATTGGTCAATTTGTGTATTTTTTGAATTGAAGGGATTGGTAGTTGAATACTAAGTGTAAATTTATTAACACTTTTATTGCCCGAAAATGGGCCCCAAACTGTCCAAAATTGACCCCTAGACTGTCCATATTTATACCAGTGATGGGACCCTGTCCCACGATTGACTCCTGTCCCTTAGTCATGAGTGAAGAGTCAAAGGAAAGGGCTGACCGCCAGTGTACCATTTACGATATGCTACTGATAAACACAAAACACGCCTTGCTTCACTGTGTGTAGGGTCTAGTGTCCATGCATGATGGTGTTGTGAATGGACGGTGAAAGGGTTTGGGGTGCACGATACGATGCTTAAAACGCAATACGCTCCTGGCATCGTTGTGTATGACCAAGGCTAAACTAAATCAATGCTCTTGCACTAAAGAGACAAAGCTGTCAACTCTATCGCAGTACTTTCTGTTGATAGAAATAGATTTTGACAACATAGATATTCGTAAGGGTGAAAATGCCGGTTTAACTTGCACGACACGATGATCATAAAAGCAAAGCACAGTGGCCTTCGCTGTGTGTGGGACCATGCTCCATGCACGACGGTGGAGTGTGACATTATATATGCCGTCTTTGACCAATTATCTGCTTTATGTAGTGGATTACACCTGTCTTCCACTATATTTTATGATGATGGAAATTGATTCCCTGAATTCCTTACTGCTGTAGCACGACCAAGCCATTCTAGTGGAATCCATACGTAATTGGAGTGAATATCTATATATCACATCTTGCATAGGAAACTTTTCGACACTAAGCGCAATAATCGTAAAAGACACAAAATCATCTCGATTAGATTTTGACAACACAAATTTGCACGAAGTTGCCTATTCCCATCGCCCTTCACTGTAATCAATTTTAGTTTAGCTTGATGGAGATCGATTCCTTGAATTTCCTTCCTTTATGGCATGGTAGAAATGAGAATCATTTTAATGGAATCCTTATTACGTCGAAGGTCCCCACACTTAGCTTTTGTGAGTCCTTTTCATGTCTAATTGTGCAGATTGGTCGAAAGGCAATGGACTATGATGAAATGCATCCCAACAATTCATCGTTTTTTTTCGGTTGTTTTCCCCACTCTCTGCCTCATCGGTATTAAACTTTCGCTTCTCCACTTTTGTGAGATGGTTGAGCATTTACTTAGGGCGTGAGGTTTATTATTGCTAATTGTTGAGTCAGTAGTTAGGGTTTATTAAATATTTTCCGCAACAACATCAAAGTATTCAAATTTTGTGTTTCTAGCGCTTGTTGAAAGGGGTTTTACTCTACAACATTTGTATCAAATGACGCACACAAAGCAAATGACAAGGAAGTTGGCAAGAGGGAAGGCCCCTCACAAGTAGCTGGCAACCAAGGCGGTGAGAAAGAGTGTCCCTGCTACAGGGGGAGTGAAGAAGCCTCATCACTTCAGGCTCGACACTGTTGCTCTTTGGGAGATCCGTAAATACCAGAAGAGCAGAAAGTTGCTCATAAGGAAGCTTCCATTCTAGAGGTTCGTTAGAGAGATTGCACGAGATTTCAAAATGGATCTGCGCTTCTAGAGCTCAATTGTGTCGACGTTGCAAGAGGGAGCAGAGGCATACTTGGTGGGACTCTTTGAGGACACAAACTTGTGTGCCATCCACGCCAAGAGAGTTACCATCATTCCTAAGGATATACCGCTCGCTCACCACATCAGGGGCGAGAGGGCCTAAGTCTCATTTGTTTTTCATTTATCTAACAGTGTATTTTCACACCACCATTTACTAGGTTTTTGCTGGTTGCCTTTCTTCTCGCTTTCTCAGGGTTTCTTCTTTACACATTAAATAGGGGGAAAAGGAATTATCCGATTTTAACAAGTGTAGAAATGTACATAATGTGTTTTCTTAGAGAAGAGTGCATTTAATGGTTTAATGTTTGATGATTTATATAAACTAAGATAGTGGAAAGTCTTTTGTTTTTAGATATTTACCAACTCTACTTATACTTGCCCGTTTGGATTTGGTGCCATTAAGTTTTCTTTTCCATTGCTACAATATTTTTAGTCATAACATGTTAGTGTGAGTTGGAACATTAAATTTCCTTTAGATTGGTAGGCTTGCAACAACTGAAAGGAGATCGTTTCGGTTTGTCTTATTTTACAAATATTCTGCCATGGTAGGGTTTCATGAAATTTTCCTACAAACTCTGCCCATTTTTTCTCATCGGCATCATTGAGAGCACAACACTATTTGTGCATAATCTTGAGGTAAGTCACTTGCATAATTAGAAAGTATATGTGGAAATGGGGTATGAATATCGTCGAGAGCTTTGGAACAGGGTATGAACATTGATCAAAGCACATTAGAAAGCAATTTTTTGTTAGATGATGTAGTTGCAAATGCCCTTGGTAGATGCATATGCAAAATGTGGAAACATACACAAGTCACGTGAAGTGTTTGACAAAATAGCTCAAAAAAATGTGGTTTAATAATTTTCTATGAGATGGTAATCTTAAATGGTCTTTACTAGGCACAATTTCTTTTCTATTGGCAATAGGATCTGTTTGATTCAGAATAGATATTTAGTTCTATTGGTTTCTAAGGATTTTCCCATGAGTAATTTATTCAGAATATACTTTCTTAATTTGTTTTAGGAGCCTTGCACAAATGACAATAAAGAAAACCAACGTAAGATATAAGTGCCTAGAAGAGAATCTGTGCGGATGCCTAGTTTAGCTCACATGCCATTTATGAAGTTACTATCTGTTA
Organism: Sequoia sempervirens; assembly: GCA_007258455.2. Classification (NCBI taxonomy): domain Eukaryota; kingdom Viridiplantae; phylum Streptophyta; class Pinopsida; order Cupressales; family Cupressaceae; genus Sequoia; species Sequoia sempervirens. The sequence continues at coordinate 7,374 of VDFB02257583.1, read as the reverse complement.
TTGGAAAGTTTCTTCCCACAACTAAAATTATTTCATTGGAACATCTATACACTGGATACAAGGTAGATCATTGTTTATTAGAGTTTATATTGTCAATGGGGTAGTGTTATAGTTTCAAGAGAAAATGCACATAAGACTAGATCTATACACTCGCTTCAGTGTCCCCACGCTTAGCTTTTGTGAGCCCTTTTCATGTCTGATGGTGTAGATTGGTTGAGAGGCAATGGACTATGATGAAATGCATCCCAGCGGTTCATCATTTTTCCTAACTATTTTCCCCGCTCCTCCAAACTCTACCTCATTGGTATTGACCTTTCACTTCTCCACTTGTGTGAGATGGTTGAGCATTTACTTAGGTTGTGGGGTTTATTATTGTTGATTGTTGAGTCAGTAGTTAGGGTTTATTAAATATCTTCTGTGACAACATCAAAGCATTCAAATTATGTGTTTCTAGTACTTTTTGAAAGGAATTTTACTCTGCAAGATTTGTATCAAATGGCATGCACAAAGCAAATGGAAAGGAATTCAACAAGAGGGAAGGCCCCTCACAAGCAGCTGGCAACCAAGGTGGTGAGAAAGAGTGCCCCTATTACAAGTGGAGTGAAGAAGCCTCATCGCTTTAGGCTCAACACTGTTGCTCTTTGGGAGATCAGTAAATACTAGAAGAGCACAAAGTTGCTCATAAGGAAACTGCCATTTCAGAGGCTCATCAGAGAGATTGCACAAGATTTCAAAACAAATATGTGCTTCTAGAGGTCAACTGTGTTGGTGTTGCAAGAGGCAACAAAGGCGTACCTGGCGAGGCTCTTTGAGGACACAAACTTGTGTGCCATCCACGTCAATAGAGTTACCATCATGCCTAAGGATATACATCTTGTTCACCACATCAAGGGCAAGAGGGCCTAGGTCTCATTTGTTTCTCATTTATCTAACAATGTATTTTCACACCACCATTTACTAGGTTTTTGTTGGTTGTCTTTCTTCTCACTTTCTCAGGGTTTCGTCTTTACACATTAAATAGGGGGAAATTGAATTATCCGATTTTAACAAGCGTAGAAATGTACATAATGTATTTTCTTATAAAGGCTCATGCATTTAATGGTTTGATGTTTGATGATTTATATAAACTAAGATGGTGGAAAGTCTTTTGTTTTTAGTTATTTACCAAGTCTACTTATACTTTCCCGTTTGGGTTTGGTGCCATTAAGTTTTCTTTTCCATTGCTACAATCTTTTTAGTTGTAACCTGTTATTGTGAGTTGGAACATTAAATTTACTTTAGATTGGTAGGCTTGCAACAATTGAAAGGAGATCGTTTCGATTCATCTTATTTTACAAATATTTTGCCATGGTATGGTTTTGTAAATTTTTCTTGCAAACTCTGCCCATTTTTTCTCATCGGCATCGTTGAGAGCACAACACAATTTGTGCATAATCTTGAGGTAAGTCACTTGCATAATTAGAAAGAATATGTGGAAACAGGGTATGAATATCGTTGAGAGCTTTGGAATAGGGTATGAACATCGATCAAAGCGTATTAGAAAGCAAATTTTTGTTAGATGATGTAGTTGCAAATGCCCTAGTAGATGCGTATGCAAAATGTGGAAACGTACACAAAGCATGTGAAGTGTTTGAAAGAATAGCTCAAAAAAATGTGCTTTAATAATTTTCTATTTATAAGATGGTAATCTTAAATGGTCTTTACTGGGCACAATTGCTTTTCTATTAGCAATAGGATATGTTTGATTCATAATAGATATTTAGTTCTATTGGTTTCTAAGGATTTTTCCATGAGCAGTTTATTCAACACATCCTTTCTTAATTGGTTTTAGGAACCTTGCACAGATGACAATAAAGAAAACCAGCATAAGATACAGGTGCCTAGTAGAGAATCTATGCGGATGCCCAATTTGGTTCACATGCCATTAATGAAGTTACTATCTGTTATTGGAAATTTCTTCCCACAGCTAAAATTATTTCATTGGAACATCTATACAATGGATACATGGTAGATCATTGTTTACCAGAGCTTCTACTATCATCGAGGTAGTGTTGTTGTTTCAAGAGCAAATGCACATAAGACTAGATCTATGCACTAGCTATAATTGTCAGGCAAGAAAAATTAGTAGAGATATGTTGAAAATGCAGGGAACACCACTTTACTTCATATGTTGAAAGATGAGGTGTGTGTTTTGTTGGCTTTCAAATGTATCTTCTTTGTGCTCTTTTCATTGAAATTTGAGTTGTTAGTGTTTAGCTCTAGATCTTATGATGATTGTGGATGTTAGAACTGTGATCTGGTATTGTTAAGGGCTTTGCTAACCATCATGAAGGGTTTTTAAATTGTTTTTCTCGGGAAATGAATCAAGGAATTTTGAATCCATTTTCTTATTTGATTTGGGTTTGCTATGGTAGAGACTAGTGCAACATCAACCTACACAGTATCCCATATATGAGGAACTCAGTATTAGGAAAATCAAGTTCAAGGTGATTGATTTGGGTGGCCATTAGATTGCCAATAGAGTCTCGAAAGATTACTATGCCAAGGTAGGGAGTAGTTAATTGGGTTTGTTTTTTGTTTACAACAATCAGTGTCCATAAACATGTTTTGTTTATGGTTTGCATCTTATTTTATAAAGATTAATTTTAATCATAAACATCCTATTAAATTAACATGATTTTTTGCATTAGAAACTCGTATGCTTAGGTTCCTTAAAGATCTATATAGGTACATAGGTTCAATGTTGATCCTTAATACTCTTTATAGTCTTCAAGGTGGAACACACAAATATGTCTACTCTATGGCTAGAGATCCCGAGCAGTCTCCCTTATTAGGCTTTCTATTTTACAATGATTGTTGATTACACTACTTCTATATAGGTAATATAATCATGACACATTTTAACACACACACATTATTATTCAAGTGAATATGAATATCATCATTCAAATTCAGGGCATATATATTAGGACAATAGATGGATACATAAGTTGAATTTTATTTTTATTTGTAAATGTTACTAACTTGGCCTGAAGTCTAAAAATTGAGGTAAGATAAAAAGAGATAGGCTGCAAGTGATCATCTTGATGCACCTACCATTTTATTATCTTATCTAGGGTTCTACTAATTGAATAAATTTAAAGCCTCATAACATACATCATCCTCATCACAGATAGTATTGTTATGGCCTTGTGCATCACCTTGATTTGCAAGCTCTTATGCATCACTTAAATGGCCATATTTTCCTTACAATCGATACATAATATCAACTTAGTCCTCTGAAGAAGGATGGGCTAGATCTTGGCAATAAGCTATCAAAGATGTATATTCTTATTAAATATTGGTAATATGGTGTTTCTAATATTGGCTGCTCAATATTGAGTTGATATCTAGAAGTTTCATTTGCTCAAAAACTATGCCATAAGTGGTGAATTTTTTCTATAGTGAAGTCAATGGGACCATTTGAACATACATGCATGGTTAATAGTAACAAAGATTTTTTTAAGGTTTTACAACCATTAGATTATCATGTCGAAAAAGAACTCTCTGCATAATGAAATATGCTTGTGTTTATAAACTTTGTGTTGAAAGGGTTGATCTTGATAGTTATGCAGCTTTGAAGGAGGGCCTACAAATCAAATGTGGTAAGCGAGGAAGAGATTGGATACTTGAAATACAAAGATTTTTGTAAGCAATTAGGAATGTAGTCATTGAAAGAGAAAGGACTAAGTAATTAGTGAACATACCTGTACAAAAATTTTTCACCGAAAAAAAGTTGAGCATTTCAAGTGGTTGATGCTGATAGTGTTGACAATTGAGCTTCCTCATTGATCCTACGTGCAATATGTACAAATAATATGTTGTTTTCTATCTTTGTACAATATGTGCTAGCACTTGTTGAAATGAATTTTACTCTGCAAGATTTGTATCAAACGACGTGCACAAAGCAGACAACAAGGAAGTTGACAGGAGGGAAGGCACCTCGCAAGTAGCTAGCAACCAAGGCGGTGAGAAAGAGTGCCCTTGCTATAGGTGGAGTGAAGAAGCCTCATTACTTCAGGCCTAACACTGTTGCTTTTTGGGAGATTTGTAAATACCAGAAGAGCACATAATTGCTAATAAGGAAGTTGCCATTCTAGAGGCTCGTTTGAGAGATTGCATAAGATTTCAAAATAGATTTGCGCTTCCAGAGATCAGCCATATTTTTCATTTGTCATTTTTTTGATACTATGCAATAGGTTGCAATGATTTTGTTCTTTGCTTTGGGATTTCCATTTATATACTAAAATCATATGAATGGTTGATGTGGGCTATCTTTTAATTTATATCTTATTGCCTTATCCTGAAGAGAGTCTGAATCCAATCAAACATTTCTAGAAATAGGATCATTTCCTCAACTATACTATTTTCAACAAAATTGTGATTTCATAGATAGTGGCGTGCTTGTTTTCTCTATTTCTGGGGTTACAACACACGATATTTTTGCAGTAGAGTAAATGGTTGCCCTCCCATAGAGTTTCTTCTGCTCATAACCATACATCATCAACCAAAAATTACTTCACTAACTGATTTCATTTTATTCTGTCATGTTACAAATCACTTTAAGGATACTATTGTTTTTGAAACAATTTTGCAGTCCGAAAATCTCAAGGTAATTATTGAGAGAATATGTGATAAGATAGTTTGTGGTCACATACCTGATTTTCAAATTGTTGAAGATGCCCATATGTAGTTCCAACAAAGGCTTAGCCAAGTGAAATCTCAAACAACTTTGGTTGTACTGGACAATGTCTGGAGAAAGCATCACCTTGAAAAACTATTGTTTAAAGCAAAAGGATACAAGACTATGATCACAACTAGAGATAGCCTTGTCGAAGCTAATTTCCAGTACAACTTGCAATTATTAAGAGAAGTAGATGCTTTGTCCCTTTTCTGCTTTTGGGAATTTGGACAACAAACAGTTCCAAAAATAGTCAATCAAAATATAGTCAGTCAAGTATTTTTCTTTCCCATATCAACAATCATGCAACACACCAAAAATTTAAATTATGTATTGTGTATACTTGAGGATTACACTATATAAATGTTATTGTCATAGAGATGGTGACCAACTGCCAATAATTGGAGATTACCACTTACTCTTAGGGTGATTGGAAGCTCTCTACATGATAAGCCTCCTGTAGTGTGGAGGGATGCAAGAAACAAGCTTTCTCAAGAAGAAGCAATATCGGATTATCATAAAGATGGGCTTCTCAATTATCTGAAGACGAGTATAGATATATTGGAAAAAGATGTCATATAAATCTTTTTTAGATTTGGGGATATTTCTAGAGGAATATATTGGACTTGTGGGTTTATGTTCATTAGTCAAAATCTATTAAGCCTTGTGAACTCATTCCTTACTTCCTTGCTTATGGTTCATTCCTATTAAGTGTTTGGATTTTAGTTGGATGCAAATCAAGGCCTCTCGTGCAACTCATATATTCAAGAAACATGGTTGAATCATTGTTTTTAATAAAATTACAACATATTATTAAGTTGATTCTTGGTTGTTTATTATAAAAAGCATTGCTGCCACTTGAATTCTATTTTTAATTAATGTTTCTTTATTAAGGGGGTTTAAGTTTTACTTGTTGTACTCAACTCACAAGACTTCAACTTTTTAAGAAATTAAGTAAAAAAAGATATATCTAAATTACGTCTCTAAATCAATTTTCCCATTTAATAATAAACAAATTTATTAGAAAGTTCACTATATTGTCTTCGGCATACCCATTGCACCTCAAGGTGCAATTACTAGTTTATGTTAGTTTCAAAATTATGGGGCAAATTGATGTGAAATTCAAGCCTGACTTCATTGGTTGCCCCTTGTAGATATATATTTCGTAGTGTTTAAAAGAAATTTAATTGGTTGTTTAATTTATATTAATTATTTTTGTGGGTGTTCTTTGTTGAAGATAAGTTAAGATAAAGTCAGAAATGGAAGGTTGTTATGATAGGTGTGATGCATGTGCATGTGTTCTGCAAATGTATGCAACCATATTGTTTATTACGTTGAAGGCGTTCCCTCATTGAGCTTTCCTAAACTCATTTTGTCTATCCACGATGTAGACTTGTAGACATGACATGCAAGACGATTGAACACATCTTAGCGATTCATCATTTTTCACCATTTTCTGGCTATTTTTTGCCCCTTTTAGCTACTTTCCCCACCATTATTGGTTTTCTCTCCTCCAAACTCTTCCTCGTTGGTATATACTACAACAATTTGTGGTTGTATCATATGCAAGTTGCATTATATGCCAACACTAGTAGCTCACATTAACTAAAAAATGGGTTGGAATTAATTAATATTATACAATGATGTTACAATCGCTTCAAACTCCTTGGCACACCTTTAATAATATTTTCAAGTGAGTGTCCAAAGTGAGGCCTTGATTCGTCAAAATAAAATACAAAGCATCATATCATATAAATAAAGAATGAGAGGGAGCATTCACTTGGTTTTACCGTCACAAAATTCGCTTGGAAATTCATGTAAACACTTAGAGGTCTTTGAAAAAGAAGAAAAATTACAAACCCTTAAAAGAAAACCCTTATAGGATTGGAATTACCTCTCCACTAATTGGTAAGTTCTTCAATTAAATCATTTTTTTTTTAATTCTTTTTGGTCCATATTGAATGCAAACCCTAGGTTTATATGATTTTCTAATTACTTTCTTTTAAATTTTCAAACCCTAGATTCATATAATATTGTGCATCAGGGTTTAAAGTTGTGTAGAAATGGCATAAGTTCCACATGGGGGCTCAAAACCCTCAAAATATTTTGGTAGTGGCTACAAAATAAACGTAGAAAGCATCACTAAAAGATTGCAAATTTTGTATGGCCATTGGAAAGAGCATAGACAAAGCTTCTAGGGCACCTGCTAGGCGATAACAATTTTTGCCTTTCTACTGTCTCAAGATTTGTGTTATTTGAAGTCATCGACATTAAGTATATGGCTTTTAGGGTACAAGTCTCCCAAGACTATCATGTTTGATCATGGGCAACCAAATACACTTTCTATGCAGCTAGGAAAAGGCTACTTTGCTTGAAGTGTGTAAAAAACCCACCAAAAGCTTTTGGGTATCAATGTGGTGTTACATGTGAAGGCGAGGAATGATGCACAAAGTTCCCAGATGGAGAGCATGTGTGTTGCTACAAGGGCTCCTAACATTCCTCTTCACTTTTGGAGGATTGATTGCCTTTCCTTCATTGGAAACTCAATTGGTTGCCTTATTTCTATCTTGGATTTGAATATTGTTTTATTTGTCTATGTTGCTTCTACCTTGGCAGTATTGTTTCCATAATAGTTGTGGTATACTTGATAGCTA
>VDFB02257582.1:532390-821981 GCA_007258455.2 Sequoia sempervirens | reverse complement strand
ACTCGAATATACAATTGTTACTACCCTACCCGCTTGTCATTAAAACTTGATGGTTAGTGTCAAATTGAGGCTCCAAATTATCACACTTTCTTAGCATTTAAAAAGGAAATTTGTCCCAACCTAACCTAGATAATCTAAACAACCACCTTGGTATCATTGTTGACAACTGAAATGTTAAAATTCTTTTGAATAGTCAAGATCACAAGAATTCCAAGAAAAAAAACCTTTTTAGGTTGATATCAAGCCAATAGAGTTTCATTTAAGTTTACTCTGGCTTTCTATATTTACTTTTGGTAAGTACTATTATAAGATTAAAAAATGTTAAATAAGATAGAAGCCTTACTTAGTATTTATGATATTGCCTACAATTTCCCACTAAATTGTTTCTTTGAATTTATATACATGAAAAGCATTACTATGAGCCTAAGGCAAATGACAATAGTGTGGAATATAAAGAAAAAGTAGCACATCTATTAACCATTCCATGTTAATGTCCTTAACATCAAACATAGAAGCATACCAAAGAATGTGTCTCTATTTCAATTTCCTTAACATCTATTAAGAATATTTACATTCAAGGTCGCCTACCTACGATTCTCCTTAGCAACTTGATGAAATCTAGTGTATCTTTGTTGGTGAATCATGTCCCAATAGTTAGCACTTAGTTCAGTACTAAAAATCAACAAAAAAACCCAATTAAATAGCGATTTTGCGTGGTTAGGATGTCTTGACAAGTTGGTTTGCAATTTTTTTGCCATTTTTACACGATTTTTTTTAGAATTTAAACCCTTGAGAATCATTGAACATCATGGCTGATTAAATCAGGATTTTTTGGGGAAAAAATCGTTTCGGCTGAAGATTTTTTTAAAATTGCGATTTTTTGAGGATTTATGCTTCTATGAGCTCCTCTAATTTGTAGCAAGAGAGGATAGAGTAACCATTGGGAAACTTTATTCTATGTTGGTGCGGTCACAAAACACCCATCCACAGGTAGTAAACCTCTATTGTGAAAGTTGTAATAAGCAGGGAGTAGTGAACTTCCTTTGGTTAAAGACCATAAATTTCTATTGTAAAAGTTGTTATATTTGTGAGGCTGGATTTGGACAATAGATCCAAGCAGCTTGCTCACCGTGGTTTTTCCCTTGTTGGGTTACCCACATAAATCTGGTGTTATGGTTGTGTGTCTTTGTGTTCTTTTGTTGATCATGTTTTAATTGGTTCATTGTTGTTGAATGAAAGAAATTGATTCACCACCCCCCGCCCCTCCCACTCTTAGTATTGTTGTGTTCAACAATTTTCTATTTAGAAAATTCGAAGAAACACTAAAAAAATGAAACTACAAAAACAATCAAACAAAACCTTAGCAGCCTAACACAAATTTCAATAAAAGGAACAAAAATTAAATAAAATAGAAAACCAAAAATATATTATAGTTATACACCTTTGAAATGTTGTTGAATAAGAGTCTATTTGTTGTTCACAAATGCCTAGAAAATCAAATGACTACTCCAACAACACTTCTAAAACAACAAACTCCAAAATAATGTCAAATGATAAAAAAATTTGTGCAAAATAAACATGAAATCATGGGCTAGTTTTTGAATAAAAGTAATGCGTTATTAGCAACGTTTTGGTGAAAAATCACCAACAACTTGCAATCAAGTTAAATGGTGAGTCACTTGCCACCCAAACTAACTTGTGAGTTTTACAAGTAATTGGTGTTTTTTCAATTAGGCTTAAACTTTCAAGTTTCTAGTATTAAGGTAAAAATCAAAGGACTAATGTATTTTACCTCGCCACAAGTTTTCCTTCTTCAAAAGACTTGAGGTGACAAAAGGAGTTTTCCCTCTGTACCCTTGTAGATCTCCAATTTGTTGATAATTTGATCTCTCATGTTTTCGTTTGTTGTTGTCCTCTCTATACATGAAGTAAGATTAATGATCTCCTTATCAATCTTAGATGTGTCATAGAAGTAAAACTTTGAGTTTAAGTAGTACAACATGGTATGTATTGGTTGGCGGAGATGGTTCATACATCTACAATTAATAAATACAATAAATTATTTGATAGTTTTTGCATGGCCTCATACAAAGCCCATTGGCATGCCATCCCCATCCACCAAATACAAAGCCTTACCCAAACACTTATTAGTATAATATCTTTCTATTTGTTTAGTTAATGGTCATCTAGTCATTTTTAGTTAGTTTAGGATAGTTTCTATTTTCGTCTTTTGTTAACAATTGTTTCCTTTAGAGACATCTTTGTAAATCTATATAAGGAACTTTTGTTCCTCTGTTTAATACATAACATTGATTATTTGAACATGGTATCAAAGCTAGTCTAAGCTTGTCTCCCTCACGGGAGGGCTCGGGATTTTGGGAGAACCTGTTGAAGTAGGGTTTCTGAAAATCACAAGCTAGGGTTCATAGTTCTATTTTTCAGAAGTTTGTGTCTTTACTTCCATAATTTCGTGGGCCTAATTCATGAGAATCTTTTCATGTGAGATTTCTTTCGTATTTTCGTGCTCCTATCTTACGATATGGTTCGTGGGTTCGTCTGAGCTGAATTGCGGCCGTTTTTTGTAGAAATCACGAAGTTTTTCTCAGGTCAAAAATCGCATGGCAGTCTGAAGAAATCACGAAGGTTTTTTTTTTAAAAATCATGCGCCCTTTTTATTCCGTTCATGGGCGTTTTTCCTAAGCACGACTGCTTTTTTCGGGTCGTTTTTACCCGCGACCTTTTGTTTTCCGCGTCAGGTATTCTCTATTCGACGGCATGTGTCAAAAGTCGTGGTTACTGTAAAACTCGTGCCGTATTTGTTCATTTATAGCCATCGCTGAAGACTCCCACTTTTTTTTTACGGATTCTTTTGGAGGATCTACGCCTACATTCTTTTCATGGACATTTTGCGATGGATTTCTCCCAATTCGAAGTTGTTTACTGAGGCGTTTCAAAAAAACACGATTTCCTGCAAAGTTGTGCCGTTTTCAATTTTGTGCATCAATGTTCTAGGTTTTTTTAATAATTTTTTTCTCCTTAAAAAAAAAATTTGATGGGTTTTTAATATTTTTGTCCCTAGAAAAAAAAATTATGATGGTTTTTTAGTAATTTTCTCTCCTTAAAAAAAATTCGACGGGTTTTAATAGTTTTGTCCCCGGAAAAAAATTCTAATGAGTTTTTAGTAATTTTTCTCCTTAAAAAATTCTAATGGGTTTTAGAATTTTTGTCCCTATAAAAAAATTATACTTGGGTTTTGGTTTTTCAATCTTTTAAATGAAAAATCATGGGAGAGTTTATAATTTTTTCCTCAAAAATTAAGGGTTTGCTCCTATATGCCCTAGTCAAGGTTTTCGCAGATCGGGAGGGCTCTCTAGTTTTTGGAAAGGTTTTACAATTTCTCCTTAAAAACGATGTTTAGTATGCTGATTTGTGCCTCGGATTTTGTGTCAACTACATGTTTGGTTTTTTTTTTTTATCCTCAAAAATCGTTACTGGGTTCTGTAATTCGCAAAGTTGTGTGGGATTTCTTTGTGGGCTCTTACTATTTTTTCCGAAAAAATGATGCTTTGTAAACTTCAGTTTCATGGTTTTGCGATTTTTTCCTCAAAAATTATGGTTTGTTGCAATCTATTTTGGTCGCACCTAAAGTTGCTGGGGGAACATCTACACATCTGCAAAAGTTTGGAGAGTTTGCTGATTTTTCCTCAAAATCATGGCAGCTATTCTTGGTGTGTCTCTAGTTATAGGGAGGGACAGTTCTGTTACCCAACATCAGGTGGGATGTTTTGTGATCAGTTTTGGTCATTTCCAGAAGTTCTGCATTTTTTGGGAGGGTTGGTGGCAGACTCATCTCAAGTGGCAGAGTTACTGGCAGGCTCTTGTCTTTTGTTGCAAAAGCGTTCTGAGAAGAAGGGGGCAGCCTTCTTTGTTATTTCTCTGGGTAGTTGGAGCGATGACCATTAAGGGAGGGTATTAGTATAATATCTTTCTATTTGTTTAGTTAATGGTCATCTAGTCGTTTTTAGTTAGTTTAGGATAGTTTCTATTTTCGTTTTCTGTTAACGTTTGTTTCTTTTAGAAACGTCTTTGTAAATTTATATAAGGAACTTTCATTCCTCTGTTTAATACATAACATCGATTATTTGAACAACACTTTCACCTAAAAACTTGAAAAATAAATTTTAAATTATTAGAAAACTAAAAACTAAAAATTAAAAATAGTAGAACATAATTTTGAATAAAAACTTATGTTTGTAACTATTACTTACTCCAAATTTCTCCTTTATGTTTATATAAACCACTTGTTAATTTCATTAATGTCACTAAAAAATATAAGATTGAAGATGAAGATGTTATGAAGTTGTTTGCACAATCCCTTGGGAAGAGTGGAAGGAATGGTACAGAAGCCTCCCAGATGGCAATATTAACCCATGGTAAGAATTCATGAGGATATCTAGATTAAAATATGGAGATAGAGTTAATCCCAAGTTTGCTATCCATTAACACACAACTGTCAAGAAAGGAGTAAATGAAATGGTGGTGGATTTAATAGCAAGTTTATAATGATAATGAGGAAGGTGCCACCATATTTAAAGCCTAATGACTCCATATGTCTTCTTTTGTACCATGTTGCATTTTATGCCAAGATTGGATATTTGCTCAAAGATAAAATCCACAAACTCTTAGGAAAGCATCCACTATTGCCACCAATATTGAATGCAATATGAGGGCATCTAGAAAACATATCAATGGAGTTGATGTCAAATTGGCTAAACCTCATAAGAGAACTCAAACTAAGCCCCAAAGAAAAACTTCACAAACTAATGTGTGTTGTGAAACTTGTCAGACAAAGTTTCTAGGAATGGTAAAGGGTTACCACCTCCCAATGTTGTAATGCATTTCAATAAGGGTCAACATTTATATAACAAACCCTATAATTATATTGGTCCAAAGACCACAAAAACATGATAGACATAATGCCTCAATTCTAAGAGATTTCAAACAGCAAACTGGGGTAAACTCTTGATCCTCTAAGAAGAGATAATATACATTTTCAGGACTCTTTTCTATGGTATGAAAGCTGCTACCTTCCCTATGATCCAACAAATTATGTAGTTGTTATGACAAAGCATAAAGATTAAGGATTTCCCTATGAAGATGAGAATGCAAAATAGTCTGATGAAGACGTTGATTGTTAGATACATTTCATCATCAATATAGTGATGAAGGAACCAAATGTTCTAATCATGAAGATGTTGAGAAAATATTCGAAAATAATCATAATCTTGGTTCAAAACAATATGAAGTGCCACTTCTTGACTTTGAACATCTCAGAGATATGAGGAAACAAAAATATCAAGGGAGGATACTATCATGCAAAGGCAACAAAATACTAGCTAAGGATGCATCCATATGTGTACTAAATGGTTACCAATTGAGGAGCAAGAGTGTTCCTCCTAAGGACAAATATAATGTCCTGGTGCTACGAGCAAATGAACCCATCTTAAGGAAAGAAAGGTGTCCTACAGAGAGTAATATCAAGAACGTTGGTCCCAAAGAGACAATGAAAAAAGGGGAAGAACTAATACAATAGCCATCAAATAATAGAAGGTTTATTCCTAAAGGCAACAAAATTGAGATACATGCAATTGTAAACAATGATTCAAAAGGAAAAGACCCCATGATGAAGCAACAACATAATCCATCCCAAATGATCAATGAAATGGGAGAAAAAGGAAAAAAGGAAGGCCATAAAAGGTAATTATCTTATACCTTGTTTCCAATACTTTTTATTCATCAAGCTAGTGATATAACTATCCCACAAGATTCATTTCTACCCATGTACAAACTCGTAGATATAGCAGAACTACTTAGCCATATCAAAATAACTTTATCTATCAATAAATTATGTAGGATACCTAAACATATGGGTAGGGTTTTATCATTATTTTTTATCGTAAGGAAAAGTGATGCGTCTATTACAAACCATAGTTCTATTCACATTCCCAAAGAGAAAGAAGAAACCATAGAAATATATTAGGGAACTCTTTATCAAGTAATTAAGTTATGTTGACCCCTTCTACACCACATCACTAATAAATAATTTACTTGTCCACAAATGTATGTTAGATTCAAGTGCCGCAATCAATGTAATGCCCCTTAAAGTCAACAATGATTTGGATTTATGAATGTCAAAATCCTATGGAAAAAATTCCATGGAGTCTCAAGAGATTAGTTTGTAGTAGAGATAATAATGTAGAGGTTCAATAGGCTACATACCCTAAGAAGCCCTTTGTAATGGATATAATCATTGTGAATTGTCTAGCCAAGTGGGATATATTTCGTTTTATAAAACAGACTGCTTCCATGGTTGCTAGCATACAAATGGATTTATCATACGCTATTATCCTATTGCAAGGAGAGATTGCTAAATTGCATAGAGAAAATAAAATGCAAGATATAGTTGAGAACAAATACAAATCCCCTAATTAAGTGCATTACATGGATACAAAGCTCAATCATTGTATCGAGTATTGTGATAAAAGCGTTAATGTGATAAAACCTCTTATTCTTTATAACCTTACTAAAAAGTATAAATGATGTGTGGACCATGTTATTTGATGGTGCATGTTCTACAAAAAGGTTCTGAGATAGGCGTTTTACTTATTTCGACTAATGGTTAAACATTCAAGTACGCTTTCAAGCTAACATTCAAGTGTACAAATAATATCGCAGAATATGAAGCACTAATACTTGGCTTACCTATCACACACAAACATAGCATAAAATGCATCAAGGTCCTAGGAGATTCAAAGCGTATAGCTCTCCAAATCAAAAAAAATCTATATAGCAAGGGATAAGACTCTCAAAAGGTATAAAGATGATGTTTGGGACACCGTCGAATTATTTTATGCATTTGGTATGGAATGTATTGACAGAGCAGAGAATACAATTGCAGATGCTTTAATTATTGATGCTTCCAAGTTTGACTTGAAATCAACATCCTCCCAATATGAATTTAGTGTTGAGGTTCTCACCAAACCTAGCATACTTGATAATATTTATAACGAACAAGTATTTGATGAAAATCAATAAACTTATAAATTCTTAAACTATGTAGTTTATTTTGACAATCAATTAATTGACTAAGAATCAATACTAGAACTGGAATGATAAAGAGTTTGTAATAACCTACCATGTTTTAAAACTTAATTTCTTTTGATTTGAGGGTGTCGGCATTTTGTCAAAGACTTGGCATGCACACTTCATGTGACAATTCCAAAGCTTTTTTGAAAGGTTTCGATGACCAGATTTCACAGCGTTTATTTTTTGGAATCCAAATCTTCATGATTTTGATAGACAATTAAACAAACAGATGGCTGACCACTTTTATCAATAAAATGCAAGGTATAAATGCATTTATCTAAGAGCCATTAATACAGCAGCGAGGAAAATAAATATACAAAATTTTAATATTATGTTTGACCTCTTAAATGGTTCAGATTTGAGTAGAACATAAGCAACCACTGAAGATCAAACACTTCTGTTTGCATACAGGTCTGAATCAGCAACATTGGGTCTTTAAAATGATGTCTGCTCACCTACGAACCTGACTGGACACACATAGGCACCATGTAATGTCCCCATTTTTGCGACGTCCTCTTTCAATCAGATTGATTCAGGCACACTTACTATTTTTAGTAAGTGCTATTTTTAGCAAGGGGTCTGGTGTGACTTTTTGCTCTTCGGAGAGTCATCTCGAGCACCTCAACTTCTCTTTGGCTCAGGCTTCTGGGCATTATTTACTATTTTTAGGACTTAATAAAAATAGTAAGTCAATTTGGGTCAACGGGTCCCAGTCACGCGAGTCACTACAACACAAAATTCAATTGATATAAAGTTACTAAGGCTAAACCAATTTAATATTTGATTTATGCTTCGAAAAAAGGTCTCATATAAAGTAACTTTATATTTTATCATCGAGGGTCCTGAGGGGACATAAAATGTACCATGGCGCCTAGTTCAATGACTTAAAGTCATTTTAAAGTGCTTTTAAAATATTTAATATTTGTTGGCGTTTAAATTCGCACCTCTGGAATGCGTATTTGAAACGGACAGCTATGCACAGATAAACTGCTCTTCATATTAGGAGGGGAAGCTCCCTCTTGCTGATGATGTTTGAAAGAAAGTAAACTAAAACTAAGTTGCCTATCTTTTTGATCAACTTAGAGCACAAGGTTTATTAAACACAAACACCGCAGCTGACATTTTCTGATTTTGAGAACTTCAACTACGACTAACTTAAACTAGAGACGTTTCTAACTTCTCAAGTAATAGCAGAGCAAGAGAAACTAGAAATGAACAAGGTAGATTTTCTGACAAAATACTTCAATAACCTCTCTCTCAACAAACACCTACACACTTCACTATAAGTTGAAATCAAGATCATAAAAGTAGAACATAAATAACGGAAATCTGAGATTTTGGACCAAGGCAAAGGAGGCTCATGATTTTATTACTCAAATCTCTGGAACATAACTCACTTCTAACATGCCTGGAACAAGAAATTGCAGCTAAAGAGGCTTGCAATCTTGCTCTTACACACTAGAAATAGCAATCACACTAACTCCTTGTTGGCTAAAGAGGCTCAACAATTTGCTTATCACAACACAATTGAACAATACTTGAGTAACAAATAGAAGGCACAATAGGCTCAGCGCTTTGTTCTCACTAGCACGGTTAAGAAAAACTAACGAGCAAAGGCTCTTATTTATAGACAAGCAGAGAAGTAGGGAACCCTAAAATCTCCTTGCTTTCACAATCTAGGGCTTGCTCAGCAAGCAAGCTTTATTACTAAATCTAGAAAGAAGATAACATCTAAAACCCTAGAAAGCAGAAAAAGGAAACGCCAACTATTTTATCTTCTTTCTCTTCTCAAAGAATGGATAAGAATTATTCCAAGAATAGAAAGAAAGTGGGAAAGAAAGCTTCTAGAAGAAAGTTGCTTTAAAGCTCGATCACATCCGCTAGGAAGTTAGAGATTGTGTCCCGATTCGGTGCATCTATGCCATCAACAGCAAAGCACCGCTTTTCAAGAATATCTTCAGCATCTGCAATAGATCTCAAGAAATCTTCGACCTCATTGGCCGCTTTCTCGAACCTTGCTGACATCACCGAAACATGACCTATCCTTCCGCCAACTGAACTGCAATTGTGAGCAACACTTTGAAATTGACTCTGCACTTCCTCGAGCCCAACATAGGAACCATCTTCAAGACTGTACTAAGAAGGGATCCCTATGATAAATTCACCAATGAAAAGAAGAACTTCAATCACCCTTTGTCTGTAGGCGATGAATTCTTCGGATATCCTCTCATAAGTTTTAACTTTGAAAACATGACGCTCTTTCCAGGCAAGGATTTGTCTCTTGTGTTCTCTTGAAACTGCTGAACCGTAAGCCGTGTCTAAATCAGCAATGATGATCTCATGCCTCAGTTTTATTTCAGCCAATGTTTGTTCAAACCCTTGGATGCCTTGACGTAGTTCATGAGCGTTTTCTCTTAACTAGAACATCCGTGCCAAAATCTCCTTTCCTCTGACAATGAAGCTCTCAATCCACTCCTGAGTCTCTTTCCCACATATGACCAGCTGTCTTAACTGAGAGTGATCAGCTAGTGTCTCCAAGATCTGGGGCAGCAACTGGGTTGCTTGTGAAGAACCACGGACAAGGTTAGAAATAAAAAGCCTAAGCTGCTGATTTTCAGCCTTGAGGGCTGCGTTGTCTTCTCCATCCTTGAGTACTCTTTCCTGAAGATTTTTGGACACAACTTTGAAGAGACTCAAATCTGCATGTCTGGTATTTCTACCGAGATTAGCCTTGACCATGACGAAATCATCCATATTCACCTCATCCCTGTTCTTATCTTCTGGGGGTAATGCAGTCTCCATGACTATCTCATTATCAGGATTTCTATCAAAGTGAACTTGCTTCTTTGCCTTCTTCTTAGGAGGTTCCTGATAGATGTTATCGAGATCATCAACACTCACCTGATATGAAGGCCTTCTTCTCACCCTTCCCAAGGAGTTCTCAAGCCAAGACACAGTAGTATCTTTACTAACTTCCTTAGGAGATGCAACTGTAACTTCCTCATCATCTTCAATATCAAGGTCAATGTGAATCGGTGAAGAACCTGTCAAAGGTACAAAAACATGTGTTGAAGGTGGCTCCTCTGCTTCATTCTGAGGTACAGGCTCATCAAGAGGAGCTTCTGAATCAACTGTAGGCTGCTCCTGTATGACTATGCCCGAGAAGTCTAGCCTTCTTCTTACATTTTTATTGGATCTACTACCTTTGACGCCATCTTGAGACTGACTTGTGCCCTTCCCTTTTGACTGCGCTCTCGAAGAAGAGGGAATTGTCCTTGGCGGCTCTGCTACTGGAATGGAGTTTTTTCTCTTAAGAATTAGGAAAACCTTGTTGTGCTCAAGGACTTGTCTTGTCCTGTCTTCAACTGAGAGTGACTCTTTATTTGCCCAGTTAACTTGTGGTAGGGGCTGATCTTCAATTCGCTTTTGAGTATACATCGAGAGAAGCACATCTTCATCATCATCTGATAGCCCCTCTATGTCCTCATTTAAGTAATCCTTCATTTGATGAAGAGAGAGCCTGTTGTAGCTACGCCTCCGCACCTCGAACTCATCTGCACAGTTAGCCCAAAAATCTTCAAGTGCGGCTATATGATCATAGTTCTTCTCCAATCGACCAGCATAGACACCATGAGGGTCAAATGATCATCTCTCGCTGTAAGATTTGAGGCTGAATTTATCTAACTCTTCTCCTATTGTCTTGGCATCTGCAGCAGTCCTGCATGTATAAATTCCCAACCTTAATGGAAAATGGAGGGAGGGTTTCCTTCTGTTCCTCAAGACTGTGTGGACACCGTGGGCCTGCCTCAAGAACTCCATGAAGATGACCTCATCTGACGGGTACCTTGGCAACATGAGCGGGGCACCTGAATAGCCATAGACCCTGAGATAGGTGAAAGTGGGAAACTGTATAAACCAATCAGCCCACTCCGCCATCACTGCCCTGGCAACTGAAGATATACGGACATGCAACTCATTGTCCAGGTCCCGCACTGTGTACATCAGAAAGGCCTCGTTCACCCTTTTGTAGTGATGCAACGACTTTGTGAACTCCAACTGGGGATAGTAGTTATATATGTGTTGTACACTCAATGATCCCTCAGTGTTTAACCCTCTGAATTGACCTTGATAGGCCACCAGGTAGACTAGGTATGACACCATGTGGAATACATGAAACTGGAAGTATTATGTTATTTGCTGATGTAGGCAGTCACTAATCAAGGTAGGCCAGTCGTAGAACTCGGTTTTCTTCATGATGTGGGGTATGGCATAAAACATCCAAGGTTGAAACTTGGTGGCATCTTCTGAGCCAGTTACCCTGTTGAGCAAAGTAATGATGATGGCAATCTCGTCCTTAAACTCTCTTTGCCCAACGTTCTTTGGCAAGGTCTTGTGTTTTTCTTTCATCCACCTCTGTGCAATCTTCTTACTATATTTATCTTTATGCATATTCCATATCCTTTCACATTCACCCTTTGAGAGAGTAACGCCGTGCCACGGGAATGGAAAAACACTTCTCGATCATATCGCTTTGACTCGCAAATCAATCTACCATCTCCGACCGATCTCCCTTTGTAGCCGGTTTGTAATGCTTAATGCAAGCGACGAACTCAAGGCTCAACTGATATAGGAATTGACGCTGCTGCGAGGAGTCCGAATGTCCTAGGTTCTTGATTGAGGTGTTGCTCACTCTCCAAGGCATGTAGATCAAACACCGCTTGATATGATGCAAGTCCTCTGAATTTTGATGTAATTGTGATAGGAGCTGATTCAATCTTGAAAACATTGGGAGTGTACTCCATTTTGGAAAACTCGAAGAATGACTGTAAACTCGCCTTTGATTCTCGACAAGTTCTTAGCAACTTCTATTTTTAGAATGCTGATTTTCTTGCTCCAACGGACAAATTTTTGAGAAATTTTTCTGAGATATGGGTTTTGCTCAGAATTTCGATGCAAGACAACCCAGATCGTCCGTTTTTGAAAATTTTGAATTTTCCCTAAAAAAGCAGCAAACCCTAATTTCTTCAAATTTTCACCGAAAAAGCTGGCACCTGGGTTTTGTTCAGAACAAAATTAGAAATGGACCCAGTTGATTAGATTCGTAAAACCCTGATGGCTGATCGAAAAGCAGCCAACCCTAGGATTTGAAATTTTTCTTGAAAAGCCGTGATATGGGTTTTCAAGACTGATTGGAAAGGACCAGATGGTTGAAATTTGAATGCACTGAGGTTTTCACTGACATGCAAAATAAAAGCACTTGCTGCAACTTGATGAAGTTCTTGAAAAATTCTTCAAAAGATTGAGACAAAAAGACCCAGATGACTGAAAAATGGAATGCCTTGGCCTTCTCCTTGAAAAACTTGATCTTTGGATGAAAAAGCTGAAAAAGCAAGGGTTTATGCCTGCTGATTTGAAAAATCTGATGCAAAACCAGCAACTATGGATTCTTGAATCACAAAAATTCTTCAAACTTGCTGCTCCAACTTTCTCCTTTGAATGCTACCTGCAAAAATAATGAAAATAACATGAAAGAGAGGTGTTAAATAGACTTAGGGTTTTGTTTTTGCTTTGTTTCTTTGCTTTTGCTTTTTTTTTTTCAAAACCCTAAACCTCAGCTTCATTGAACTTGGACGCCTCTTTTTCCTTGTGATTTTGAAAATTTTGAAAATCTTGAAAAATCTTCTAAGGCATGAGAAGTTGGGCGCCCTTCTTCACCAGGGGCGCCTACTTCACCCAGTGTTAGCCAAAATTTTGACATTTTCAACTTTTCTTCATTTAGACCTCCCACTTTGCCTCTGATTTCCCGTTTGCAGATTGATCCGACAGGCGAGCTGAAGGTTTCACGACGGAGCCTGACTAATTCTGAGAAAGATGTTCTGGAGGGACCTCTGGCTAAAAACTTGATCTCGGCCTTTGAATTCATGGGAGCCTTTTCTTTCCAGGGGCGCCCATTTTGTCCAAAGTTAGCCATTTTTTTTATCTTCAATTTCTTCATTAACTCCTCTTCTATAGATGATCTCGTCGAATCTGGAACTCCAGGCGTCGAATCAACTGGCGGTTATACTCATCGTGAAGCTGTCAAGATATGAGGAGGGGTCTTCTGAGACGAACTCTGCAAAATAATGAACTTTAGGCCCTCAGAAGTTTGGGCGCCCATCTTGGCTGGGGGCGCCCACTTTCACCAGACTTAGCTTATTTTCCACCTTTTTGTGTTTGCTTCTAAATCTTGGTTTTCAGCCTTCGTCGAACCCTCTGTTTTCAGCTCCTCGCATTTGGTGACTATGAACTCCGATTGATGTGCTGGATATCTCGTTGGAGAGTTGGATCAATTGCGGAGAGATCACATTAGAGCTTCGTCTTCCAATTCCTCTGATAGAGACCTTGAAAACTTGGGCGCCCTTCTTCACCAGGGGCGCCCATTCTTACCAAACTTGGTCAATTTTTCATAAATTTCACTTCTTTCCATTCTGACATCAGTTTGGAATCTCCCTGTTCAGCTTCGAATTCTGGATGACTGGATTGCCTGATGACTGCGCCGTTGAATTCGTTACGGAGCTGGCAGAGAATTGAGCAACTTTGACTGGAGACACAAACCCTAATTCTGACATTTGATGCCCTAAAAAGATGGGTGCCTTTCTTCACCTAGGGCGCCCAAAGTCACCAGTGTTAGAAAATTTTCATCATTTTTCAATTTCCTCCTCGTTCTTCGTGTTTGTTTACCAACTTGCTTTCTGACGAATGCTTTGAACGTTGAAACTGACGCCTGGCAGCCGACTGACCCCCATTGATGACCTTGGAGCTCCTAATATGCTTCTGAAAAGCAAAATAGACCCAGTAGGGGAAAACTGATTATTTTTAGATTTTGACTGCACCAGCCTGATACGGACGTATTTTTAGTCAATCAAAATCAGTTCGGAACCTATCGGACCAACTTTCTATTTTTAGAAGTTTTAGCCAGTATCCTTTTCTAAAGAAACCCAGAAAAACCCAGAAAACGTTACTAATTTTAGAAAATTTCTAAAAATAGCAGTTTTCCTAAAATTTAGGGATGAAAAACTGAGATCTGGGTTTTGTAGGTTAAGCTGCTCTAAGCAGACCCAGATCATCAGAAATTGAAAATTTTGTGTTTTGACCCCTCATGCAAGACGTGCACACCCAAATTTTGACCTTTTTGACTGATTTAACAAGACTTTTACTCATTTCTTCAAAATATCCAAGTGTAACAAAAATTTTAATTTTGGGGTACAACAAAACCTATAGGAATCTCTTTATAGGCTCTTGAATTAGTTGATAGTGATATACTTATCTAGGTCCACTTGACCAATATTGTGAACCCTATTATGTATTACCCCGACAAGTGTGAACCTCCAAGGTATTTGAGCAATGACATGTAATCATTGAACTATAACAATGATTGATGTTTGGGCTACTACAAGGGGTTAGTCGACATTCACCTGGGTCAAGGAGGTGAAGGTTTTCATGGGATATACTAGCTATGATATGAGAACAATTGCATGAGTAGTTACCCTACCATGCAAGTAACAATAACTGAAGCTAACCATTTTATTGAGAGGGTTAGCAAACAATCAACTATAGCACAAGGGTGATCGATTTCAAGTGTCACCCAGGATTGTGAAGAAAATAGCTAACAATATCACTAAGGTCATATGGTGGTATATGTTTGAAGCTACTTCTTCCTAGGTGGACAAACTTGTCGACAGTGGCCTATAGGCGATTGAAGTTGAAATCCACCAAGTTGGATAGGTTCACTACTTGTGGAAATCTCACTTGTGCCTATATGACCCTTGGGATAAAGGACAGACCCCCAATGTAGTATGAGTTACACTTAATCTTCTTCCCAATTATCAAATGGTATACTTGACCCTGTTGGGTTGAGGGCAGACCCCCAATGTAGTATGAGATACACCAAATCCTCTTCCCAATTATTCAATGGTGTAGAAGACTAGGGAAAAGGATGGGACCACGATGTAGTGAGCAATGCATCGATATTCCTTTTCTAAATGGGATGCACAATGGGTGGGTAGTAGTCATTCATTGTAGATATATCAATCTCTCATTGAACATATGTTAGTCACTAATTGTGTACCTGTGTATATAGCCTTGGGTTTTGCGCATATTGTTATAAATGCCCTTGCCAGTGATGGCATCAAGTAGTATAGGTTGCTTTATTGACAATCACAAATGGTGGTGGATTGGGAAAAGAATGGGACCACAATATAGTATGGGATGCATCGACATTACTTTTCCAAGTGAGATCAATCAAGTAGTGGCATGATGCATGCAATAGGTTGCATCCATTTCCACTTTATCAGTTGTTATTTATGTGAATATGTGATTTATTGTGTGGATTGTCACACTAGATATATGTGATGTATGCTTGAGCTATTCATTGTTGTAATTGTGATGTACATAGGAGCTAGTCGCCATTGTATTTGTGATGTGCATATGAGCCGATCACTATTGTACTTGTAATATGCATGTGAGCCAAGTACTGTTGTACTTGTGATGCACATATGAGCCAATTATTGTTGTACTTGTGATGCACATATGAGCTAATCATTGTTGTACTTGTGATGAGTATGAGCTAGTCACCTTGTGTATATGTGATGTATGCTCGAGACAATCACTGTGTATGATATTACGATTATAAAATGATATGACCCCTATATGTAATTGTGTGTGTTTATGCACTAATGATTGGTAATGTTTGGTATGGAACCAAGACTTGATGGAAAATTATTATTGTCCTATTATAATTGGACTAAGATAATAGCTTAGGCTTATTGTCTAGTCATGATTTAAAAGTGAGATCAAAGATCTCATAAAGAGAAGTGAATGAACTCCATCTAACATTAGTGTACGAACTACGAAGTCTCTGATTCCCACAAAAGGATACATAGGAAAACTCATCATGAATGAACCCTTGAGGTTTAAGTCTAGGTCTAGGGATGACCCTAACTGTGGGAGCTTAACAATTTCGAGTGTAAGCATATAAGTGGTGACATTGAGTTGTCGTCACCATGGTGAATGGAGAAGTTTTGAAATCGACACTTCTAATTTAGATGGAAGATGCTTGGTCGGTTAAGTTGGTAGTTGTTGTGAATTGAATTGATAAAAAAAATGTAGCAATCAAGGGGTGGATTTTACAGCAGCACCAAAGAAGCCTTCTACAACAGAGATTCACAGTGATTTCTTGATGTGAAGGAAAACAAAATGAACAGATTGAAGTGTTCAGACAATAGTTCAAGGTTGTATAAAGACCTTAAAAGTTATTGGGTGAATTCACCAATCTATTTCTAACACTACTCAATTTGGAACTACAAGAATTTTTTGAGATTTCCAACGCTATTCAATTTTGAACTTAAGATTTTCTGACATTTTACCGAGTGTCAATTTCTTTAACGACACAAGCATTATGTAGACATTGAATCGGAGGATAAGCTAAAGTTTTAACATTTTGGGTTCCTTGTTGAAGGGTTGCTTGTTGAAGGGTTGCTTTCCAGGAAAAAACTCCTGCCAGTAGTAGGATGTAAAGATGGGATTTTGGGGACTAAATATTTTTTCAATTTTTGGCAATGTGCTGAATATCAATCCTCTGCCTTTTAATCTTTGAGGTTTTCTTTTTTTTTTAAGATTTTTTAAAATTTTTATCTGTCAAATAGAGCAGGTTGTTCAAAACTAAAAAGCGAATACCCCAAAATTGTTACATCCCTGAAAACCTATAATTATTTTATAAGTGGAAACTTTTTTGTCAAAATAAATATCTGTAAAAACATCAACAGCCAAACATACAATACAGTACTGTGTGCAGGCGCTCCTAGCTATCTAACATGAATCTGCACCTACACATTCAAAAATCTGAAAGGACGAAGATTAAAGAGACTTGACATGGGTAGGTGAAAAGACACAAACGAGATAAAGATGTAAACCTGCACTGTCATTTGCAAGAAGTCATTATTACATTGTTGATAAGTAGAAGGTATTTACTATTTTATGTTCTGATATTAATATCAGAATTCAATTCCATATTTTCTTACTCAAATTTACTAATTCATTATATTATTGTTACAAAAAAAGGGGAGGAACTATTTGACATGGGTGATTGAATGTAAATTAAACAAAGACTTATAATTAATAATTATTAATTAGCCGATAGGCTATATATAGTGTGAGCTTTTGGCGGAAACAAGTCTCACGCCTGAAAACTCCCTCCGAGAAACAGGTTACCACTCGCAAGTCATCGGAATTTGTTTGTCGGCAAACTTTGGCTTCTTTCCCATAACCGCCGCTTAAGATCTCATTCGTTCTGAAAGTCCTCAACACAGTCCTTGGCAGCGCCTGCCATGGATTTGGCAGCATCAGAGACACTTTTAGCGGCTTACGCGGCCTTTTTGCAGGCTTCCTCCGTTAGCCAGGAAGTCGATTCATGGAAATCACTGCGGCTGGCGGCATGCGCCCTCACTCTACTCTTGTGTGGCATGTTACGTACTGATGCAGTGATGCAGCAACCGTCTCTGTCGGCATGGTAGGGCGTAACTGTGAAGAACAAGTGATTTACGCTGGCTATATTTAGCGAAGGGTTTTCGGGGCGGTGGCGATGGTATAGTGAACTAACATGGTTGGTAGAGAAGGGCATCATCAAGGTCCCCTTCGGCAGGCGATTGTAGCCATGGGTGGTAAACCCGACCTGATTTTGTGGTATTTGGTAGTGTTACGGATGTTCATCACGGCCTGTACAACCATCAAACTAGTTGGTATTCGAGCTGGGGACTGCATCTTTTTTTGAAAATACAGGAATCTGAACCCACAGAGAGAAGATGGTACGAGAAAATGAAAATAAGCCCCTGCATTCCATCTCTTGGGAATCAAGAAATCCCTTGAATTCGATTTGTTGAAAACTAGTGTTTCTGTCAAACAAGAGAGTGAACACAGAATTCAACAGGAAAAACAATGCTTCTAAACACGGTATAGTATTGCTTATTTATTAGCCAAGTTGATCTAAACACTCTTCAATCGACAGCGATTCCACAGGCGTTTTGTACTCAAATCTGATTCTCAAATTCACGCCTTCATTCTGGTTTTGCTTAACATGCGCAACATGTTTTGACACTTTTTTTGGCTTTACTCTCAAATTAATTTATGGGTTTTTAAGGGTTTGAATGAATTCAAACCTATTTTGTTTTGGATAAATTCAACGTTACAAATGAAATCAAAATTACTCAGTTATTCAGTATTTGAATTTAAAATTGTAGTATGTTTTTTTGTATTCGAGGGATTGAAATGCAACCGGAATTAGTTTTTGGGTATCCAAGGGTTTGAAGTGGAATAAAATTTCAGGAGTAATAAAATTCTAAACTTTTGAATATGCACACATTTTTATAGGTTTTGAGTTTTAACGGGTAGAAAAATTTTACACTTTGAGTTGATATGCAAAGATTTGAAGGAAATTGCCACTTTTCTCATTCTATAGCAAGGTGCTAGTTTTTAAATGTGAGAAGAAACTTAGTGGAGATATCATATGAGTTTTGCTTTGGGCTATAAGGATAGGGTTTTTCTTTTAATTAGTCCCTTGACTTTGTATTGATAAAGAAAAACCCCTGAACAGGTTTTGTGTACCGTTATATTGTTGTCAACATGCAAAAGTTGCTTCGAATTTTATGAGATGAGTGAGGACCAAACCAATTAAAGCTATTTAGCATATTTGCTTGCATAGCAAACATATACTTCTCTATCGGCGAAACCCTTGCACCCTTTCTGGTGCAAGTGCTAGTTTTATATAGTATAAGGATGTGATACTGATAATCATATATGTATAGAAAACATAAAATAATATATAAATGGTAGCAAAGGTAACTTGGTTCGTGAATATAATATAGTTAAAAGATAAAAGATGTAATATCAATTGAGAAATGTTGAAATTATACATCTAAGCGTTAAAGCAATAAATTCTAATTGTGAAAATCATAACTAGTGATGAAAAATAAAAAGAATTGTGATAAGTATTCTGAAAGATGCAAAAACATAAAGTATGCCACACATAAGAAATGGGATGATTATGATGGTGATACATATCACACTTTTATAGGACAAGCTTTTAGCTGCCTTAGTAATTTAGCCATAAGATTGAAATGAGCTATCTGTTGTTTGAGTTTACCAAATAGATTATAGTTCATATGGATTAAAATTAAAATTAAGGGAGAATGCATATTGAAATGTTACAAGTATGTTCTACTCATATACCTATGTGTATGAAGATACATTATGAAAGAATAATGGGTGGGTGACTATAAACTAGCACACTATAGGTTTGAAAGCCCTGGTTCCATTGTTCTCTTTTGTTTGTGTGAGTGTTCTTTGACTGTTTGTAAAGGCTAATTTGGGGTAAGTTAACAGGGCTTGAGAATATGTCTGACTTGATAATCTGACTGACTTAGTATTGTTTAATGTCCTATATGTTAAGCGTACCTCATAGTAAGAAACATAACTTAAAGAAATTACCAGTTAAACAGGCCTATCAATATTACTTGTTATCCTCTGTGATGCCTTCTCTTTCCCATATTAGAGTGACTGCGACCAACGAGAACACACACTTTAGCGTCTCCACCTGCAAAATATAATTTGTATTGTTGTAAATATGTGGTTCAACATGTCTGCAGACAAAAAGAATGCCTGATTATAAATGATGCATACATTTTAATCTGGTTGTTACAAAATAAACAATTCGATCAAAGGGAAAATCTTCTAGAGTGAATAAAAGATCAGATTATATGCCCACCAAAAAATTTGCCTTTGTAACACTGTAGTCAAACTTTCCAGCTCGTTTGGACCATTCAATAAGGATTCCTTGTGAGCTAGTAAGCACTGTCAGTGCAATTATCACAAGCGACCTGAACATTCGTAAACAGAAAAGAATGGATTAATTAGTGAACCTATTCCCAGGCAACCTCTGGAATTACTAATTTAAACCGCTTACTTGCGTTTCAATTCCAATCCTTCTTGGATGCCTATTTGTGGATTATCTGCAATATCTGCTGAGTATGCACAAAAACACAAACATATACAATACAATCTTTAGTACCAAAGTGTTGCTGACAGCTAAGAACTGCTATAGGAGTTTCAAGCCAGCATAGAGATACCACCAGAACCAGATTCAGGGTGCCAATCTTCAACATCTGCTAAGCTCTCCTTCTTTTCCTGCGATAGCAAAGATAACCATTAGAAAATTCACTCATATGAATATTATCAGAATTCCAGCTCACATGATATCACTCATGCTCATGATGCCAAACGTAACGTATAATCAACCAAGTCCTAGAATTCTGTGAGGACTTCACATTTACAGAGTATACCTCATTCCTATGAAGCATAATTGTACAGAGTTCCATTTTCAATGGCCATAGAAACGTAATTGACATTTGAAATGTTACTTTTGGGCTTGATCCAAAGAGAAGCAGTGGTAAATCCAATTATGCCCTGGATTTAGTATTCTTTTGAGAATGCAACATATTACATGAGCACATCTCAGATCACTCAAAATTGGCTTTCTAATACATCCACCACATCATGTTATTGAGTACACAAGGAAATCCAGATTTTGTCCTGGAGAATTTCAGGACTCTCCTAGTACGCAATACAAATGGAAAAACTAAAGATGTGGGTAAATAAGATACCACGATACAGATATTGATGTGGCAGCTTTTCAGAGACATATATACAATATAGCGTGGATACGCCCATGCAAATTGAACACACAAACTATATATATAAAGAATAGAATATATGTAGCAGGACATTGGGTATTGTGTTGAAAATGTTGAATTTTGCATGTTTGTTTCTTGACATACTCTTTGATACTTCACAATTCCAAAGTGTTATCATTTGACGGATGAATAAGGAGATATATTATCTGATAGTGGTGCCATTTTGAACTTTAACGCGCTTCTCTGTAAGTAATTCTAGATGGTGATTGAATGTGATGAAATAACTGCTATTTCATTATGGTTGTGCTTGTCTAAATAAAGCACAAAAACTCTGGTGTATTGGATGCTTATAGCTGCAAGCATGTACCCCGGGGAATATCTTATCTGAAAAGTAATCGATACAGGTTCAGGCCTTGCCGGACATGTTCTCTATGCATTAAAACCTGCGCATGCATCCTGTGCTTCTAAGACAAACATCCCCTGTGCACTAAAAGATTAAGACTTAGTGTTACCATGTAAGCTAGCAACCAATCTACCAAGCCAAAAAAGGAGTTAAAATTAGATCGTTGAAACAGTTCTAATAATTAGTTTAAGATTTCATGATGCCCAATGTTATAGTGGTATGAGAATTTAAAATTCTGAATCTCGATGAATAATTACCTTACGGAATAGGATACTCCAATAGCAATGTAAGTATGGAAATAATTTCCTCCTTCGGTATATCCAATTAAGCAGACCCACTTTATTCATTTTTCCATATACTGAATTGTTCATATAAACCCTTAGGCTATACAAGCATACCTCAAATCCTCATACCCCACCTCAAATCGCTACTTGCTAAAAACACGGAACTGGGTTCCCAAAATATATCTATGCATTGCTCAGTGCACAATTTTGCAGTGAGTAAGAAGCAATCGAGCCACAGTTTTGAATGTATTTTTACCCAGAAAATTCGTAGAGTACCTCAAAACAGTCTGTTCACCAGACTTTTAAAAGAGAAAATAGAAACAAAAATTTCCACAAACAGATATCTGTTAATCTCGGTCACCCAATAAGCATTGTGCAATATAAAAACAAATATAAGTGTAACCCTGTATGTAACAGACTTCTAAGTAGAGAATAGAAAAACAATAGTTGCCCAAAATAGATCTCTGTAAAGCATGGTCACCCAACAAGCATTCTATATTGGAACTTTGATGAACAAATATCACTCAACAGTCTGTCCAACAGACTTCTAAATAGAAAAGCAATAATTACCCCAAAAGACCTCTTTAAAACACGGTAACCCAACAAGCATTGAAACCTTGCAAAACAAATACCACTCAACAGTCTGTTCAGCAAGCTTTTAAATAGAAAATATCTAAAATGAGAAAAAAAATAGTCGCCCACAAAAGATCTCTGTTAAAGATGTCAAACTACATGCATTCTGCATTGAAATCTTGAAAAACAAATACCACTACACGATTTGTACAAGAAACTTCTAAATCGAAATTAAATTACCCTGAAAAGATCTCTATAAAACATGGTTACCAACCAGCATTTTACATTTGAAACCTTGAAAAATACCATCCAACAGTCTGTTCAACAGACTTCCAAATAAAGAGTAGAAAAACAATAGTCCCCCAAAAATTTCTACGTAAAACATGATCACCCAACAAGCATTCTACATTGAACAACAAATACCACCCATCAGTCTGTTCAACAGACTATTAAACTGAAAATAGAAATTCAGCAGTTGCCCAGAACAGATCTCTGTAAAATTATCGTCTGCCAAGAGCATTCTGCATTGAATCCTTGAAAATAAAAAATACCACCCTGTTTAACAGACTTGTAAATAGACTATAGAAACAAAAGATCTCCATAAAACATGGTCACCCAACAAGCATTCTGCATTAAAACCTTGAAAACAAATACCGCCCAACAATTTGTTCAACAGGCTTCTAAAGAGAACATAGAACAACAGTAATTGCCTTCAAAAGATCCATGTAAAACATTGTCACCCGACAAGCATTCTGCATTGAAACCTTGAAAAACAAATACATCTAACAAGTGCCTTGGATTATGAAAGCTACAAATGTAGCACCTATACAGATTTTCTTTATAACTAATTCAAGCGTTTACCCACTTCGTATTTTACAGAGAAAAGCACTGGAGCATGGTGAACACACATAACAGTTCGAAAGAAGATAGGAGAAAACAAAAGAAGAGAAGAGAAAACACATGGCACCTGGTCTTTGACCTCTTTGTACTCCATTTTATTTTAAATAGAATTTAAATGCTGAATCACTGGCTTCTGTCACTGAAATATGCAGAGAACTTTCAGTCGGCCTTCAGTTTCAGATATGTAAATGCTTGCTTGCTGCTATGGTGACGACGTCTGGCATCTACTGTTAAGCAAAAGCTAACCCATATTCAAATTTTAAGGGAATTGGAGGTTCCCTTAAAATTTCCAAACGTGAAAGGTGCAGATTAAATCCAGAGAGCTTGGAGTACATGTGCACCGTCCCATACAATATTTCTTACAATAAATTTAGGCAACTTTGGGCAATTCTAATTATGTGGTGATATTTTAATTTTGTACAGAGAACCAACCCAATAAATTGGAAGTAAATCTATAGAAGTATATAAGTACGCTAGTTCTGGTAAGCCACCATTGGCTTGTCAGTAAGCATTTAAGAAGCTGTGAATAGGATGGTCACTCACAACTAAAAAGTATTAATTTCAAATTTATTATCTCTCTAATTAAATAATAAATTAGGTAATATGATTAAATGTTAAATATATGAGTTTACATATGTAAAAATCAACAGGTCGTGAAAAAAATTTATCAAACTGTGCAATTTATAGGGGCCCACTTGAAATTTAAAAAAAAAAATGTAAAAATTAAAATGTCTTTTTTTATGAGATTTATATCATTTTGTATTAGATGTTTGGAATATATTGTTTTCCTACATGATATGATCCAAACTAATTTAGTTTGCAATTAATTATTATTTAATATTTTTTATACCATAAATTTAAATGGTGTTCCTAGGACAAGTATAATAAGACATTGCTCCTAGATCATTTGTAAAAAATTATAATTATTAATCATTATATGTCACTACTCTTTTACCACACTCAAAATCACTCATATATTTGCCATAGCTCTATTTTGCATCAATCATTTCAATTGAGTCAATTCTTGCATCTACAAATACCAAAACTCTAGTTTTGTATTAGGTCACTTTGTCATCCACTACATTGTGTTCAAACATTGACATTTCCCTATCATAAATACATCATTATCATCAATTCATGTATATGTTGTCTACATCGCTTGATGTGTCTTCAAACTTCCTATAAAATCATTAAATTAATTAGTGGGCATTGACCAAGTTCCAATCAGAAAGTTAGTGTTATGATTAAGGTGTCATTTATCTTGTAATTATGTCTATGTCATGAATGTCCAACACTCTTGGAGGGTGTGCTTGGAGAAATATTTAGTTTTAAAAATGTGTTATTTTAAAATAATGTTTAGTTAACTCATGTCATAGTTGTAGGATGATTTAATAATGTGGTGTTTTTCACTTGTGCAGAGTGAACCTACCCAATAAATTGGCAATAAATATAATCAATAAACAACAACTAGGAGTATCACAATTACCACCTTTAAGTATAAAAGTACTCTACTTTTGGTAAGCCACCAACTTATGATATAAGACAATTTGATGGTGAGTAAGTATTTAAGTCGAAGCTTTAAATTTGATGGTCACTAATAATTAAAAGTCATTAATTTTAAAAATGTTATTAAAAATTGTGTAACATTTAAGTTTGAAAAAAAATTAATTAAATAATAAATAGGTAATACCATTAAACTTTAAATATAAGGATTCAAATGTCTAAGAATGGGAAGTATGATTTTTTTATGAGATTTTAATAATTTTCTATGGGTATTTTAAGTATATTGTCACATACATGATATGATCCAAACCAATTTAGTTTCAACTAACTATTATTTACCAACTCTTGTACCAAAAAAATTATATGGTGTATCTAGGACAAGTATAAAAGGACATTACCCCTAGGTCATTCTAAAAATCTATCATCATCAATCATTATATGCCGTTACCCTTTTTCCATACTCAAAATCTCACATATCTTTGTCATAGTTCAAATTTTCATCAACCATTTCAATTGCATCAACTCTTGCATCTACAAATACCAAAACCCTAGATTTAACACAAGGTCACTTTGTCATCCACTACATTGTGTTCAAATAACAACCCTTCCTTATCATCATTATCATCCATTTGTGTGTATGATATTTATATCTCTTCGTGTATGTTCAAAATTCCTATAAAAATTATTGAATCTATCAATGAGATTTGACCAAGATTCAACAAAGAAGGATTAAGGTGTCATTTATCTTGCAATTCTATGTTTATGTTATGTATCTCCAACACTCATGGAAGGTGTACATGGATGCCTACCTATTGTAATAGGAGAAATATTTTATATTTATAATCTTCTAGGAATCTTGATATTAGTTGTCATATGCATTCATGAGGGAGGTGGAGCACAATGGTGGTAGTTACATTTGAGTTTAAATTCATTTCAGGCACTTTATCTTTCCTAAGCACTAAAGGAAGAAGTGGGGAATCTTGTCATAATGAATGGGACCCATAAGAGTTAGTGGACTTCAAAATGGAACATTAGACTTGAGAATGTGAGTCATTAAAGAGTTATGGGTCAAAGATGTATTTGTCATTATATTTTTTATTTGGTGACTCATTGATGTATTTACTATTCTTGAAAGATGCTCTCCAAAATGGGTGTAATTTTGTATGATAACATGTTGTTGTTATCAAATATTTTAGTGAAACCATTTGTGGTTTTGGCCTCTCTTTGCCCACATATTGATGGTATGAGATAGTGGTGTACATCATTGTTTTCAAGTACATGTGTTATCATAATGTTGTTAGAGTGTAGTATGTTGATATGGTATCATGTACATTGAAGATTAATACATACTTGTCATCTTTCTTTGGTGAACTTTTTTGAAAGGGTTTCTCCACTTAAATTTTATGTCACTATGGTTCACTAGTTTTATTCTTATTAATTTGTATGCCCTTTCATATTCTTCTATGGTAATATTGTATTAAAAAAATAATTAAATCGTATTTGCATACTCTTTGAAGAAGATTTGATTGCAATAGTTTCACCTTGTTTCTCAATATTTAGTATCAAATCTAACAATTTTATATCTAGAAGGGGACACCCTTCTATTAAAATGTTGACAGTTTTTTGGCTATATTGGGATATTTTATATTATGTGGTTTTACAAATTTATAAAGGGTTGAAAACTCAGGCCTCTACTTCTCGTGCAATAATTGAAAAATTCAATGGCACCAAATATGAGATTTGGATGTTAAATCTATAAAATATCTTCTTGAAGAGAGAGATTAGTGGGTATTAGTGGAAAATGAAAAGAAATCATATGGAATATTTGATGAGTATTTGCTAAAGTTGGATAAAAAGGCACGAGAAACCATTTGGTTGTGCCTTACAATTTCCCTCCTCTTGAATGTCTTTGAGGAGACTATTGCATACAAGTTATGGAAGAGAATAGATGATATTTAGCAAACTAAAAGTCAAACTCATAAACTGCATCTCAAAACATAACTTTATATTCTTTGAAAATGAAAGATAGTGATTGAATCATAGATCATTTAAATACTTTTAAATTTAATTTTGGGTTCGCTTATTTTAGTAGATGTTAAGTTGAAAGAATAAAATAATTAATTTATGTATAGATGAAAGAAGATATATTATATCTTAAAAGATATTCATTTTATATAAAGATGAAAGAACATTTTATTACAAAACATTTAAGTATATTTAATTCGTTGTTTTGTTCTTTTCCCAAATCTTAGGAGAATTTAGATATTACCATTGATAGGTCAAGATTCATTTTGTTTATAACGAACAAATGTACCACACATGATTACCAATAATGGAAAGTTTTATAGGCCAAGGAATGACCAACAAACCAATTTTTGGATCAAGAGCTAGTTGCATCAATTCTAATACAACTTTTACGAAAGAGAAAAAGGGAGAGGGAATGCTTGAAACTAAAGTACTAAAAGAAAAATGCCATAATATAAGAATAGGCATCCTGTTGGAAATATGAATAATAACCCAAATGAAGTTGTGCACACATAAAAGGATCAACCAAGAAGAATACCATCCACATTAATAAAGAAGTGTTGCAACATGAGCAAGAAGACAACTTGATCAAATGATGATCTTTGATGAATTGATCTAGAATGTTTGAGATGATTTACAAATGTACAAGAGCCTTGCTTATATAGGCAAGGTGAGAAGAGGTTGGATAACCACCATAGTTACAAAGATTAAATGCCTAATGCATAATTATAAATGCATGGGAGAAATATTAAATTCCTAGATAACTACATGCCTATTAATGAGATATGGTCCCATTAAATATTAGTTTCTAGAATTCCACCTAGGAAACTAACTCCTAAGTAAACTTGTTAATGATGTGAATAGGTCTTCACTAATATTTAGTTAGGAAATAACCCCATTCACACTAACATCCCCCATAAGTGCAACTTGGGAGTGTAGTTATTATGCAAATAATGCAAATGCAATATGGGTCCCGATTACTAGGTCATGTTAGGTACCCATGTGCAAATGAAAATGCAATCTCTTACAAATGGAGAAAAGGAGAAAACCTCATGGAGCAAAGCTCCTCCCCAAAAAAGAGATATAAAGCAAAATCTAATGCAAATCATGTACAAGTAATGGAAGTGATGTATGGAGGTCTCAACATCAATACCCCCCAAGAGCTACATCCATCACAAGAATACAAGAATCAATAGCCCCCCATAAGAGGGAAATAGAGAGACTATGTACCCCCCCCACAATGTGTAATCGCCTAAAAAAATGGTAAGTGCCTAAATACAAAACATGATCCAATGTCAACAAACAACTTGTCTCCCTTTCGGAAGAAGAAAATCCAATGGTAGATGCTAAAGAAACTCCAACTCCATAATGAAATGGGAGGGAAGAAGCCTCATATATGAAATCTTTGAAAAGGAATCAAGTGCCTCCAAGGTGGTCTCACAAAGATCAGGATCCCCAATCAAGGTCGAAACAATGGAATGTGCAGACTCAAGAATACCATCCAAAGTAGAATCTGCATAGAGGAGAGATATCCCCTCAAGAATTTCCTCCAAGCCTATAGAAGTAGCCAAGTCTACAATACCTGAAACAAAGCCATCATGTGATCCCAAGACTGGAAAACTGAATATGTCCTATTGAATAGGAATGATGGAAACCTCAACCAATGACTTTGGCAAAAAGAATCACTAAAGGGGAAGGTACATCAACTATCTCTAATAGAGAAGAAGCATCTGAAGAACCCTTAACATCCTCATCTGAAGATTCAAAGCATTACAAATCTGTAAGCTCCTGCATAGCATAATCATCATAGGGTATCCTCTATGAAGAATGAAGAGGCACATGACATTTTGAATCATGATCATCGGGGAATGGTGGAGTATCAGGATTCCATATATCTCCCAAATCTTAGTCCAAAGAATATGAGGACAATCAAAATGACCAATAGCTTTCAAAATATCATCATCAACATGTACATGATTGAATTTTAAACAATATATCTTGTGAAACTAAGCTATAAAGGCATCCAAGAGATTTTGTATGTTCAATCATTCATCTTATCTTTTTATCATCATTTGTAGGTTCAAGTACCTTATTCTCAACATATGGAGAGTGACCCAGATTCATTAATGCACTCCATGTATGCTGATGTCATGTTGTATAGTTATATGGTGTTAACAAAGAAAAATTAGAATGATCCATGGGAAAAGAAGAGCACAAGTAGAAAAATCAAAAGAATGCACCAAGAGACCCCCCAAATCACTCAATCAAGAATCACCCCAAGAATATGATTTGGCACTTTATATGTAGTGTGATTAAAATTTTCCATAATTGTTTTTCATAATTTACAATGACAAGATGGATCAAATATGGAAAAATACAATATTATCTCAAAATGAGATCCTCAAACTAAAACTATAATTTCCCAATATGATCTAGACTAAAAATGGAGCCTTCCCAAAAGGAAAAAAATATCTAAGTGTTGGTATGTCCAAATTATAAACCATAATGCAAATATACACAAATCTAAATTAAAGATACCTAGGACTGAATATAGAAAATGTGTATGGATAGAACTAGAAAGCTCATATATACCTTTCCAATGCCACAATAATCACAAAAAATTGATAAACAGGTAAAAAGTTATGAGCTCGAAGGTCCAAAAAGGAAAATTTGACTTCAATCAGCAAAAAAAATTAATTGCAACAAAATTTTAAAAATGGCTTGCACTACTATGAAGTTCTCGAAACTAGCTTTTTGTTGATATCTAGTTTGCAAAATTTCAACACCCTAGTGGAAAGTTATGGTGATTCAAAAAAAATCATATTAGGGCTTGAGGGGGAAAAATGTGGCCCCCAAAGGGCTAGCCACTGGTCAACCCATGTGATCGTGGCCTGCAAAATTTTAAAAATATATCTACACCCCCTGGCAGTGAGAGGGTAGAGCACCATCAACAAAGCATCAACAATAAACACACCACTCGTTGGGCTTTAAGCCTCCCTATAGTAGTCGGGACCTCCAATTGTGACCAAACCCTTAAACACTATGCTTGAATAACCTTGATGTTTTTTAATAAAAAAATAGACACCGTACCTTACATGGACGTGATCCTAACACCACACCTATGTAAAAGAATATTCTATGAATATACCAAAGAATGTATAGACCTCCACTTGGATGATGCCAATGATTGTACAATTTGTATGACTATATGATATGGATTGGATTGCATGGACTAAAACAATAGGTTTTTTTAAACCCTAATAAAAATGGTCAAACTTTTCTTGTCGCCCAAATTTCAAGTAGTTTATATAAAAATAGGGGTTTTCGAGCTTTCTAGACTCAATGGTGGGGTTCATTTTGCCCCAAAGTGCACCTAAAAAAAATTCAAACCTGAATCAACCTCATATCTAAGAATAGGATTTGTAGATTTGAAGCTTTGATACCATGTTAGAGTTACTCAAGACTCAATCTCCCATGATCACTTGCAAAACCAAAATAACCTTCTATAAAGGAGAAAAATAATAGCATAAATTTGCAATAATGGATGAAAAATATATTAAGATAAAATGTGATCAATGATGTGCAATATGCACCACCTACAATGTAATGCTATGGAATACATGAGCCTTACTTATATAGAAAAGGTTGAAAGATAGGACAAAGTAGGATGATGACAAGTGTCTTAATCCTATGGCATGTGAAAATTAGGGGATAAGATAAAATCACATGACAACTAAGATTTCTAGAAAGATTCATAACTCACAAAATAAACTTAACATGTGAGCAATGTGTGTGAAAAAGGTCCTAACTAGGAACTAGTTGGATAAAGTACCTTGTTCACACTACAAAGGGTAAACTGGATAGGAGACACCCATGTTCACATCAACAATATTAGTTCCTTTGTTTTCATTTAAACTTTCATTTATGGTGTTTTCCTCTATCCAAACTTCTATGAGATATATTGTAGTATAAATCATAATGTTAATCTTATCCTTGGTCGTGATATCTCACTAGAAAAGCACCATACATCAAACAACTTTACTTGCCTTTAAATAGATAATTGCATTGTTCCTGGCATGTGTCATGCTCTTATAGATTTGCACCATTCTTCCTGATTGCCATATTGGCCTAAACATTGTGCCACACTAGAACTTGGCCTATGCCAAATCAAAATTTAATTGTTGGTCATTTTATCATACTTAACTCCTATTCAGTTCCCTTGGTAGTTCCATATATCTTTTGGAAGTGGCATTTGTGTAGATGATACACCATCCTCAAAGGATGCTTGTATAGGCCTTTAGCTTGTTAGCAATTCATTATCTTTCTATGTGTCACATTTCCTCATTACACAAGTGCCCTTACACTTTAGTTGGATACTCTATAAAATATCATTCCTAAGCTACTACACTATCCTTTGTAGTGTGATTTGAAAGAGAAATTTTACCCAACTATGGTATGACCATACTGAGTAAGTGCAAGAAGTTGAGTCCATGAAGAGGAGGATTTTTGGCCAAAAAATACAATCAGGAATGGGAACTTGAGCCTTCGATTGGGATCTTGTTCTTAAACGAGTACTTGTTCTATTATTAGAACAGGTACCTATTTTAAAGTGGGTACCCATTCTAAAAAAATTGAAATCCCAACCTAGTTTTTGATTTAGTTTAAGGCTCAAGAAAGGTGTGGTAACCCAACTGTTAGCTTTGGACCTACAACTAAAAGACTAAGGCAATGTCAAGAGAAATAATTGACTTTGGCAATATAGCTGACGAATTTTTTTCAGAATTGGTTTATGAAATTAA
Source organism: Sequoia sempervirens (assembly GCA_007258455.2). Taxonomy (NCBI): domain Eukaryota; kingdom Viridiplantae; phylum Streptophyta; class Pinopsida; order Cupressales; family Cupressaceae; genus Sequoia; species Sequoia sempervirens. Next base: position 790,627 of record VDFB02257582.1, on the reverse strand, counting down.
AACCCATTATCGATCATGATGTCTAGTTTTCAAATATAATTTTTTTATGATTTGTTCTTTTTTCTATTTTTAATTAATTTCTAAGAAATTGGTCCAAAAACTTGAAATGTCAAGCCTTTTTATTTTTTTAATAACTTTTAATTTGTTAATTTTTTTGTAAAGAATAATATGACATCAATCTACAAATAATTCTCTACACAATGAAAAAAATTCAAAAATGATTATTTTAGGTCAAATTATGTTGTTTGTACATGAGGGTTTTCAAAACAACAATTAGGGCCAATAAAAAATATTTAGAAAAAAATTATTAAAAATATCCTCGTCAATCTTTAGTTTGTTACACATCTTTATCCAAATGGAATCAGAAAAGTAATTTTACTTAGGTTAAATTATGGTGTATGTACATGTGCATGGTATGGTCCTAAAAAGGGACTTTTAAAAAGTGATTTTTATGCATGTCTATTAAAAATTAATTTGTATCATTTGGGTATTAGAATAAATTACATATTTGGAAACTAGACTCAAAACACTAAATTTCATATTACTAATTTCTTTAAGATTCAATGTGTAAGTGCTTCAAATTTTTAGTCCAACTATGGAAATTTCTAAAAATCAAGAAAAACACATCCACTTTTTGAACATTTTGTAGACCCAACTTCTTGCACATGCCCTACTGTGTTTTTTGGATTAGCTAGGAGTCACTAAGAATAGCACCAATAAACCAAATGATTTAATATTTACTTTGTTATCTACTCCTTTATCATGCATTATTATATTTGGGAAAACCTTTGTGCACTACACTAATCTAACCATAGGTTATTCTAAATAGGCAACACAAGGATAAATATTCACTACACAAAACATCTTGTAAGTAAATTGTGTTGGCTCCACCAATCTTTGTGATTGTTCCAAAGCTTGAATCTTTGCATCATTGTGACATATTCTTTTCATGAACTACTCAAATATTTTGACAAAATTTGAAAGAAATGTGCAACATTTATGGTGGCTCACAAGGGCATTCCTAAATGCTTGACGAATAGTGAACCCAACCAAACCATGTTGCACCTTAATCCATTAGTAACCAAAGTCCTAAAACATAAGCTAAATTATTTCTTATTGTCCTTGAAAATCAAAAACAAAATATAATTTGTCTATCTTGAAAATGTTGTAAATTGAAACACCACGCTATCATCAACTAATATGCTTTCATTTTTAGTGAGCACCACTAAAAAAAATTATTGATATTGTAAACTATTACATTGGAAAATTATTGATAAGGCTGAAAATATATTCTAACAACTAACACATTCAGAAGACTTGGTTAGACAAAACCATTGATTCATGTAAAAAATAAGACTCGCTCTTGATAAAAAAATAAAACCATATCACCATTCTACAAATGGCGATTAACTAAATAAACTTCATTAAGTAGAATAAGAGAACAAGTACCCTTTTTATCTCCTATGCCATGTCATTTGGATGCTTGGTTTCCTTACTCTTCTTAGTAGTGTGTATGCTAATTGGTGATAGGTTGAGGGTGAGTGGTATCACTAAAGTGTTGGAACACTCATTTATCTTTTAAGATGAGCTTATTAGGTGACTTGGTATCATTGGTTGTAGCTACTCTTACTATTTTCTATCCACATTATATTGGATATCACTAAATTTTGGCTTTAAAATAACCATGCTATCCAACAGTGACTCAAATTTTAGTCTAGTAGCTCTATAGATATGAGGATTCATAGTTCTATCCTCAGAGTGTGAACTCTTAGCTACTATAATAATATGGTCTACCATGAATTTATTTTTCTTCCTTAAAGAGAACATATTCTTCATCAACAATGGAGGACAAATTCATGTTCTCTATGGCAGAGAGCACATTATGTTCCTACACATGAAGATCCTCATACTTGGGCTTTGAATCAATGTTGGGAGTTGTCTTGAATTTTTCATCTTCTTCAACCCAAAGAGCATATCCTTCTTCAATGATATCAAATAAATATTTGTTATGTTCCTATCCATTCATGCCATTGCAATCTTGATCACCATATCATGGTAATGCCTTAAATAGGTGGATTGTATCATCATCTATGGGTTCATTGATGACTTGATGCCATTCTTCATCTTCTACTAGAATTGAAGATCCTTCTTCATATTTTGTGCATTCCTCTGTCTCATATTCATAAAATTTGATTGCATACTTTTACCTTGAAGCTTTATGTACACAGTACCAACCTCTTGTTGATCTTCTAAAATATGCCCCAAATTGAAACTTAGAATTTGTATCAAGGAGTACTTTTCATCTTGGAGGAGAACTTGTCCATTTTTTAAAATGAAAATAGGTCCTCATGTATTCATTCACATAGATTGCAATCTTCTCCAATAAAAAATGTATCCTTTTAAGTGTAGTCATGAGATTATCCACCAATGGCTCTCCGCTTAAAATTTCATTTAGAATATATGATTATATTCATTGGTTTTGTAAAATGGTTCTTAAAATATATTGCAACCTTTCATTCCTCTCTTCACCTTTAAAAATAAGAGAGAAGTCATCAACTGAGTCAAACTCAAGAGGCCTTAGAGATAATTTTAAAAGAGTATCATTTGCTTGTGCAAGAAGTAGACACTAAAAATTGTCCTAGTTAAATAATCTTATTATTTAATTAGATTAACCTCATTCTTCTAAGTTCATATTTCTTCCTATCCATATAATTAAATATTTTTAATTATTTAATTATTCTAAACTATTCTCTAAAGTTAATTAAATAATTTTAATTTTTTAATTAATTGACCACTTTTTAAATAATTATCTTTCATTATTTAATTTCCAATATTCTTCATAATTAAATAAATATGTTTATTTATTTAATTAACTAATTTCTAAATTCTTCTATAGTTAAATAAATATTTTTATTTATTTATTTAATTATTCATGTGGGTGAAAATAAATACACTTACTTTATTCCTTCAATCTTTCCATCTTTTTCCTCTTCAGTCAACTCTACCTCATTTTTAGAATCTAAATCTTTCCTAAATCATTAACTCCACTTCATCTTAGAAACATCTTCATCCACCAATCAACTCAATCTTCAAAATGGAAACTTTATGTGCACAATTATATATTAATCAAATTAAATAATTTATTATTATCTCTTCAAGCTTCAAAATGGAAATTTCTATTTTGTAGTTGAGTTGACTCTACTGATTTTTTAGTTATCTCATGTCTTCATCCTCATCGTCATCTCTTATTTGATTTTTCCTCGGAAAGTCTATAAATAAGATCATTTCTTCATTATTTGGATCTACATCTTATGAAATCCAATTGATGCAAGTAAATGTTCTTGAGACAACTACTTCAATATTTTGCCTGTCATTTAGGCTACATTTGCACATGAATCTGAGGGCATTGATCAATCAAAGCAAAATGGAGAAGGGTAATAGAGGTGAATCAATGGAAGCTTGAGACTTTGGTAATGTTGTTTTACTGTTTTACTGTTTTATGTTTTACACTTCCTTTGTTCTTTATTACTTGATTAGGATCATTAGGATTGTTGTTTAATTCTTTATTATCACTAATCCTAATTTCATCCTTGATAACACAAGATACATATTCTCTTTTAAAACTTTTAATTGAACATCAACAACATCATCTATATTTTCACTTGCACATTTAATGTTCATGGTTGCATTCTCCTCATTCATCATGAACACTTGATCTTTCATCATAACATGATAATTCTCAATTATATGACTAAATAAAATATGAGATGAGCATGCAATAGGTTGATTGGGTTGAGTAGGGATAGGCTAGCAATAATTATAGCTATAAATTTATCTTTAAGAATTATCAAGTTATTAGAAATTCAAAATTATAGTTCTCTCATTACAACCACCTCATCAAGATTATATGATTGAGTACGACGGGAGGTGTGTGAGATAAAATTTACACATGATTGCTTGGGAAGTTTTGAGAAGATACATGTGGTGTAAAAATTAGAGAGGTTGTAGGTATGGGAGGAATCCTTCCAACCATAATAAGGTATTTCTCATCTTTAATGATAAACTATAGGCTTGTGGAAAAGTAAAACCACCTAGCATCTTAGTCATGAAAGTCAAATTAGAATCTAATACTCTTAAAAATTAAAGAAAAGTAATACTTGGGGGTGTAAGTTAGTTGTACCTCTCACATTTCTTGTTGAATCTTGTATTGAAGTTTTCCATACATTTTTAAAAAAACCCTCTTCATTGCAGTGAGATTCTTTTTCAAACTCATGCATAGTCTTCTCCTTGAACCACTCATGCAACATAGTTCCAAATTGTTCTCAAATTTTCATGGATGAGGGTGTTAAGCCTCAAAACCTCTCAAGTTATTTTCCTTTGAGAGAAATAGCCAAGATCCTAAGATAAACCTCCTCAACCACACCAACATAGATTTTATATAGATTGAGAACATCCTGCATGTAACTAGCTAGTAATATTTATCCATCTCCATGAAATTGAGGTAGACTTGAAAATTGGTTTTGAAATTGTACTTCTTTGTTGTGGTTATACAAGAGGATCATTAGAATTCCATATGGAAAATGAAATATTTCTTGGATTAGACATCACATTGGGTTGTATATGTAGATGGACATAGATGGAGATGGTTTGTGTGTATGGAGAAATTAGTTTGTGGATACTACTAAGTCAATAGTTTGAGGATGTGTGCTCATTTGGAGAGAGTTTATTTTGTCAAAATTTTCTCTCCTTTTGCTAAACTATCTTTATTATATTCCTACTTTATATTGTTGTTGCTTGTTTTTTTTAAGTAGAGAAAATACATTTTAAAACTACTTTCTTACATGGGGATCTTGAAAAGGAAATTTATATATGCCAATAAGATAGGTTTGAGGTAAAACAAATATAAATTTTAGTTTGTAAGTTGAAACAATCATTGTATGATTTGAAGCATCACCTTGGATGCAATATCAAAATTTTAATGCTTTTGAATTGAAGATAGGTTATGTTAGAAGGAAAGAGGATCATTTTTTTACATTATATGTATTGATGATCATATTTTAATCATTATCTTGTATGTTAATGAAATGTTTGTTTTTAAAAAAAGTTGATGATTAGGGAGATCCAAATTCACATTTTTGGTGCATTTAACATAAAGAATTTAAGGGGAAAAAATTCATTCTTAAAATGGAAGAAGAGATTGAATTTATAGAAATATTTGACTTAGAGTATGCTAACACTGTACTATGGTGGTTTGCTATGCACAAATTATAAATTAGTGAATACTACTTTACTTATGGGTATTAATATTTCATCACACATGTATCCTTACATATGTTTATTTTGAGGATATGGATATGTGTCATATGCTAGTATTTTTGGTAGTCTAATGTATTCAATGGTATGTGCTAGACCAAATATTTCCCAAGTAGTAAAAGTTCTTATCAAATTTATGACTAACCCTAATAGAGACCATTAGAATCGTGCTAATAGAGTATTTAGATATTTGTGAGGGACTTCTAATTATTTCTTAAGTTATTAGACATATAGGCCTTTGTTAACGTATATTTGATAAGTGACTTGGATAATCAAAGGTCCACTATTAGCTATCATTTATGTGTTTGACAATGTTGTCAATTGGATGAGTAAGAGGTAGCCTATGGTTTCTTTTTTCACTACCAAAAAGAGATATTTTGATTAAAAATATTATGTTCAAGAGTTGGTTTGTATTACATTGTTGTTTGGGTAGTAACCCCATGTGACATGCTTGTATGAAGCATATTATGTTTAATATCACTTTGTTTGGAAGATGATGGAAAGTGGTAAGATCATGATTTAGAAGGCTAATGCTCGGGATAATGTTGTATATTCATTAATGAAACTAATGCACGTGAATAAATTATCTTGATTTAAGGAGGCATGAGCCTCACATTCTTTATTTGTTTTATTTTATTTTTCTATTACAATTTATAATATCATTTTTGAGAATTTTAGGATTAAGGTGATATTAAATTTGTAATATTTTATTTAATGTTAGATCTCCAACATCTTAGGAATGGGTATTTAGTTTCCAATGTAGGTTAAGAGATAATTATTTAATTCTTATTCTTCTTGTAACTTGGAATATTAGTTAGTGGCAAAGTAGAAATCCATCACTTTTGCAGTAATGGTTCATACAAGTGAAACAATGGAGTCTTATGTTGGTCGTTCTCAAGTTTGAATGTGGATCATTGATCTTGGTAGTTGGTGAGACTGTTTTGATCAATGCTTAGCATACTACTTTTCTTAAGTGTAAAAACATTTAAATTCCCATTGGCTTAATCACATTATAAAGAGAATGTGTACTACAATGAATTATTGCCAATAATAAACTCAATCTAGAGTCATCAGGACAAGCCCACAACCACCATCTAGTTTACAAACAAGGATGCCAAGTAACCCAACCTTTACAGTGTCTTACACTGAAATGAGTAAGTGGCATGTGGTGCCTAATCACCCACCTACCCATTTGTCAGAAACCATGAAGTCACTTGGGACCAATCCATGTCATTTCCAAATGTCACCACTAGTGCAACTTCATAAGGCTAGAATTTGTATAAACATAAGCTAAGAGGGATGAACACACTCCAATAAAATACTAACAGTAGGGAACGATAGTGGACCCACAAGCATATCAAAACTAGGTTAAAAGGTGATAGTGGAATCCACACATTAGAAGAGCACAATAGCAAAACTTAAAAGTATATGTAGATCAAGAAGACATGCCATTCCCAAATGTCACCACTAGTGCAACTTCATAAGGGTAGAATTTGTATAAACATAAGCTAAGAGGGATGAACACACTCCAATCAAATACTAAAAATAGGGAACGACAGTGGACCCACAAGCATATCACAACTAGGTTGAAAGGTGATAGTGGAATCCACACATTAGAAGAGCACAATAGCACAACTTAGAAGTATGCATAGATCAAGAAGATGTGATATGAAGGATGGATGCACTTGAATGAGGAGAAACCAAATGGATGAGAGGGCCATCATACAAGCACTTTTTTAAGAGAAGACTTATACGCACATTAAATGCATAAAAATAAATGGCTCAACTAGTTACTAGGATATAGGGGCCAATGGAAAATGAATCCTAACACATATTGTTGTGACTTAAGGGAGTGTTATGGGTTGAACCAATGAATGAAAAATTATCAAGAAAGTACACATGGAATTAGAGCACAAGAGCACAACTTAGAACAAAAGAATAATTTCAATCTTGTGTTATAATAAGTGAATACGCTCCACTAGGAAATGAGACAAATTGTCATCATAGTCGGCTCGCTAGATAGTTGTTGCTAGGTTTTTATGCTGAAAAAATTCCAACATAACTCCAATGAAGCCTTTCTTAAATGATAATATATGTAATTAAACTATGAAAAACCAAAACGCATGTAATCAAAAGAAAATCAACTCCATTGTTTTCATATTTCACCATGATCTTGATTTATGAATTTGATGCTCTCAAATTTTTATGAGCACAAGTGCAACAAGAAGTTGTGATGAATGGAAGAGAGGATTGATTATGTTCAGAATTCTATGTATGCTTTTTTGGTGAGAAGAGAAGGCTTTTTATGGTTGTCCTCACGCGGTGGATTCATGTTGTGGGAGAGATGTGGGATAAAAAAAATGAGGGAGAAATGAATAATTGTCCCATATTCTTTAATCAAATGCAATTGATTGAAATGGGAGAGATAAATGAGTGACTTTATGATATGATGGAGGTTTAGGAATTTATATTTAAAGTGGATTTTCGAATTAATGGATGAATAAATGGATTAAATGCATGGGTTAAATGATTTTAATGAAACATATAAATGGATAAAGATTAATGATTTAATGATTTGTGAATTGAATGCATGGATATTATAATATGGAATGATTTATGGATAAATGATTGTGCAAATGTATTTATGAAATGCATTTATGATTATGGAAATATGATTATGTATGGATATAATGATTATGTATAAAATGTGTAATGGATGTATTTAAATGATTATGGATTAATGATTAATGAAATGGATGAGTTGATGATTATGCAAATGGTTAAATGATTTATGTAGATGACTAAATGAAATATGCAATGGATAAAAATGATTATGAGGACATTTTTATGTGTCTACACTAGGTAAAGGGATCTGAAGAGAAATACATGTGGTGCAATAGCACGATAGTGCAACTTACAACTCAAGGTGAAAAGGAAACCTGAACTACAAAGAGAAAGTTTTCTCCAACTAAATAACACCACGTGGACATAAACGGGGCCAACAAAGGAGTGCACAATTGCAAGCAAACAAAAGAATTATTAGAATACTTAGAAAACAAGCTTGGTTAATAACACGGTTCAAAGGGATAGCAAAACAACATAGCCAAAGACAAGGGAAATCACTTAAGTGAAAAGGCCACAAGTCAAACAAGTCAACATCAAAATATGTTGATGCTTATCTCTATTCCAAAGATTTATGTAGGAATTTGGGCATGTCAAAACTTTGGTCTGGAATAGAACTCATGTTGTTGATTTGTGATCATCTAACAATGCATGTAAGCCAATATAAAATATAATTTATTCTCAAGAAACATTGTAGAAAACACCATTAGAACAACTTAAGGCATTCTCACAAACTAAACAAGTCGCTAACGAATTAGAAACTTTAAGCACACAAGCATGAATGGGAAGTCAAGGGTTTTAGGATTTTGGTATACCCTACACATTTTTAGAAAAAATATAAAACACTTCTGTGAGAGGGAGATCATCTGATAGTGACATGCATTTGGTTGGCACATGTGATGACAATTTATCTAACTACTAATAATAGGTACTTTTTATTTATCACACAAAAGTTTGTGAAGGAAATGACTATTCATTAATGTTTCACGTGCCTCATAATATACAAATAATTGGAAAGGGTAGGGTATTAGTGATGTAAAATACCAATATCTTTTTCAGGATATTAATTATGCAAATTATTAATGATACAAAATACCATTGTCTTTTTAGTTCTCAATATAAAATATCATTTATTTTATATTATTTTCAATCTTTAAGTAGGCTTAAGGGAAATAGAGCCCATAAAAGATAATGAAAATAGATACAAAAATAGATGCTCATATGGAGGGCCAAGTTTATATTGTATTTATATTAACTTTGATAAGTCTAGCTACAACTTTTTAACATTAACATAAAATATACTAACAGAGTTGTATATTCATACACTTAACATAATATAATGTCAAAAATAATTGAAATTAGGGTTTGAACTCCTCATTAGACTCTGAGCTCAGAATGAAGGCAAAAGACCAATCTATAGAATTTGCATTGGAAACCCTAGTGATGAATTTCATAAACTCTAGACCCTAGCGACCACAATGGCAATGCTTAGCCACATTATCCCTCATAGATTTAATTAGAAATGACACCCAAGGGCCATTATAATTGGGATACACAACAAACCATACCCCATAAACCACTCTAGAAACTGAGCCCCACAATGGCACCCTCTAGAAAAGATTTCAGACCCACGTGCCATTCAGGATTAATGAGAGATTCGACCAACTGTTTCATAATATCTTTAGCTTCCCCTAAGTCCAACATAATCACCATAAATTGAGAGCCAACAACAAAATTTACTCGGACTTTGTTTTCATATTTCATGAAAATTTCCCAAATGACCATTTTAACTGCTTCAAAAACCATTGGGAAATTATTACTTAAAGATATTCTCCATCCTCACCTCCGAAATAGCCCCCCTAAAGGTCATATGACTCTTCTTCAACTATAAGAACAACGTTGAATCCATTATATTGTAGTGAACAAAGAAGAGAGAGTAAATATATTATAAAGGGTACGGGGAACATCAAGTTGGTGAAGTATATATAGATTGAAAACATCAACACTTAGCCCTTCAACATTTAATTCACCACAAACGAAATAGATATCCATCAAAGAAATCAATACTTAGACTTTCAACATTTAATTCACGACAAAACACATATAATATTAGTACAAGAAAACATTGCTAAGACACAAGTGCCAACAATATGCTATAGGTGATTTGACATATTAGTTTGCCAAGTGTCGACAAACCAACCTAAGAGAATTAGTAACCAAAGGCCAATAAATTTTTTCAATTGTCGATACATTGAGCACTTCCCACATATTTGTTGACATTGTCTCTATTCCAAAGACTATGTATAAAGTGTTAGAAGTTATGTTGTTGATTTGTGATCACCTGACAATGTAAATGTAAATCTATTTAAAGTTATCAATTTGCCAAGTAACTTAATAATTACTATTTAACATTTGATATTTTAGCTAGCCACATTAATATTTTTCAAAAACTTACTAGAACGTTGACCAAATAATTAATTTTATAGTTTTGAATATTATATAATTCCCCACCAAACATTTTTTAATACAAATATAATTCGCCAATGAAATTATTTCTCTTTTTCAAATCTATCTAAAATTCACTTATTTTATTTTTTAAATACAAGTATAATTTAGCTATTGAATTGTTTCTTTTCAAATCTATCTATAATTCACCATTATTTTCTACCAATTTCTAGTGATTAAAAAAATTGTCCATAATTTTTTTTTTTTAAAAGGAAAGATTCGCTAGTAGAAATCAATATTTTTTTCAAAAAAATGAAAGATTTGCTAATATTTTCTATCTTTTTTCATGGGGGGTTTCTCAAATTTATTATTTCCATTGGGCCTCAACAAGGTTATGAGAATCTTGTTGAGAGCCAACACAAGTTCCAAAACCGCTCCAAACTCCGACAAACACAAAACTTGACAAAATTGCGACACACTTCAAAACTTCACCCTTAAGAAAAAAACCCTTAACAAAAAAGCGTTAGGCTTCAACAAGGTTTGGGGAACCATGTCGGCACCCAACAAGTTATGAGAACCTCCAAAAAGGTCGACAAACACTTAAAATCCATTTCCTTCAAAATTCAATGAAGCCACAAGTAACTTAGTTGAGCACTAAATAAACCAACATTGGACATCTTTCACTCTTCAAATAGTTCTGAAAACCCTATTGTGCTTCGACAAGGTTGTGAAAACCTTGTCAAGAGTTGACAAAGCCTTCCTAGCCTTATTACTTTTCCATAGCCCCACTTTCTTTTGATTTCTCTAATTAGTGAAACATGGTGGCAATAGAACCACCATTGGGAACCATAAGAGGTTCAAAAACCAAATTGAAATGCTGCCAAACAAACGAGCACTCCATACTTTGCAAAGTTGGAAAGACCATATTGAGCTTCGACAAGGTTATGAGAACCTTATTGGCATCCTACATAATTTTCAAAACCTCCCCGAAAGGTCAACAACACTTAGAAACCTAGCCAAAACATAGGCAAAATAAATAGGTTCAAAAACCTTCATTGGACTTCGACAAGGTTTTCACAACCTTTTTGATTTCCGAAAGAGGTTCCAAAACCTCAAGGAAAGGCTGGAAAAATGAACTTAGCTATTTTTTTTATGGTTCAAACAGGACAATTGACTAAAAGAGAAAGTGAAAACAAAGAAGGAAAATACACACAGGCCCAACTAAAGAATATCTCAAACTAGTTATTAGTAATGGGCCAACAAAGGTAAAGTGTAGACTTATAGAGGAAAATAGAGCAAAATGAGACACAACACAATGTGGTGCCAACATGCTCAATGTGATTGATTATGACTTTTTTATCCTCATACTTGATATGATCAACATCATTTAGAACTTAGTTTCCCATATGTTCATTATACTTGTCTATGTGTTCAAGGGGGTCAATGTCTCATCATATGAAGGAGAGGTGGTTGAATAATAGATAGGATTAGTTTGGAATTCTTGTCCTTGGGATTTTGTAATAGGATGGATGGGATTGACTTGGATGCCTTGATCTTGATTTGGTTGCGATCAAGCTTGATCATTCTTTGGAAGTGGGCTCTTAACATAACCTTAATTGCTTCTTAGACAAGATGGATACACTTTGCTTTCTTTGATGTCATTTATATTGATTAGGATTTTTATATATGCTCCTAACATCACATTTAACAGTATTCTTTGGCTAGTGTGATGTCTTTGGTCCTTACGATGCTTATAGATTTTGGACCTTATGGGTTTTATAGACCTCATGATTTTTTTATGCTTAACTTCTTATGTTGGTTGACTCATGGACATGGTACTGCTAGGAGGATATTAGACATGCTTCGTAGGCTTTGAATTGATAATATTTTTGCAAGATGGCACTTGAATTCAAATAGGGATGGTGTTAGGAGGCTCTTGAACATGTTTAGTAGGATTTGGATTAATATTGTGTTTGCATGATGACACTTGGATGTGAGTGTTACTAGGGGACTCTAGGATAAACTTAATTATTCCATTCACAATTAAAAACTTGTACTTGTTAAAGAATGATGGCATCATATTGGGGGTGTTGCAAGACTCCTGATGGTTGTACTTTTTATGTCGATTTTGATCCTTTGCTAATAGTCCTTGAATGGGATCCTTAATAGGTTGTTTAGATAAAGTAGGATTGGGCGATTGATAAGATTGCTTATTAGAATGTTCATGAGATTGTGAAAGCTTAGATAATGAAGAAACTTCATGCAAGGACAAGGATTGGTTTTTATTTTCAAGGATTTGGGATTTGGATGTGGATCAACATTGAGGGTATTGTCCTATAATGGTGTTTCCCTTGTCATGGTTGACATTAGGATGCTAAGTAGAAGATGGGTGGGACGATGGAAGTTGTGAGCTGCAAGTTTGCTTAAAATAATGTCATCTAAGGATTGAGGGAGCTCATCCTAGTCCACAAGACTATTATCATCATCATTAGGTTCAAAGGGATCATACACTTCTTGATCAACAAAATTAACATCATCATCATCATTGTGATTGGATTGATTTAATAAAAGAATTTGATCTAAGGGGCTCATGGTTCTTGGTTTACTCCCTTTTTTTTTGGCCTTGTTGGGGAAGGGTATGGAATCATGATTTGGTTTTGAACTTTCTTTTGTAGTTTTGATTTTTAAAACTTTCTATTTTTTTGGATTTTCAAGTTTACTAATTTTTTAGGATATTTTAATTTTCTATTTTTTTAGATTTTTGAATTTTCTTATTTTTGGATTTTTGGTTTTTTTTTATTTTTTGATTAAAATTAGAACACACAAAAAAATAAATCAAAGACAATCCTATGAGTCGACGTGGATAAGTGTCCCCTTTTTTGTTTAAGGTGAGGAAGATGATCTAAACATTAGCATACACACATTACACCTGAACAAACCTAAATCAAGTAGGTTTGTCATTCTTTATAGGCCCAGTGCACCACAAGAAAAGATGACCAAAGTTTCTTAAATAAGATTCATGGGCTCGACTAGTGGGATATCCTCATTATACCACAAGGGAATGTGAGGCCCGATTCCATGAAAATGGAAGGACAATAAGTCAAATAGTCAAGAGGAGAGGATAACCCAAATCTCCACCTTCACTTCCCCAAGGTATAGGGTTATTGGGGGCTTACCCAGAATGACAAATTTTCACTTTCAAGAGGCCTGTCTTTCAATTCACCCTTTTCTATTTTACTCTGTCAGAATGATAGAGTTGAGATCATTTCCTAGGGTGATGAAATCCCTAGGCAAACCCCTAAAAAAGAAAAGAAAATTACACTTGTTTTTATCCTTAAGACCGCTCTAAGGTGCAACAGGAGAGAATACACAAATGAGACTTTGGGATCAAAAACACGTAAATTTTAAAGCTCAAATCAAAATGTGATGATTAATTTTGAGCCCAGTTTGAAATGTGATCAAACACTTCAAACAAGCCATTATAAACAAGAATAAATAGCACCATAGGAGTATTTGTGATTTTTTGATAAATTTTAAATAAAATTACTAAAAAACAATTTCATGTACAAGTTACAAGCATTTAAAGTTTCAAAATAAATTATAACTATGAATGATTGTGCTTAATTTTTGGTACAAAATCTAGGAAAATGACTTGATCCAATGTGTAAGGCTTCAAACCAACTTTCCAATGCTTGGTAGTACATCTACATAGAGGTCACACAACCTCTTTCGGCAATTTTTTTGCCTTTTCTATAACTTCGTCTGCATCGGACAAATCACATATGGATTATGGGATTTTTGGGCATTCTAAATCTAATGGTGTAATACATTTCACGCCAAAATGCTCTAAAATGTGTTGAACTTTAAAACTTAAACACAAATCCTCCACACAAAACCTATCAAACAAGCTATAAAAACCTACAAAAACCAAAGTTAGAGAAGGGACAAGGTCCCACCAAGCTTGCCATAAATGTAGACCCTCTATCCAAACTCTATTGTGATATTGTAGCTATGCTCTTAAATGGAATGTAGGTTTCCCAAATCAACATTTACCTAAAAAACAATCATTTGAGTATATGGAAATGAAGGATGAAGGGGTTGATTTATAGAGTTGTAAAGAGGAATGTGAATGATGAAGATTAAATCTTAATGGATGATTGAGATTAAAATGCAAGAAAGTGGGAAACCTTCATTGGCTAAGAATAGTCATGGGAGTCACAAATGAATGTGGATAATTATCTTCTTCTTTTCTTTTTTTTCGATAAATAGGTGTGCATAGGGTAAAAGTAGCGATGGCATAATGAGGAGGGTTACAAAGGAATATTGAGTAGATATTAGAAACATATAATAGATATTATTATGTATTTGGAATGGATAAATGGGTAATAAAATGGATTTTTTAATTATTTAATGGAAAAGGGAATTTATGGAGATAATTATTTTATTAAGGATGGGTAATGAAAGGGGGAATTTGAAAGGACTAGGAAATGAGAATGGGTTACAATTAGGATAAAACATTAGGTAATGGTTGAAAATAGGCATCTACAATTAGCACACTGTCATTTTACTTTTACTATTCAATCATTGTCATTTGTGTTTCATCATTGACCTAGATGGAAACCTCATATCTCTTATCATAATGATTATTATCTGATTTTCAATTTCCAATATCCATTATCCCATTTTTAGTTTTCATTTTACCTTTGCCAAAGTGTCTCTCTAGTGATCCAACCACTCTCTTTTGCCATTTTCCTCTAAATTCCCTTAGATCTCTTATTGCAAAATAGAAGTGTCTACTTCATTTTAACTCATGTCATTAAACCAATAGTGTGTTTGCTTATGTTTAGAGAATGTGTTTTTTTGTGTTTATTTTATTTTTATTTTGCATGTGTTTCAATGTTAAATAAATTGTGATGCGTTTCTATTTCTTGTATATATGTATTGTTTAGTATTGTTTTTTGATATGTGCAATGATTACTTTCTTTAAATGCATTTCAAGACCAAATACATACATGCTTGAGCAAAACAAAAAAACAAAATCAAAATACTGCAATCTCTCATTTTTGTTGTGTATCCACTATATTTGTATGATTATATGTTCAAACTACTCCTTTACTTCAACATATTGTGTATCCACTATATTTGTATGATTATATGTTCAAAATATACTCCCTTCAACATATTTCTTTCCACTTTAGTACCATCAATCCAATAAAGTTGGTGTAAAATACAATAAAAAATTGCACAATCTACAATTTCTTTATCATGGTTTGCACTCATTTTAAACCCTTTAGATTGTTTTTAGCCCTTGTTCAAATCTTGTCTAATATTATGAATCTTTGTTTATCCTTATGAGTTTTATGTTTCTCCTTTTCCATGTATTTAAAACCTTATATAAGACTTTTCCATGTATTCAAAACCTTATATAAGACTTGAGAATCGCTATCCATCTCATCGTTATCTTTGTTTGCCAAGATTTAATTTTGTCCCCTTCGATGTGTTGCTAAACCTTATTTCTACCTTGTTTCTCTTATATCTCTCTTTCCAAATGATCAAATTAACGTGAGAATACTTGCTATAACTATCCTTATCCTGCTTTCCTTCCCGCAAAGTTTAGGAGCTCTAACATTAAATCTCATTTGCACCCCCCCCAGGCACATTCCCCTTATAGAGCATGCCCCTTGCCCAATGTGAATCACTTTGGTGATTTTTGCAACCAAAATTTACAAGCGCCTCATTAACGACCCACTTACCTTATTTCTCATGTTTATTTACCATATTCATTTCACTCATCCTTGCAATCAACCTTTCCACAAGCGCTTACATTTTGAAGCAGCAACTTTCATTGTGCAAGTGCTATTAGAGGATAGAAGATTTTGCTAAAGTTTATTAGAGGAGAGAAGATTTTGCTAAAGTTTTGTACCATTGGAATTACTGCTTTTGGAGTTTGTTTTCTTTTTCAATCTAGCCCTCTTGTGGCTTTCTTTTTTCCTTTTACTCTGAAATGTCCATCCATTTTCCCCTCCTCCCTAGACATTAGGAACTCCATTTTCTTGTCCATTTCTACATAGCCTCTTGCCATCCTTCCACCTCCAAATCGTTGCACACATTTATTTCATCATCTACTACCCATTGTTCATTATTGCACACCTCCTAAAGTTGGCTTTTGCACACAGGGTTTTGTATCTTAGCCACACCATTGTTGTCCATTATAGCTGTGTTTCCATCTCCTAAGCTTGCATACATCATTTTCCAAGAATACCGTGTGATGTCTTGTTGAAAAAACCCTCAAGGGAGCTAATTGAGCAAGCTCCTCCTAAACATTTTTTTTTGCAAGGTTTTGTTGTTTTGCAAGTATTTGATACACATTTGTGAAAAGTGGATCTCAAGACCTTCTAGAGCCTTCCACAAAATTTCAAGCTAATCAAATAGTGTCATCCATGCCCTCATTAGGACATTCTCACTATTGAGCTTCCCCTTTTGTCAAATGAGTGATCTTGACATCACCAAACTACTTTCTATCATTCCCCTATCAAGCTTCCCCTTTTGTCAAACTACTTTCTATCATTCCCAACTCAATTCATCTTCTATTTCAAGTTTTTATAAGTGTAACATGTTTAAATGAGTTGGTTTGTGCTCATTTCTCCATTGTATTTGTATACTTGGACCATCTATGAGTTGTTATTTCTTTCTGCATGTGCATCTCAAAAACAGGTAACTATGATTTTCTAGATTCACGAGACCTCTGGTTTCATCAGTTGTAGCCTGGAGGCAATCTATATAATGTCATTTGGGCCCCGTTTAGGACATCTGTGCCCCTTTACAAAAATACAGGTCCTAAAGCCTTCAAACTTTCCAATAATCTTATGACAGCCGCTTTAAGCATTTCAATTGCACACTTTTTTTCTCCCAGGTGCACAAGTTCCTCTTTTAATGCTTGTGAAGTTCAATTTCCTAGTTAGTTCCCATTTTTTGTGTCATGGTGTATTTCCAGTTTATGTTGACAACTTCAGCTCGTGAGTGTAAGTATAGTTTCAGATTAGGCACCATTTTGTTAAATTTGAAAGTTCTAAATTTGATCAATATTAACCATACATGCATTAAGAAAGAGAACCTTAGTTTACCTACTTTTCCTAATTTAAGGTTTCATTTTCGTTCTCTCACAAGTACAATAATTTTGCATATGATTTCTAGAACTATCAAAATTAAGAATGTATAATCAGCAATTTTACTTATAAAAGAATAACTCTAGAAAATCTACTATGCTGACGTTTATGCAAAACTTTTTTCTTATTTTTATCACTTGCAAGGATTCCACAACAGAACTACCATCTGAAATATATAAATGGATCTACATATGCACAATTAAAATGTTCAGCAGGGAAGATACTAGTATGCAGCCCTTAAACAACCCAGAAACAATTAAATTGAATCAGATAATATGAAGTATCTTACATGTACAAGGTCCAAACAATTTTAAGACTCTTGTCAATTAGACATATTTGATATAAATATTAAATACCAACTCAATGACTATGAAGCTCTTCTACTCGGGGCAGGTTGGGAGTCCTTTTGCTTCCTTAAATGTGACTTAGATAACGAAGTAATATCTAAAATGCTAAATGGGTACACCATTCTTGAATCAAAAAGGAACAAAGCTCAACTTCTTTGGTACGTTATGACATTGGAGGTCTATCCGCAGCAGTTCCGAATTAAGAGTTACCCTCACTTGCAAGATAACCTTAAAGAAAAATCATTTTGCTAACTCTTGAGAATATTTATCCCTGACTTCACTCAACAGTTGTATCACCTTGGCACCTTTCCCTTAGAATGCAAATAAACCGATACAGACACAACCCTGCAAGGAAGCACATCATTAAACTTCTTCTTTTTCAAAAGCAAGGATCAATTCATACTGGCAAAGGACAAATTATAATAAGTGTAGTTTAGCCTTAACCAATGGAAAGCAACAAACCATTAAATGTAATACTTACATAGAACCAAGGACAAAGGGAAGAGTCAACTGAAATCCAAAAAGAACCATTGATATAATTGCTGTAAGAAGCATTGCAACGGAAGTGGAGTAAACCTGTAAAAATTAGGTGGATGTTAGATAAAACATCAGAGGGCAGTCATATGCACAAAATAATACTAATAGGTTAAATGTAATAGCAAATGTACCTTGACAATATTATCTGCATATTTCATTACCATAGATACTGCAATCCCACTGCAGAGAAGTGATACAAGAACAAATGTAATCATATAACCGAAGAAACAAAAAATAAATTATTTTTTTAAGCATCCACCCTGAGAAATGTAATATGTAAGAAACCCAGAAAAAATAATGTACCTAAGAGCATGGTTGATAATCATGCATACAGTGATGAGTGAATAACCATGGAAAAATCCCCTGAAAACACCCAACGTTACTTCATATGAGATATGATTATATTTGTATAAATGGTACTGTTGGTCCTCCAAAGAATATAGAAGAAAAGGGCATATTCTTTGTGACAATAGAACCAGCATTATTCCAGTTGATATCTACGACAGATCCATATTCCGTAGAAAGAAAAGCATTAAATTTAAACATATACTTAACATATGCACAAAGTTCTATAATGTTAATGAAGTGGAGTGCACAAGACACTGCCATACTTGTTCATAATCTCGTCATGATCCTGTGTAAGCATAGCTCCAACATTGAAAATCATGCCAAAGATATACAGCCAGAAATTCTGCACATTGATATTTCTTGAAGGTCGCTTTTTAATGATCAGCTGATAAGATACAAGAGGAGATAATGGTCATGTTAACTTTTTCTCTTAAAACAAACTTTCATCAAGAAGTTCAAATCTATGGACCTTCACATTCCAAGGAGAAAAAACGGTCATAATAGGCATACCATGCTCAGTGTATGTTAAAAATAAAAAGAAATATACTATAAGGACTTGCATGTTTCTAAATCTATAAGCAACCAACCAGACATGCAAATTAGTCAAATTAGTCTAGAAACATTATAGAAAGTTGGATGGTTATATTTTGTCTATACAATGACAAAAATTGCCAGTACAAGGTTTGCCCTATACCTCAGTGTAAACACCAGCAAAGCCACTCAATAGTGCCATCACCTGCAACAAACCAATATCATGTAATTTAAACATAAAATAACTCTACTGTATGTAGCACAATGAAACCAAGCTTGAGATGCTTTCATTATCCCTGAGTTACAAGGATGGTTAAAACTCCAAATAAATTAATTAGCTTACAATAGCCATTATCCAGCCCTGAAGTGGGGTCTGTAAAACACGATCAGACCTGCACCAAGAGATTATGCTATTAGAAATAATGTAATTGAGCCTTCTGAAGAAATAGCGTGCAATAAACTATCAGAAGTGCTACTCAACATTTCAAGTCTTTGTCTAGTTTATCTAAAGCACTTAAAAAAAGGATTTTGTTTGCACAATCCATTTTAGATCATTGCTAGTTGTGAGTATAAAATGAAGATAATTCTTAAACCATCTCAAAATTGTACAACTTGCCATTATAATACACAAGAACCAAAGAAAATGTGTAAACTGTCTTGAAATATTACAACTCACCATCATAATATACAAGAACCAATACACCCACAAAAAATATTTATATTAAAAATTAAAATGGTTAGGTATGCAAGCAAAACTGAATTTTGTGACTTGAAAAGATGAAAAAATGTCATGGGACAAAGGAGTGCAAAAAAATAAAATGTAGCTAGGGCAGAATGAGTGACTTCTAAATCTATCTTATCGTATAGTAATCAAAATCAGAAAAGCTCCAAAGGGATACAATCTAGTAAATGAGAAACACATGTATAAAAGTGAGAACCACTCCCAAATAATTCTTGCTATACAATTCAAATCAAATCTCAAAAAATGAGACATATTAACTTACGATGAAGTTAGCTCTGCGGTTGTGCATCCGATACATAACAGAATATAAGCTGACCATTGAATCTCTGTTAATCTGCAACAAATAGATCATTTAGTAACAAAGAAGCATTATAATTTTTTTTTCATGGCAGAGAATTCCCCATATTACAATTATACTCTTAGTGATCCCTCTGAATCATAGTTTTTACAATTTAAATAGCTAGTTGCATATACAGTTACTATTAGTTCTGTGAAATGTTAACAATCGCAGAGAATCTCCTACTGCACTACAACCAAGAATATGTTACGTTGGCAATTATTTATTAGAGGATTCTGAATTTGCATATACACTGTCTGGACAGATAATTAACAAGAGATATCCAACTAAAAGTCAGTGAACAGATACCTTCAATGTTCCATATCCCCTCGCAAAATGAGATAAAGCAATTATATAGATATATTAACATATTTGTGAAACAAAGACAATAGAATGAGCTACCAAATCACTGTGTTTGCACAACAAAGGCCAGACAAGTACTACTGCTGTCAAAAGAAATAAGAGACATGAGTTTACTCTCCTTGATATGATGAGAATTATTTGCAAAATAAAAGAATATAAACATGATGCAAAAACAGTATTCAGTGGGAGAATATCTGGATATCCATGTATACAGAGACCAAAATAACAAACATAATATTTAATTGTAATCAGTGCTTCTCCGGGTTTCGCGCACAGGGGGAACAGGTTTCTGGGGACAGCGAAAAAAATCCTGAATTTTGGGGATGGGAGTGGCCGGCTATACACACACACACAAACACTCCATAATTTACACAAACTGTACAAAGTTTAATAATGAATACAGAATTTCCTTTAGCGTTTGGACTTTCTACATCTGAAAAATCTCATAGGGCTGATAACAATTTCTGCAAAACCCATGATGGAGAAAGTGCTGTCTTCAACTCTGCAACACATAAACAGGAAACTCTTGAGATTTTGAAGCTAATCCATGAAAAACAGAAAATACTGGCCCAAAAACATGAGAATTTCCATTGTCATCTGGATAAACAAGCAAAACGGGTTTATTTCTAAACACTTTCAGAGAACAGTAACTGATACAAATAATACAGTTTCCTTGATTTGTATTGATACAACATGTTTGGATATTCCTGCAGGGAATAGACAGCAAAGGGGACTCCTTTGATAAAATAAGGCTTCCAAGCTTCAGTAAACATAAGATATGGTTCTGTGTTCAAACGATTCTCCTTCTGCAAGTCTGCAGACAGTTTCCAGACCAGCTTTTATGACAGGAAATGAACAAGGATGTACTAATCACACTTCCAAAGGAATTATGAATGAATTATCATGTTCAAGGTCATTGTCAAAACATCCCCAAGATGTCATCGGGATGTCAGGGCTGGGTCCACCATTAAGGGATGTTCCCTTGAGACATCACCCATAGTGAGGGGACATCCCATTTTTTGCAAAAAAAAAAAGGGGACAGGATGACGACATTCTCCATCCCCAAAACATCCCTGTACCAGAATGCAGTAAAACCCCCGGGACTGCATCCCCCAGGAACACTGATTGTAGTATAATGCTCTGAAAACTGAGAACAATTAACAATTGTACTGATATTCAACAATTATGCATGGGAAAGTAGGATACATAGAGTGGGAAAGTAGGATACATAGAGTGTGATCATCTAGTAATAAGCAGCCAAAAAAAAAGATAACTGGCACAGACAAAGTTCATAAAGTTATTAGATCTTAGGTACAGAGAATGGAGGAAGAGGTCTTACAAGAAATCAACTCCACTGTGGAAGACGCGAGAAGCTAGCAATAAAGGATCTCAAGATATAGAAAGCAATAAGACATGAGCTGAAAGAAAGAAAATATATTTGTGCATGAAAGAACAATACCAATTAATAGGACCGCTCAGCTAAACCACTTAAGAAACTGCCAGCAGGAGAATGTAAAGGAAAAAGAATAACAAAAAAATAAAAAGAGAACTATAGACCACAAGAAAAGTTAAAGTGTTCAACAAAAACAAAGGAAAACTAAAGATTTATGACATAAATGCGGAATACAATGCAAGCTACAAAACCACTTAGGAGGATATAAAAGAACAAGAGAGTCAAAAGTATCTGCAGTAGCACCATGTCGTCTAGGCTAATATTCTTAGTACAGGATTTGAAAGAACTACACTGATGCTTACAAATATAGCTGTGAATACAAAGCCACCAAGAAGAGAAATTATCTTAAATTGTAATGACCAGAAAAAGAAGCATTGATATTGCATAAGTAAGGAGTGGCTAAACCTAGTGAACCTTCCTAGATGTATGAAAGCTAAAATGCAAAGAACAAAAGCTTGGAGCAAACAACCCATAATCCGTGAAATGAATGGAGAAGAGTTTAATATTTATAGAGATCACCTACCAAACTACATGAGGGCTAGAATCCCAACAATAAGGTCCAAATAACCAGACAATTAAATACAGATAGTAGAGTGGGTTTAAGTTCCTATATGCAAATTGCACCCTACAAAGATTTGATCAAGGAAAGAATGAGCTTATCTGTACAGGCTCTAGGAACACGGGCTAAAGCTAGAGTCCATGTCTACTAACGTCCACATGCATATCTCTATTTGCCGCTACCAACAACTAGAAGAAAATATCAATTATTGAATGACAGAGTCAAGGCATCCTCCAAAGCTGCCGCCTTTCGTGGTGCTTGACTGGTTGCTGTAATTATCAAAGGAAAAATTAGTCAATGTTATGTGTTGTAAGAACTCAAAGGCTGATTCCATTTCAAGGCAGTAGATTTTGAGACTTTCATTTGAACTTTAATAACCCTCTAAGGAGAGTGCTTGATAAGGCAATGTAAGCCTTAGATTTGGCATTAAAGTAATAAATAGATCCACATATAGCCACTCCAATTTCCAAATAGCAAATTACAGCATTAATCTTTCCAAAAAACCCATATATCAAAAAGGAAACCTCTATAAGAGGGGAGTCAGAGAAGAAAAGTAAGCTGCAACATATTAATGGGAAAATTCAGTTTTTAGCTTTCTTTATTGCCAGTGACATGGAAGCGGATGGCTTGTGCAGGCTACTACCTTCTCTACAGGTTAAGAAGGCATTTCTTGTCTGAACATCATCATTCTTTTGCTATTTAGGACTGTTTAGTACTAGTGTTCCACAGGAACACATCCCCTCCCATCTATGGCTGTCATGGACACATCAAGGTCATGGGGATGTAGGGAGGTCACAATTAAAAAGCTATGATATATGTTCTTTTATTAATATTATTGTGTGTGTATGTGTCTATCTGTCTGTGTGTATGCGCAGGTGAGTGTGCAGGTGGGAGTGTGTGTGTGGGTGGGTGAGTGGATGTGCGTGGTCATGTGTGTGTGTGCGTCCTAGTGTGCATGCATTTGTGCAGGTGCTGGACGTGTGGGTGGGTGTGCAGGTCACACTATAGTTAATAGTCTGAAGCACATCTTTGATACCAAGTCAATCAACACATCACCATTCATAATAAGATTCGGTTAAAGAAATGGAATCAGTTTGAACACAAACTGGTTAAGGAAATGAACTAACATAACTGATTAAATGTTCTACAATCATAATCCAAATACTTCTTATCAGATTAGACAATGGTTAGACTTCAAATGTGTAATCATCCTCACACCACATATTTCATCTCTGAACTAGGCTCACAGAATATACAACATTGTGTCTCAGTCCAACATTGTAATAATGTATTTTAACATGTTCAAAATGAACAGAAGAGCTGTTGGTTAAATCTCACTGCAATTGAATATGCAATGGTATGTTCAGCTTTCTTTAAATTTTCATTGCATCTTGAATTTTAACATGTTGGTTAATTAAGTAAACTAATCTGCTAGTCAATCTCCACGTTGTGGTCCTTGCAACTCCTGGACTGTGTGAATCACTAAAACTGTTGGGTATGAAGCAATGGAAAAATTCCTTACACTAATCATGTTAGTGTTCTGATCGATACAACTGTGTCATGGCTGGACCTTGTGATCATAAAAGGATAAATATTGTCAACTCTTCATCTTAGTAGGCGCCTTCCATAACTCATATTCTGTTAAAAATAAGAAAAAGAAAAGCTTTAACACACCCAAAAAACAGTGAGGGTACATCAAACTTTATAGGCCATCAAAACTTTAAATTGCAAATAGTATTAGAAGGCAACACTTTTTGACTCTTTAGCTACAAAATATTATTGCAGGTCTCAAAGTTATTCTAGAACTCACTTGTGGAATGCGATAACTATACAATTGATGTACCATAAAAACAAGGAGAGTGAAAAACTCAAACAAGAACATATTTAAGGACAAAATCAATCACAATTTCCAATGCTCCAAAATCTCCAATAACCCTTCCATCAGTGGTGTCAGGCCTACATGATAGTTATCATTAGTAGCATAAAGATATAAAGCAGTATGTAGGAATCTTGATGAAAGTTTATGTATCCTTTTGGGCAAACCATGATTTTTTGAATGTTCATACAGAGATGTGGTTCTCAATGCTCATGGATTAGAGTTTTATATGGGAATGCCAATATGTGGAATAGAATGGAGATTAATAAAAAAATCCTCAGATCAGAAAAAATGATATTGAGATATCTTTGAGAATGATCATGTTCCTATTCATGGCAGATATGAAAACGTTTCATCTATAAAGATGGCAACAATGTTAACTAGGTGGCAGATAACCAGGGGCATTACTTTTCTATCAATTATCCAAAAAACAATGTGGATTTCGATGACACCAAGGAAGGCATCACAACATCACATGAATTTGGATAAAATCCTGGTTCTACAAAAAGAAATAAATAGAGGATGGATGCAGAATAGAGAACAATATTGCCCAGCAGATAACAGAAGACTGTAGGAACAAACAGGAAAGGAAAAAATTACTATGTAAAATAAGATAAAAAAAATGAATTCTATTTATGAAAAATGATATTGAAATGAAAATGAAAAGCAGATATGCAACTGCACAAATTATTAGAAGCAAAACATTGAACTTAAACAGGACATTTTTCATTTCTTTATTCTATTGCCATTTCATTCTGCATTTAAAATTTTGGAGAATAGGTGGTCAAAATAGAAGTCCTTACTTTCTCCTCAAAATAATGCGATACAACACTCCAGTACTAATAATGTTCAAGTTCTTCAAGATTTGATAACTTGGTGCATCCACATACATGAAGATATAGTACTGCAAAACATAAATAAGTTTGATAGTTTTTCTGAGATCAAATCAGCATACAGAATTACAGAATATTTATAAACTGAGTAAGAAAATTTAGAAATCCTATGAGAAACAATTACCATATAATCATTGCATTGCCTAAAAAGTTAAAAGCTACACAGTTCATTATATATTCAGAATAGTACAAATGGAGCTTCTAAGAAAAAATGCTAAAGACGGCATTGCACAAATCTACTGGATGGATAAAAAGAGTCATGATGACACATACACTCATGGAAAGTAGTTAAAAATGTCAAGGGGATACACTTTCTAAGAAAATGGCGATAACACTATAGGCAAAAAATATATCTAGGTAGAAACATTTGCTTCTTATGAGACTCCTGTGTACAATGGTTAATCGAAGAGATCAAATAATTAGCTACATTTTAAGTTTTGACATGGAAGCACAACTTAGAACTGACCTACAAAAGGTTCTCCCAACCTTTACCTGATCTCACATGGATTCAAGGTTTGAAACTCTTGATATTGATTATACTAAAAATCTGTTAAGCACATTTTTTATATACAAGCTGCATCACATCCAATGTCCAATGATCAATGGCCCCCTCAACTAGCCCAATGTAAAGCCCAAAGTTTCTTTACCATCCATTAGATAAAAATAAATATTGGTATTGACCACAAGCAATTAGAGTCCTGACTGCTACAAAGTAACCATGTACTAGATTTTGATCAGAATCCCTTTTATGCCTTTGCAACCATTTCTCTAATGAGAAAAGAAGTCATCCCCAAGGACTGAGAGCTGGTATCTAGAAACAAATATGATTGGACTTGACAGAAGAAACAACAAAAAAGGCATAAAATCTCAATGGATTGATGTCAGAAATAAAAAATTACACAATATCATGATAGTGGCTGAAAAAATACAATGTTGCATTGATGTCTGTAAATAGAGTAGCAATGAATGTCAAAGATGCTTACCTGCAGATGATTTCGGATTCGATCCTGCTATTTACTATTCCTATTAAGCATTATAAGGAACCCCAATGATTCCTCTATCATTGTTTTTAACTTTTTAAGGGCTTATATTTTTATACTTGAAACAATGCCCAATTTGAATTGCAAATGATTCCTCACCAATTGACAAACATCACTGTTATCATATGTTGTCCAGTCAAAATAGGAAGAATCATGGTGTCATGCCATAGAATGAAAGAAATTGAAGCCGTTGTTTGAAGTGTTTAATATTTTTATCAACCATTAGGCAGTTGTTTTGTTAACTGTTTCACTGCAGACTCAGATGCTTCTGATTGAGACTAAGAGACAGTAAGGGCTCCAAGGTGTAAATTTACCCACCACAGTATTACACGGCCATGGTGCAGAGTCATTGCCATGTCCAATTGAGCAAAAGGTAATGCATCCTATGACCATGTGGCACAAGCCATTGAAGAACTCAATTACAGGCTTGAGGTGGCATTATGTTGAGGATTTTGACGCCTGTTGTAGACAACCAATAGACTAGGATAAAGAAACTTAAGACTAAGTAAAGCAATAGCACTTGCAAAATCTATCTAACAACATGTACAAAAGTAAATGGAACAGTATTCATCCACAAGTTTACACATAAGATTCAAAGATTTACATGGGAAACCCTTGTGGGAGAAAACCCACCACCAAAACAGGTTCACACTTATATTATTCAAAATCAACAAGAATTCAATACAACAAGGTCTTTTCAGAATCTCAATCTACAACACACTTCTTTTGAAATCATTGTAATGTTACAGCAACAATGTTCTATTCAACTCAATTGTACAACCTTCCAGCCTTCTAACCTTGGCGCATTCACCGATGATGCATATAGACATGCATATGAGAATACCAACCACGTAATTGTCCAACCAACAAGTGGAAGACCAAGTCATGCAACTATAAACCAACATGTGAACCAACATGTATGTTGAACCACCAAACACTACCTTCCATATACAATTGTGAGTTCTTCAAACGAATTGTGGTTGATGTCATAGCACCACCGCATGTGAGCCAACATGTATGTTGTACCGCATCATCCGCCACAACATTACCACATGTAATTCATTGTTTGTTGTACCACAACATCTATAACTTCACTACATATTACTACATTGAAGTATGCAAACAAACTCTTCCTACAAGAACTTTTTGCAGGTGAATATCACCCAAGTCCCAACATTCTCCAGCTTGATATTTACCAGAGGAAAAATTGAGGTATACAAGCCACGAAATTAACCTCATACCCGGGAATAAGACAAGCCCATTTCATCCCTACACCACATGAACTTGGAAGTACATGTAGGTTTTGTCAAAGAGTCAACAGTTCTACATCTAAACTTTCATGCTCTCATCTATCTCCCTCACAAAATGATATCGAACATCAATATGCTTGGTTCTAACAGGGTAAAAAAGATTCCTAGCCAAACAAATTGCACTATGTGAATCATATTTCACAACTATATGATTCTTAAAACCAATACTATTAATCTCTTCAACCACAACTTCCTTACAAGCATGTGTTGCAACCATATATTCTAGTGCAATAGTGGATGGGGTGACTATCTGTTGCCGCTTGCTCATCCAACTCACTACTCCACCAATAAAAAAAGAGCATAACCACTTGTTGATCTTCGATTATCATGATCACAAGACTAAATCATAATCTACAAATCCATGTACACTAAACACTCTACCCACATCATTAATACCATAAGTTACTATCACTCAACCTCTTCAACCATATTGCTTCCTTACAAGCATGTCTTGCAAACTTGCAGCCATATATTCTACTTCAGTAGTGGATAGGACAATTGTCTGTTGCCGCTTTCTCATCCAACTCACTACTACACCAAATAGAATAAAGGTATAAACACTTGTTGACCATTCATTATAAAGATCTCTACCCAATCAAAATCTACTAATCCTTGTACACTCAACACTCTACCCACATCATTAGTACCATAATAATCAATAAACAAAAATTCCTTTCAAGTACTTTCTTCACTTGTGTCCAATGTTATATACCTCACTTTGCCATGAACCTATTTGGAGCTCCTACTATTTGGGCAACATCTAATCTTGTGTGGACCATCACGTATATATGAAACTTCCTACTACACTAGCATATAGAACATTTCTCCAGTCCTCCAAATCCTCCTCTCATTTAGGACATTGTTTCAAGCTCAATTTTGTGCCAACTAGTAGGGGTGTACTTACCAATTTACTGTCCTACATTCCAAACCTCCACAAAGCAGTTTCAAGATAGTTCCTCTAGTTTAGCCACAATTTTCCATTGGTTCTATCCCTGTATATCTCCATACCAAGTATGTATCTAGCAGTACCTTAGTCTTTTATGTCAAACTTACTCGACAATTGAGCTTTACGTTCTTGAATTAATGTCTTATTGTCTCCAATTATTAGCATATCACCAACATATATCATAATAATTAGAATGTGACCATTTACCTATTTAAATCATACACAATTACCAACAACACTTCCTCCAAAACCCAATTCTAGCACATTTGAGTCCATACGATTGACTTTTTCAACTTGAAAACCCAATTCTCTTTGCCTTTGACGTTGAATCCTTCAAGTTGTTCCATGTATATTTCCTCCCCTAACTCTCCATGCAATAATGTTATCTTGACATTGTCTACTAAATCTTAAAATTATATGTCACAACTATGGATAACAACTTATAATAGGACTCAACGTAGCTACAAGAGAAAAGATCTCACCAAAATGTGTTCCCTCAACTTGGGAATATCTTTTTGCCACCCACTACACTTTGTTGGCTCAAGTGATCTATCTACTTCAAATTTCTTCTTGAACACTCACTTGCAGCCAATGGGTTTCCTATCCTCAAGCAAATCAACCAAATCTCAAATCTTGCATTGTTTCAATGCCAATATCTCCTCCTCTATGGTATTTTTCCAAGACTTATTTTCTTTGGAAATGAGCCTCTTCCACAAAACTTGGTTCACTATCAGTACAAGTAAGAGAAAAAACACAATGAAAATCTAGTGGACTATACCTATCAAAGGATCTTCGGCGTTTTGTAGACCTCACAATTACAAATAGATAATGTCTGTTGGAAGAAGAGGCAAGCACATTTAGCACATAATTTGAGAATATTTCAAACTCCTTTGAGCAGAATTCACAACCATTACCCATCCTAAGCATCATCATTTTCTTATTCATTTAATTCTCAACAAGAGCCCTAAACTCCTTAAACTTGAAAAATACCTCAAACTTCCTCCTAAGAAAATACACCCAAGAATACCTAAAATAATCATCAGTGAATGATTCCTAGTATAAAGACCTACCAATGAATTGAATATCTACAAGACCAAACGCTGTGTATGACCTCCAAAATCTACTCTACTCTAGTGCTTCCCAAAACAAACCGCACTCTATTCTATTTTGTCAACAAACAATGCTCACAAAAGTCAATACTAACAAAATAGTCAACAAGATCATCTACCATATCTTTATTCACCAAGGTTTTTAGACCTTTTTTTACTCAAGTGATCTATCCTAATAAGATGCCACAACCTTGATTCAAATGCAATTACATTAGCACAACCAAACAATGTTAATACACCCAACCTATCCATAGTACCATGCCGCACTCCCTTAGCAAGGACCAAATTACTTCTTGTCAATTTGCAACCTTTACCATCAAATGTGACATGCATTCCTAAGTCAATCATTTTAGACACAAACATAAGCTTTCTAGGAAAGCCTAGAATGTGTCCTTACTCTACCATCCATGAATGCAACCTTTACCTTTCCTCGATCAACTATTTTCAAGGAGTTATCACCAAGAAAAACCTATCCATCATTACACTTGGTGTAATCAAAGTATCACTCTCCGTGAGGTTTCATATGATAAGTACCCGAGTCAATCAACCCCTCAGGCATTAGAAGAAGTATCATCCATTGACTTTTTTCCTAATTTCCTCATTTAACAAAATGCCAATAACATTTTCCACTTTTCATGACACAACATAGACATTATCAAGTTATTCCATGAATCTGGTAAGGAACAAAGTAATGCAATGCATTTGTCATCTTCATCCATCCTGATTTCTAATGACACAAGTTGACTTCATATCATATTAAAATTATTCAAGTGATCAATTATTGAGTCTCCCTCTTTGATTTTAGGAGAATATAAATTCTTTTTCAATAGAACTTTACTAACTAGACTCTTCGATTGCTATAATGTACCTATCTTCTTCCACAATGACTTTGCACTCTACTCCGTAGACACATTTATGAACAGAAATTTGACAAACATATAAGATAGTACTTCTTGCTTTCTTATCCAATTTTACCTAGTCTTCATTGAACATTCCCGAGGGTTTGGTCGATGAAGATATGACAACCCACTAATCTATTTGCACTAGAAAATCTTCCATCTTCAACTTCCATAATTCAAAGTTTTGATCATTGGATCTTTTAATTTCAGACCTCAACATGCTAGCCATAAATTTAATGTTCTGCTCTCTCACAAAGTCCTTCAAAGTTTTCTTTTAGGTCCAATTATAAATGAATTGCAACAAACCAACCATTGTAGAGTTTACCACTGCGCACATAAGGGTTTGGACTCCCAACAACATACTAACTTCCCAAACAACTACCTACGCTCTAATACCAAATGTTGGAGATTATGACTTCTATTGCAAAGGACCAATGACTAGGATAAAGAAACTCAAGACTAAGTATTCAAAAAACAATCAACACTTGCAAAATCTATATAACATGTACAGAAGTAAATGGAATAGTATACTTCCAGAAGATTACACATGAGACTCAAGAATTACATGAGAAACTCTTACAAGAGAAAATCCATCACCAAAATACATTCACATTTATATTATTTAGAATCAACAGAGATCTAATACAACAAGGTCTTTTCGGAGTCTTAATCTACAACACACTTCTCCAATCACTCTAGTGTTACACACCAATAATGTTCTATTCAACTCAATCTATACAACCATACAACCTTCTAAACTTGGTGCCTTCACATGAGATAACACATATAGATGTGCACATGGGAATACCAACCAACACATAGAATACCAAGGCCATGCAACTATAATCCAACCATATTATGATGTCAGCATACCACACATCTCACCAAATATGATGTTTCCATGTGGATAATCACCTTGTATATGTAGCCACTGCCTCACACTATGCATCAATAGTTGCAACCTTGACACTATCAAAAGTTCATGTTTTCTTCTATAGCCACCACCACCTCCTCCTTGTTTGTGGTAGCACATCCAAACATATCATAACTTCTTATTGCTTGTGGTGCTATGTTCCATCTTCCAAAACATTATTCTGCTCTCAAATTGTGCTGCATGAACTTCAAATCTACCACAAGTGCTCGTGCATCACTGTTCACGCTTCCAACAAACATTGTCTTCTATATACAGTTGTGAATTCTTCTTCAAATGACTTGTGGTTGCTGTCATAGCACCACCACATGTGAACCAACATGGATGTTGTATTGCATCATCTGCCACAACATTACCAGATGTAAATCACATTGTCTCTTGTACCACAATATCTATAACTTCACTGCATATTACCACATTGAAGTATGTAGACAAACTCTTCCTACAGGAACTTTCTATAAGTGAATATCACCAAGTCTGAACACATTATACCATAGTTCCACGGAGTTTCGGGGACGAGGATGGGGGGACGGCGGGGGATGGGTTTCGGGGGCGCGGGGGCCTAAGTTTTGTTGTGGCGAGGGGACGGTGGGGGGACGGCGGCACGGGAGCGGTGCTCCGAAATACATATAGTACTTGAAAAAATAGTTATAAAAAGATGTATAACTATAAAAGCCTCAAAGAGATGTCATCTTGTGGGATGCAATGAAGTGTGGGCTTGCTAGCACTTCATTACATCCCACAAGATGACATCTCTTTGAGTCATTCAGTCTAACAGTCCCTTTCCCGTGCTTGCTGCATAATGAATATATACATATAATCGCAGTGGTAATATTTTTGCTGCTTGGAAGCAAGCTTATTCTATTAACACTACACTTTTTAAAATTTTATTCAATACACTCTCGGGGTCCGGCCAAGCTTGTAGAAATCAAACTTATGAATTGTAAATACCTTTTTGCAGGTTAAGCAAGCAAAAACATGAACATATGGTTGCAAAGACGGTAGTTAGAAACAAAGATATATCTACTATTATAATGATCGAGTAAAACCCATCTAAACTATGAATGAATAGAAAAGAATTTTGTAAATCATATTTTTGTTACTATATTATGAATGAGTAGAAAATAATTTTATAAATTATATTTTTGACATGATAAAACACTTGTTCGATCCCTGCCGACAACATAAAACTCAGGGAGCTTTGGACGGGCATGGACATCCA
The DNA here is from genome assembly GCA_007258455.2 of Sequoia sempervirens. Taxonomy (NCBI): domain Eukaryota; kingdom Viridiplantae; phylum Streptophyta; class Pinopsida; order Cupressales; family Cupressaceae; genus Sequoia; species Sequoia sempervirens. The sequence continues at coordinate 757,638 of VDFB02257582.1, read as the reverse complement.
GCAAAGCATAAAAAAATGAAACAAAAACAAATTTGAAAACCCTCCCTCATAGCTGGATTCAATCATTGCTTCAGTCTTCACTCTTCAAATGCCCACGCTCAGCCTCAGACTCGTGTAAAGTGTAAAAACTTGGCCAAAATGAAGTATAGTTCAAAAATTAAGTCAAAATATTTCGATTTAGCCTTTTAAGCTTTCAAAAAGACTTTAAAATTTAAAATTTATAAATTTTAGCTTTTGTTTTTAATTATCTTTAATTGCATTTTAAGGGGGACGTCTGGAAGTTTCCTGCATTTTGGGGGATGCCTGGAAGTCTCGAGGACGTCCAGAAGTCCCTTCAAAAGAGAAACGTCTCGGAGGCGGCGAAGAAACGGGGGGACAGCGGGGGGACGTTTCCCTAACATCTCTGCGTCTCGGAAACGTCCCCGTCTCCAAAACGGCTCCATTTTTGGGGGGGACGCATCCCCATGGAACTATGCATTATACAATCCCTAGAAGCATAATCCTACCTGCAATGATATGCATGAATGTTTAATACTTTCTACTTCTCAAAGTATTTTGAGTTATTAAACATTCACAATAACACCATAAGCCTATTCTACCTATTAGAATTTTCTTATATATTTTAGGTGCAAAAAGATTGATAAACAACATGCAACTTGATCCTTAATCCCTAAGCACAGTCTCCAATGAGCTAAAAATTAGGAACTAATCTGGGTGGTTCATATCAAGATAGTTCTAAAGCTAGGCACATGTTTGAGCACTGTTTTAGAGAAACTGCAAACTACTTTCGGCAATGTATTGAATGCCAAGATGAATATACAATGAGTTTATGGTTGGAGGAAGATCTACAAGAATTGTTGGTGATGGTCTGAGATATTGCCACAACACTTGTGGAGATATGATTTGATCATCACCTATTAGGGGAGCTCTAGTATTAATATATTGCTGCTTAAATATTGCTGCCAAAGTGTCTTTAGTTGCTACTGAAGTGCTGCCAAGGATTGATCTTGCTGTTGAAGAGCTGCTAAAGATTGTCCATGCTGCTGAAGTGTGCATGATGTTGCAAAAACAAGCATGCCGTTGCTAAAGCAGACAATGTTGGCTAAAAGGCAGTTTTTGTCATACCATTGACTTGGAAATAGTCACATTTGATGGTCTTTGACCGTATAGGCAAGTGAAAGGGTGACAAAATGTCATAGAGTACGGGTTATTTGTTGTTTGCAACCAGTTCAAATTTGCATTCATGTGTAAACCTGTGCTCGTGTGAACACCAAGCATGGAAGCCTGCAAATGTGGGACACGGTTTTCAATGAGCTCTTTCAACACTTGAGGGAAAAGTGAGAAGGAAACAAAATGAAAACACAAAAAAGAAACTAACCAAAGTGAATAGTCAAAGACCAGTCATTAGATGAGATTACTGCTTCCACATTCAGAGTGTGCACAAAATTAGCCAACAGACCAGTGACTTAGGTGTTCCTTATCATAAAGGGTCAATCCAATGAGTAATACAGAAAAGGGAGGGAATCATCGTGACTTTCATATATTATTCATCTACTAGGGCACAGTTACATATTTTGGAATCACCAAAACCTTTCTGGACTGAAATATTCTGAGCCAATTTTTTTGCGTTTTTTCAATTGCAAGTTTACAAACAAACGCACTCGTTAAGGTTAGATCTAAACCCAAACGATGCTGAAGCAACTCTAACCAGAATGTACACCAGGATCCCGATGTGGGCAAGGTGTGAGCATTGGTCAGAGGATCTGAAAGCAGAAACAAAACTGGAAGGAACTCTAACCAAGAATCGCGCCAATGATGGCGAGCATATGGTCAAAGGATCTTCTACGCTACAAGTACTGAAAGAAAACTCAACACCAAGTATGTGCTACCCAATCCAGTATGGAATTGAGGCGACCATATGGCGGAGTGCTAAGAATTACAATGCTTAAAAAGGAAATAAGCTAGAATGCTGAAAGTAACTCGACACCCAGAATGTGCTTTCTAACCCGGAGTGAGCAAGTAGCTACCATAGGACGGAGATAAAGGAAATACAATTGCAATTACTGAATGTAGAGTTGAGCATTACAAATCATGATAAGCAAGAACAACAATTGTTGTCAGTACTACTGCCAGCTTACAATATGAAAGATAAAACCTTGCTATTAATGTGAATCACGAGACAAATAGAGTTACAACAATATATATGGAGTTTCCTTCACTGAATGATAAAGCTTAGATCAAAAACTCAATGATTAGAGCCAACCTGGCAATCTGATTTGTGACAGCCTTGATTTCCACGTGCACGAACAGCAGCCCTGAAACTCACAAATCCACTCACAACCTGCTCCAAACTCACTCAAATTTCTTGAAACGAATTGCAATATGATCCCAATAAGATGGCGCCCAAGATTAGCACATAAAACTGACTCTAAATGCTGATATTAATTATTGGCACAAATCCCAAGGAATGCAAATGGTACGGCCCAGCAAGAGGGGCGATTTGCATTTAAAAATCCAAAACACTACTAAAAATTCTACAAATTGGAGGAAAGGGTCGCCCCTTACAGACGGAGAGAATAAGCTAATACCCAGAAGGATCTTTTTGGTATTTTTTGACTTATGAATAAAAAGGACAATCTGCTGTACTACAAATGCAATTTCCAGAATTTCTCTAACATGCATAAATCAGATTTACAAACCCTCACAAGACTAAAATGCAGATAACTCACAATGAAACATTCAATCTATCACTATCTCACCACTAGTCACTATCTTTCAAGTGAGAAGCAATGCCTAGCTAGGAGGCTTACATTCCTCGAAGCAATCCCAGAGCCAAACCGGCAGCATAACATTCCTGTAGACGAAAGATCCCCAAGTGAAGACCCAAGATTCCTTTTTATAATTTGTGAATACCTTTCCAGAAGCTTCATGAAACCCTAATTCCTTTTCCCTCCAAGAAGGGGTGAACTTTCTTCAAGGCTTCAACTTTGACTTTTTAATTAAATTCATCACTTTAATATCGGCGTCCAACTTAAGGTTTTAATTCAACCTTAATAATTATAAAATAATCTCAATGATGGTACCACCCCTTAAAGACCACCTTTTAAAACAACATTAAGTTAAGAGATTAGGCCTTCCTTAAAGACCACCTTTTAAAACAACATTAAGTTAAGAGATTAGGCCAAGGGGGGAATATAACATTAAAATATAATGTTATTTAAGTGAAATGAACTTATCTCTCCAAAACTACATCCCAAGACCAAAATTGAATAAACCAATTGAGTTGACTGAAGAGGAAAGTCAACTGTGCCGAGACCAATAGGACCACTGCTAGAAATAGAATTTACTAAAAATAGTAAATTCCAAAAAGTGCTCAGAATGCCAAGAGAAACATATCACTGCGAAGCCCACAGAAAACCCAAAAGGAATCCGCAGTTCAATCACCAAATCACGAGCAACCACAACCTCCACACAAGAAACCCTAATCAAACCGTACTACGAGTCTCCAGAATAGGCCAACGGTCATCTGAGAAGATCATGCTCGAGAAGGGGACATTACAGTCCGCCCTTCCCAAAATTGCTTGTCCTCAAGCAATACCACCACAACTCCAAAAATTTTAAAACTAATCCATACCCAAACAAGTATGATCCCGGGTTCCCAAGTGCGTCTCAGGAAGGACCCACCATGCCGATGCTACACCACTTTGATCACATCAATGAAAATATCATGCCAATGTTGCATTGACCCCCCTTGTAACTCCAAAGTGTTACCATCCATGATACTCAAACTGAAAGATCTTAAAGATCTTAAAGGACTGAGATTAATATCAAGCAACGTCTCATGTCCAAGATGCCCAAGGTCAACAATATCAACCATACCAGTGTCAACCACAATTCTAGGCAAGAAGAAAGATAGGCTACCCAACTCAAAATCAATCTCCTCAACATACCTCCACATGGTAACAAACGAAACCATGACTGCAAATGTGACATCTTCAACTCTTCTTGCAAAGAGGAAAGCTTTCCTTTGCAAGAACTCAACAAACTCAAACTCATGATTCCACATGAATTCCCTATGCCTCTGCTGATTTATCATGGCACAACTAAGAGGTCTGAAGAAGTTTCTCACAATTCCAACCCCAAGAGTCTCAGAATGTAGATTCAAGGCATTGAACAGGATCTCAACAGTAGGAGTCTCGAAATGCCAAGCCAAGTTGAGCGATGGTTTGCTGCTCCAATTATTTGTACATGAATATGTACCAAGAAAACCATTAGAATGAGTATGGTTTCTTTCCAAATGCTGATTGTGCTCAGCCCACACCACCATTTCTCTCATGTGAAGCCATAAATTGTCCCTCAAAAGAGATTGGAAGGTTTGAAATTGAATGAACCAGCAACCCAACCAGACTGAAAATGATGTTATGAAAATCAGCATCCAAGGAGATAGATAGCTGCTGCAAAACTGAAAATCAGCACTCAAAATATCATGTCTGCTCATATCTACAGCTGAGGATAGACCCATTGAAGATCCCATCACAGCCAAGTACCAATCCTTGTTCAACTTTTCTCTCCAAAACTCCCATTGATCATTAGGAGTGAACTTCAAATGACTGATAAAGAAGGTAACAACATCCAAAGGACAGTAAATTTGAGGATCATCATTCCAACATACCTTCTTGACACATATCAAAAGCAAGTTGATACCAGGGCCCCACATCATAAGTAAAGAAGAGTCATTCCGCAAATGGAGAATTACTTTTACTAGAACGCTTTGCGAAATACGTTCTATTTGAATCATCGCACCCTGAAACTCCAAGAAGTACTCAACAAATCTGAATTCGTTGAGAAAGTCAAATTCAAAATCATGAGAGAAGAATTGCTAGAAGGATTCAATGGATCCTTCATCAAACTCCATTATGAAGTTAGTTACTCTTAGAGAATATGGTGTAAGCATGAAGCCCGATAGGAACCTGATAAGTATCCACATCAGAAAATGAATGAACTCTTCATCGGAGTGCCAATCATCTCTTTGTTGCCAATCAAGATTAGTGACTTCATTCCACCAAGCTTCTTGATTTTCCACCTCCTGAAGAATGGGGAGACTAGGAGCAGGAGTGAGTTCTTCGTTATGCAACTCATGCATTCTCCTTCCATTGTTAGAAGAAGTGTTAGAACTTCCCTCTTCAACAATGATGTCTTAAGAGATTTCCTCAAGGCTTGAAATCCCATCATCTACCTCAAAGGAATGTTTCTCATAAGCTTCCTCTTCACTTGGTTCAAAAAGAGGATTGTCATACACTAGGAAGTCGTTCCTTCCATCCTGCTGCTCCAAATCAACACTAGTGATCTTTGATTTTCTTGTGAATCATTCAAGATCAAACTCTCCTTCAAGATTATCGAGCTCTTTAATCACTTGCTCGATTTCTTCAACTCTATGTCCATTCTCTTGTTCCTTGGAAAGTTTGAAATCAGCAAACTGATCTTCACCCTCCACTAATGCTACTTGAGTTTCTTCTAACATAGCCTTTGTTGATTCAAGCTCATGAGCAAGCTCATCAACCTTTCTCTCTTTTCCTTGGAAAGCACTGAAGGACTTCTTTGCAAGTTCAATGGCATGATCCCGATCCTCCATCAAGTGTATGCAATCTGATTTCAACATTTCCAAAGAGTCTCTGATAAGTTGCAAGTTGAGAAGAACAACTTCATCCTTAACTCCTCTTCTTCTTTCTTCAAGTTGAGCCTTCCAGTAAAGATCTTCAATCAAACTGTGAGTGCGATCAAATTGGGATAGAACTCGCACTTCCCTCTTAAGGGATTCTTTGACTTGATCCTCCCACTCAAGAATATGCAAAGATGGCGGATTGCAAGTTGACTGATTTTCAAAATCAGAACTTTGTTTTGTGCCTTTACTGCCATCATAGCTGTTCCAGCTTTCGTGCGTTTCTCCCTCCATTAGAGGAGAATGCTCAATGTCGTGGAGAGGAACACATTCCACAATTTTTTCGACCCTAAGTTTGCAATCAACTTCATGCATTGCAAAATCAGATTCGTGCTTGGTAACACCTTCAAACTCTACATCTTTGAAAGCCATATGGTCTTCTAGCTCTTCTTCTTCATCACTGCCTCCTTGATCAAACATTATGCCAGCATCCAACTTGCTCAATGGATCATAATCATCCGCTGTTCGGAAAGTTTCTGTAGAAACATTTTCTTCTTTAGTGGCTACAACCACTTCAAAGAGATCATTATGGTGCTTCATTGAACACTCTTCTTCTTCAAAGACAACTTCCCTTTCAAAGGCTACCACATAGTTTGCAATGCAATATGATTTTTGTTCTTCATCAGGATCAAAGGGAAATTCATCCCACAGCGGTTCTCTTTCATACCTTGGTGCCAACACACCCGGATCCCAAATGCTAGTGGGTTGATTAGGATGATCAACGGGACAAAACTTTTCATGCTCCTCCTGAAGTGATGACTCCTTAAATAAGTCAATTCCCACAGAACTTACGCTGATAACATCAAAATTATTTCTCTCCAATGGCTCAGTTTGCTGCTCCAACCCAAGGTCACCACCATAGTGAATTGAAAAATCTTCATTGCTTGCTATTTTGGAAACTTCACTATCTTTGTCTTCTTTATGAGGAAGTATTATGCTGATGTCTTCGTGTAGAACTTCTTGAGAAGTTGGGACAGCAACTTGAAGAGAATCCATCTTTACCAAATCGTCAACATGATCTGGTATGGACTCTTTGGAATCATCACGATCTTCATGACCATTAATCTTTCCTACAACATGCTCTAATTTCACTAAAAGTGGTTCCAATTTCTCCTCACATTGATTAAACAACTCCTTAATCAGTATAGCAGCAATAGGAGAACCCTCTTCTCCATGTTCATATGCGTCCAAGAGGAAGGATTGGACACTAGGTGGAATTTCATCAGCCTCATTAATAGTGAGAACAAGAATATTATTCACAGCTGCAATAACATCCTTTTCCTGTTTGCTCCAAGTGGATTTGACGAGGTAACGGAACAAGTGATCGATCTGATCATGCATTTCCAAGTCTAATAGCAAGTTACTTATCCTGAGTTCTGAAAATGTTTTTAAGATAGCAACCTTTCTAGAAAGTAGACTGCTTCCAGTTTCATCAAGTTCTTGGAAACTTCCAACAATTCTATGAAGAATCTTCTTCATAGTTTCATCATCATAAGGCATTAGGGGAATCACAATTCTCATCAACTCCATGAGGCAAGAAGTAATCAGCAGCTTGGTTTCTTCATTTGGGTGTCCCAGCCAATAGGGCTGAACTAAAAGGTGCAATGCCGGTGATAATGCCAACTGCATCCATTCAGAAGGTGACTGCTTCACCTGTCTCAAACATTGTTCCAATATTTGAAGATTATTCCTTTCATCTTCCCTTGACTTACATTCTTTGTCAAGTCTGTTTCCGGTCTCAAAAAGTGTTTGTTCCAGCTTTATCTCTTCTCTGTTAGCCATGTTTATCTGCCACTTCTAAACTGAGCTGAACTCTGTTCTGACCTCTGGTGTAGAACTGATTTCTCTATCATTCGACTTGTTGGGCACAGGATGGCAAGATCTTGGCTCTGATACCACTGAAATATTCCAAGCCAATTTTTTTGCCTTTTTTCAATTGCAAGTTTACAAACAAACGCACCCATTAAGGTTAGGTCTAAACCCAAACGATGTTGAAGCAACTCTAACCAGAATGTACACAAGGATCCCGATGTGGGCAAGGTGTGAGCATTGGTCAGAGGATCTGAAAGCAGAAACAGAACTGGAAGGAACTCTAACCAAGAATGGCGCCGATGATGGCGAGCATATGGTCAGAGGATTTTCTACGCTACAAGTACTGAAAGAAATCTCAACACCAAGTATGTGCTACCCAATCCAGTATGGAATTGAGGCGACCATATGGCGGAGTGCTAAGAATTACAATGCTTTGAAAGGAAATAAGCTAGAATGCTGAAAGTAACTCGACACCCAGAATGTGCTTTCTAACCCGGAGTGGGCAAGTAGCTACCATAGGGCGGAGATAAAGGAAATACAATTGCAATTACTGAATGTAGAGTTGAGCATTACAAATCATGATAAGCAAGAACAACAACTGCTGTCAGTACTACTGCCAGCTTACAATATGAAAGATAAAACCTTGCTATCAATGTGAATCACGAGACAAATAGAGTTACAACAATATATATGGAGTTTCCTTCACTGAATGATAAAGCTTAGATCAAAAACTCAATGATTAGAGCCAACCTGGCAATCTGATTTGTGACAGTCCTGATTTCCACATGCACGAACAGCAGCCCTGAAACTCACAAATCCACTCACAACCTGCTCCAAACTCACTCAAATTTCTTGAAACGAATTGCAATATGATCCCAATAAGATGGCACCCAAGATTAGCACATAAAACTGACTCCAAATGCTGATATTAATTATTGGCACAAATCCCAAGGAATGCAAATGGTACGGCCCAGCAAGAGGGGCGATTTGCATTTAAAAATCCAAAACACTACTAAAAATTCTACAAATTGGAGGAAAGGGTCGCCCCTTACAGACAGAGAGAATAAGCTAATACCCAGAAGGATCTTTTTGGTATTTTTTGAATTATGAATAAAAAGGACAATCTGCTGTACTACAAATGCAATTTCCAGAATTTCTCTAACATGCATAAATCAGATTTACAAACCCTCACAAGACTAAAATGCAGATAACTCACAATGAAACATTCAATCTATCACTATCTCACCACTAGTCACTATCTTTCAAGCGAGAAGCAATGCCTAGCTAGGAGGCTTACATTCCTCGAAGCAATCCCAGAGCCAAACCGGCAGCATAACATTCCTGTAGACGAAAGATCCCCAAGTGAAGACCCAAGATGCCTTTTTATAATTTGCGAAGACCTTTCCAGAAGCTTCAAGAAACCCTAATTCCTTTTCCCTCCAAGAAGGGGCGAACTTTCTTCAAGGCTTCAACTTTGACTTTTTAATTAAATTCATCACTTCAATATTGGCGTCCAACTTAAGGTTTTAATTCAACCTTAATAATTATAAAATAATCTCAATGATGGCGCCACCCCTTAAAGACCACCTTTTAAAACAACATTAAGTTAAGAGATTAGGCCAAGGGGGGAATATAACATTAAAATATAATGTTATTTAAGTGAAATGAACTTATCTCTCCGAAATTGCATCCCAAGGCCAAAATTGAATAAACCAATTGAGTCGACTGAAGAGGAAAGTCAATTGTGCCGAGACCAATAGGACCACTGCCAGAAAAAGAATTTACTAAAAATAGTAAATTCCAAAAAATGCTCAGAATGCCAAGAGAAACATATCATTGTGAAGCACACAGAAAACCCAGAAGGAATCAGCAGTTCAATCACCAAATCACGAGCAACCGCAAGCTCCACACAAGAAACCCTAATCAAACTGTCCCAGTAGCCTACGGGTCTCCAGAATAGGCCAACGGTCATCTGAGAAGATCATGCTCAAGAAGGGGACATTACATGGACACACAAGGCTACAAAACATGAAAGCAAAAAAGAAAACAACAGCTTGCAGAGCCATGAAATAGGCATGAACAAGTGGATGCATTCCAGATCTAAAGAAGGAAGATATAATACATGTAGAGCTTGACAACATGAGTCTACAAAAAATATCCAACCCCTTCCCCAGTGAACCAGAATACTAAATATAGGGCAAAGGGGACAAAAGAAGAGAAAAAACAGTCAAAAAGAACAGCCAAAGAAATAAATGCACCCCCATCTGTTAAAAACTTAAAACCCTGCATGGAGAAAACCTGTCCATCATGTTGCCAGCACTGCCAAAAGGAGTGAGACTGATCAATAACTGCTGAAAATAAAACTGCTTGATGAAGTGGAGTGGAAATAAATGTTTGCAATCATTTCTCTGAGTTAATTGCTGCTCATATGCTATTTCATGCATTTTACAATCTTTGCATGCTTAAACCCTGAGTTTTCTTGACTACAGGTTGCTTCTTTTTTTTCCTGCTCATGCTTTGATATTCCTGGTTCCTTCTTCATTGGCTCTAAAATGTAGTTAGGGCAACATAATAATAAAGCCTTGGCTTTATATCCTTATGTCCTCATGAGCTTTTAGGGCAAATATTATAAAATTTGAATATTTACAAGCAATTGGAAACTTTTGAAATTACTTTTGATTTAATAAAACCATACCACTTTACTCATTTAAGTAAAGACCCATGAGCTCTGACTTAATCATTTACCTTTTAATAATCATCTTCTTACCTTGGGCCTTACGAGCATTTATTTTATTTTCCTCACAATATTTTGTTGGGCCTCACCTCTATCCTTGATTATACGGCTTTAAATAAAATCACAGCTATAATTGCTCACATGACACATTTCAAATGCCTTTGTAAATGCTTGTTGGACTCCACTTTAATTAAAACATTTAATTTTAACCTTTAACTTCATGAATTCCTGTAAAATAAATGAAACCTTTACTTGCGTGATATTGAAATCTGGCCCATCATTTCCAGCTCAGATTGTACACAACCAATGGCACATAGTTTTTTAAAAACACTACCGACATTTAATTTGTGTTGTGCCAGCCATTAGATTGGAAGGTGATCCAGTGGTTTGGACCTACTTGGCAGAGTTGACAGTATTCCCTTCCAAGCCAATGGCGCTCCACTATTCACTAACAAATTTGATTCTCTTGAAATGGTGCGGTATCCATTGATCAATGTTTCCATTGGACAGTTCAGATTGATGCAGAGCTGGAATTATATTTGCTTGTTTATTTACATTTGTTGAGCCTTGTGTTCATGGTTTGCACCCTATTTGGAGCGGTCTGCAATATATCTAGCCTTTCACAGGCTGTGCCATATCATCTTTTGGCTGTATAATGATCAATATATTGCCAAGTGATTTGAAACAGTGTGCCACTTCTATTTCCCATGCAACCTATGCTTTGGTATGTTGAATTTAACTTGGGTATTGCTGCCATGGTCTCACCAGAGGCATTTTTCTTTACTGCTGAGCCGTCTGCCAATCTTTGAATGGCTGCATATTTTGTTTCATGCTTGTGCCAATCTTTGAATGGTTGCACATTGATTTTTATGATTGTGCCAAACAGGAGGAGGTTCTGCAATTTGCTGATGGACTTATGACATATTAAATGCTGAAGCTTGCACTTCATTTCGTCTATATGCTTTGCTAGATATATCACATGTCTGTTTAATAATTTTGGTTTTTACTGACTTCATCATTCACTGCTGGCACCAAATTGGCTGGGCAGCTTTGCTTGAATATGATCTGAATTATGTATATGCTGATTTCTTCATATATATGATAAGCTATTACTTGCAAAGGCCTATACAATGATCCTGCTCTCTTTATTTACCTTTCACTTTTGACATTTTATAACCCCTTCGCTAAATTAGTGCATTGGACCTTGATATTTAGAAACAGGTATTTTAAATGGCTGCAACTTGTATTTATGGTTGGCTAAATTTTTTTCGCCCCTCAATGGCTATTGTATTTTGAATGCCTACAAACTATAATCTGCTCCATCATTGTGCCATGTTTAATGTGTGTTGCCTTGCTCATTTTCGGCCTGCACAATGATCCTGCTCTCTTTATTGGCCCATGCTTATCAAGGACTTGCGTGGCACATTATTTTATCTCAAGAAATTGCACAGCGAAAATTGTTGGCATTCATCTGTTTTACTTTTGATGATTACGATGCTATTCCTCTCTGATTTTCACCAGAGCTTCATTTGCCTTTGAACATTAGAAAATATCTGAAATATTAAAGCCGGGGCCCACATGCCCATTCATCATCCTTTAGCCAATAGTGCAACACTTATTTCTCACATCTTTGTTTTTCTTATGAAGGAGCATTGTCTGTTGGATGTTGCTTGTGATCCAACAGTTCAAACAAATGGTGGCAGGCTCTCTCATTGCTGTCAATCCATTTGTGTCATACTAGATGTAATTTCAACATATATGGGGTGCCATTTTACTCTCCAACTGTGCAAACCTTTTGATGCTGCACACTATTTCCTGATGCATGTGCTATTTATCTTGTGGTTGCATTGGTTATCTAATAGTGACTCTCATTCAAGTATTGAGGGCACTACTTGAATGCAAGGGCATCAAAATAAGACACATATAAGATTTGGGCCAATCAGGGACACCATCACTCACCCTCTAATAAAATCTGAACTAGATCTCTGTTGCAGACAACCTAATCAGTATAGGCTGATTTTAATCGAAAAGCCTTATTTTCTTGTGTAGTACAACCTAATCAGTATAGGCTGATTTTAATCGAAAAGCCTTATTTTCTTGTGTAGTCATAGAGAACACAAATCACCATGATAAGTGTAGCAAAAGCCAAGTGGTTGATCAACGCTAGTGGCAAGTTTGCCTTGTTGATGTTGAGAGGCAAAGGAGAGAAAAGGGGTAGAGTTGAAGGGAAAACAGAGCAGATATACTCATCAAAAACAGCAAGGTATAGACAATTTGGTGATTACGTTTTCTGAATTATTTGTAGAGCCTAAGGGGCTGCCCCCAAAGAGAGCTATTGAACATGAGATTCAGTTATTACTTGAGTGTCATTTACCCATCTTGTGGCTGTATAGGCAAAGCGTCGTTGAAGCGCAGGAATTCAAGAAGCAGCTCAATGGAGCAAGGGGTTATCAGACTAAGTACCTCTCCATGTGGATTGCCTATTGTTATAGTGCAAAAGAAAGATAGGACATGGCAGATGTGCCTATATTATAGGACTGAATAAGATTACTGTGAAGAACCAATATCCACTGCCCCAAATTGATAATAAATTGGATCAATTGCAGCATGCCAAGTATTTTACAAAGCTGCATCTTGGATTTGGATATCATCAAGTGAGGGTCAAGGAGGAAAATATGTGGAAGACTGTTCAATACACGTCAAGGACTTCTTCGAGTGGTTAGTTTTAATTTTTGCATTGTGCAACACACCAGCTACCCTCCTGTGCCTCATGAATGAGGTATTGAAACCATTAATTCACTCTTGTGTTATTGTAGAATGTAGATCTAGATAACGTATTGGTTTTCAGTAAGACATATGAAGTCATTTATCCCATTTTGAAAAATGTTTGAAATTTTGAAGGAGAATAAGTTATTACTGAATGGTGACAACTGCTAGCATGCCAAAACCTTGTTGGTGTACCTTGGTCACATGGTGGGTCATGTGGTGGGTGATGAAGCAATAAAGATAGATCCATCCATGCATTGTCAATTAGCCAAAGAACACTAGCATATGTGATACACAGAGCTTCATAGGTGCAGCCTGATACCTCCATAAATTTGTAAAAGACTTCTCATACATTGCTGCCCCATTGCATGAAGTCATGGGTAAAGGAAGAAAATTCTATTCAAGTAATAGACAACAACAAACATTTGAAGAGCAGAAAAAAAAGTTTACTACGGCACCAGTCCTTGCTTTACCCAACTTGCAAGCTAAGTGAATTCTCAGTGATTGTTTAGAACATTGCCATGACACTTGTGGAGGTATGATCTAATCATCACTCACTGGAGGAGAGCTCTCATATTAATATGTTGCTCTTGAAGATTGTCTACGTTGCTGAAGTGATTTCAGTTGCTATTGAGGTGCTATTGGGAGGCATATGATGTTGCTGAAGAGTGCATGATGTTGTCAAAGATGCATCATTTGTCAAAGTGCATGTTGGCGAGATAAAAGGCATTTTTGCTTGTTGACTTGGAAAAGGCTGTATTTGGTCTTTGACAGTTAAAGGTCAGCAAAACACCATAGGATGAGGTTGTTTGTTGTTTGCAGGGATACCTTTTATTTTTATAAAGTCATGGCTATAGATGCATGTTGGGTGGCCAAATAACTGTTGGAATTCCTTGTTGATGACCATTGGTATGAAGAAGATGAACAACTAGATGGCTAAGTGGACAGTTGAATAGTTGCAAATAGGCAACCATTCCTATTCCAAAGGCTCATCTGTCTTCCTTGGGTCAAGCAGCCAAAGAGGGAATAAAAGAAGAACTTCGAGACATTCAAGATGTTCAGTTGGCTTAAGAAGTGACTCTCACAGTGAATTTGAATAGGATCAGCGGGTGTTGCAAAGCTCTTGTGTTTGCAAGAGTAGAGAGGAGGAAGGGGAGTGTGAAAATTATGTTATAATACTCCAAAAGTCCATTGTAATAGCATTGTTCTCCTTGTATTGAAACCTATTAGTGGCGGAATGCTGAAAGATTATTCTTCCTGGAGTTTTTCACCTGACTTAGGTTTTCTCCAGAAGAAAACTCGTGTTGTGTTTTGTTTCTTGTGTATGTGCTCTATTGTTTACTTTTTCCTTCTTGTTATCAGAATTTCACACTATTGTAGGTGTTGTAAAACTTTAAGAGTAATTTGCTATGAGTTGTGAGGAAAGTTAATCTGGAAATCCATAGTTGGTAAATCATTAGGGTTAGAAATCCAATGATTTATGGATCAGTTATCATTTAAATTTTATACAATTGCATTACATGCCATTAGCCCCTAGTGCTTCACAAAAAAGAGTTGCATTAGAATTCGAAACATAAAGGGGATAGCATATGGACAAATATGTGATTTGCATAGAATAATTTAATGTTGTTTTTTCTTACCCTGCAAAAGCAAAGTTGTAAAGAACTTGGAAACCTGGGGAGAAAAATTAGATATATGAATATACCTGTAGTAAATTTTTTATAAGATATAATGCTGCCGGAATGGGATAGACTTTGATCTCTTCCCAAGTGGTGCTAAGCCTGGCAGATAAATGCAACAAAAGAAACATTGTCAGACAAAAAAATGTTCATATATGTTAATCCTACAGTGCCACACATTAATGAAATAAAGTTGTCAAAAAAGGAAAACTTATAAAATGGTTATAAGGATCCTTAATGTTCATCACCAGCAAAGAATTTATTCATTCCTTCTCTATATAACAATTAAAAAATACTCAATCGTTGGACTTAGATAGGTAGGAAAAAAGTTAATAATAGCTAAGGTTATATGGGTGCACAGATGTTGGGTCCGGTGCAAACTCCCCAAAACTTGGATACATAGTGACATTTAAACTGAAGAATCAAACTTGGTACATGAAACTTGAAACACAAAATCATCATGAAAGATGGTAAAACTGAAATTACATAGATCATGTTTCACATTTATGAATTTTTCCTTCTAAGTTTTGGATTTTTCGGTATATTAATGATGTGTATTTCTAATGGGGTATGTGTGAGATTTAGGGTAGATACCCCTGGGTGCACTATGCCATACCAAGTGTGCCTTGGGTACAGATTTGGCTGCATCTTGGGTGCACTCCATTTTTATTTGCATAAATTACCTTCAGAAATGTATTAACAAGCCCTCATCAAGGTCTATAGTAACCAGATCAGACAAATGTCAACAACTAAATTGTGGACTTTTATAGTTCCATCTGCCAAAACTTTACTTCTGTTGTTAACATAAACTAAATGTTACAAACATCACTCAAAATTCATTACTACATGAAACCTATTATATCTTTTGAGAAGCATAAGTTATGGTGGATCCCAATCTTTGAATAGGTCAAATTTTGGTTTACAACAAAAATCCTTCAGATAATCTCACAAAATCACAAGTGACTTGAAGTACTATACAGGCTCTTTCTATGTGATCAAGAGGTCATCCAAATTATGTGTATGAGTGATCTTGTAAATGGAATATGATACAAATTTCAAAGGATTACTAGCCCTCCGATGTAAAGGTTGCATAGATCACCTGCAAATTAATTAGTAATTTATAAATTGAATGTCGTCACAATTTAACTCAACCATTGTGCAGGTACACCTATAACTCCCAAATCACTTCTATGTGGTGAATTTGACACGCCAAAACTGTTGACCCACCTCCTTATAATGCCTGTGGTTGAATCTGAATCACAAAAAAATGTAGTGTCATTTAGCTTCTCAAGTAATCTAGATGTGCCCAAGTAGGATGGGTAACCTGCCATTCTACCTGTGCTTTCCAGTACCAGACAGAGTCAGAGATGTGCACACTTTCCATCTTTCTCCATTGACAACAACACAAACAAGTATGTGAATAGATGGTTCAAAGACACCACTTGCTTAATATCTGTAATCATAGACGTGTGAACCATGTATATCTATAAATTTTTGCTTAGCTTTATTTTCAGAGTAAAACCAGCAATCTTGCCTCTCTAAGGAAGTGGCATTAAAAAATTGCTGTTTTCTAATATCTTGTATATATATTGTGCCTACAACTAGAATGGCCAATTACAACATACATGATAGTAGATACTAAGGCACTGACTAGCCAGACCACCAGAACTTGTTACCGCAACAATCCTTGAAGAGTAACATTTATAATTTTCCTATTAAGGAATTTATGACACCTTTACAAGTCACATACATATTATCAAACCAAGGACTGAGTTTAATGACTCTTCATATTTATAACTGGGACTGTTAATTCATACTATGACTATGGCTACAGGGGTTAAAAGCTTCCTCAATATGTCTTATAAAAAGTAAAATGTTGTATCATTGGGTTCATTTCCATTTTTGTATCATTGTCAACCTGCCTTTATAATTTGAATCCTACCGACTCTATCATATTCATAATAATTCTTAATCAATGGCATTTCATTCAATAGGACTTTGTGACTTTGTCCCATAAAAGATATCTGAGACCACTACGCAACAATTATAAATTTTATCATGCAACTTGAACTTCAATTTTTAATGTCAATCAATTCTTAGAATGGTCATACTCTCCCGATGCCAATTAGATCTAGCTTGCACAACATTTATATATGTTATGATCATAAGGTTTTCATGGTACATGAAATGTTAGTGCAAGAATTCTAAACAGTATTTTCCAAAAGTCTCATTTTTAAAGATATACTCATTATGCTGTTGCCACAAGTCCAAACATCCCAAATCTTGTTCAAATAATATCAAATATCAGCCACACTTCCACATCAGAGATTTCATGCTGTATATTGTTTCTCTATGGTTGCAACTCAGTTAATAGTGCCCCAATCCTCACTTTAAACCCTAATCCACCAAGTGGGACTTCATTTTCCTACCATCTAGTTCAACTTATCTCCTCTAATGAACAGTTGAACTGTCTATAATATTTCTCCTATCCTCAAATTTCCACAAGCATTATTTGAAATAGAATTACAACTCCCTTTTAGAGATTTTGTACATAGGATTCACCCAAGACCCTTGAATTCTAGCATATACAGGAAGTTAAATGATGTTCAGAGTTTGATTTTGAAGCAATCATTGTCAATAGACACTACAGCAGTTGCGGTCCCAACCCAGTTGCTACTGCAATTATGGTTTTGTCCACTTGTGTTTTCCTTCCAATTTCTTTTAAACCTATATTTATATCTGAATTCAATTTTTTGTTTAAGCTTTTGTTTCTCATACATTTTCCAAATCCAATATGGACCATGAAACAAGGTGTCATTTTCTTTTATTTGGGTTTTTTTGAGTTGAAAACAAATCTGCCATCCCTTTAGCTCCCAAAGGTATTGCCTAGGTAAGATGTTTTCTCCTTTGTTCACTACAATATGTGTCCATGCCCTCTAAGATACCACTAGAGAACCATCCTGAGGCACATTTTGGGCACCAACTTAACTATTTGCCGTCCAAGGTCTCTCCTAAGTGATACCTTGAGACTCCAAACTTGCAACCACATGTCCGCCAACCTTCTAAAGTCAACCAAAAGCATTATCCTTTGTCACTGCTCCCAAATATATCTCCTAGGCAATTCCTTATGATCTTCTCAAGGCATATCATTAACTTCTACTCTTCCAAGGTATCTCCTAGGCAACACCTTGCATCCTTCCTAGGGCACAATACTAGCTCTTGCCCTTGCAAGGTATCTCTTGTGCTATACCATTTGGAACCTCTTTTCATGACTTCGTCATAAATGTTGCCTTGGCAACAACTTGTGGAAACATCACATTCACCACACTTGGTACCAAAATCAAGGTTAAACAGAGTTCCCAATTGAACCCCCTTTGCTAGAACCAAACTTCTTCTCACCATTTTGCAGCCTTCCTTGCTGAAAACTACTTGCACTCCCACATTATTCATTTCTCATTGAAATCAAGTTCCTTGTCAAACTTGGCATGTGCCGCACTCCATATAGAGTTTTCTCTCTTCCACCTAAAACACAAGTCATCCTTTCCTTGGCCAATGATCTTGTAAGATGTATCATCTCCCAAGAAGACCTCACCTCCATTATACTTCCCATACACATTGAACCACTTCCTATGTGGAATCATATGAAAAGAAATCCAAAATCAATAGGCCATGCATCATCACATTCATAAGTTGTAAAAGACACCAAGAACATGTCTCCAAATTCTTCATAAGAGATTTTTGAATCTCAATCATTGTCATATCCCATTTTCACCTTCTTGTCTTTGCAACCCTTTTGGATATGACCAACTTAGCTGCAACTCCAACATTTATTCTTGGATTTTCCAAGACATTTAGACCTCCTTTCGACCTCTTATCTCAATTCTTTTTCTTTCCTTTTTCTTTAGACCTACTTCTAATGACCATAAAATTCTTAATGGATTTTGAGGTTCTTCTCCTCCTTTCCTAATGCAAACATAGTTGGGGTTCCTAGCAAAAGTAAGCCTAACAATGCAGCCCCAAAGCACACAGCCAAAAACAATTAAGAGATGGACAACTCAACTAGCAAGCACTTCTACTCTCATAAAATTATACACAATCATTACATACTATTTTACAAAGCCATGATTATCAACCGACTTAAAATATCACAAATCCAAGCACTTCTCACCTGTTGTACCCAAACCAAATTTTTTGCTTCATTAAGGCATTTTTCATTAAAAAGTCTAAACCTTGTTAAAATGTTGTAAAATACAGTTTTGGGCAATATCAAGCATGGAGTTTTTGTCAATAGTTTGTTAGTCAAAGTCAGTTATATTGGACAAAACCTGAAGCAGAGACTCAGAATGGAGTGTTTCACGATGGAGGAGCGTCTCACGACAGCATTTCATGTTGCACATGAAGATTTCAATGATCCAGACGGAGTTTTCAGTGGTTAATTTATGAAGATTTCTCAGGAAAAAGCATAAAAGTGCAAGTATAGCCCAGGGGCGCCCAGCTTTTTGAAGGTCAAGATCTTGCTGAAAGTGTTCAAGAATACAGTCAATCTCTTCAGAATCAGTCTGGCTATCCGATGAGCTATCCAGCGAAGTATTCTGAGACCTGCAACTCCGGCAAACAGCAACAGAAGTTGAAATCCCCAAAATTGCCAGATGTGAGAAAATTGTCTTTTTCAGGCAAAAGCGCGCCTCTAGCCTGAGGGCGCCCATCTTAAAGAGGGGGTAAATCTTGGCATTTTCAATAACGGATACAGTCAATTTGTTCACAACTAGTCTGCTTATCCAACAAGATATCAAGCGTAGTCATCCGAATTTCAGAATTCCGATGGCAGTCATCCAAAGATCAGCTTAAAATGGAGTTTTCATGTTTCTGAGCTTCTCCGTTGATTCCCAGTGCAAGTACAGGCCAGGGGCGCTGGTTTAAAGGACCCTTCAGATGGCGAAATTTGCAGACAGAGTCTTCCTAACATCAGTAATACTCTAGCCTAGCTCCACAACGCACCATTCTGCTTGTCAATCCGACGTTCCAGGTGGTCGTGGCAGAGATTCTACCAAGCACGTAATTTCACGGGCGAAACAACAAACGATTTTCAGTGTATTTTCACAATCCAGAGGCGCCTAGCCTTTAGGCCTGTCAGATGAGCTCGTTCGTGTTCGAAGTCTTCACGGCTATTGAGCGTAATCATTTTATCTATCCAACGAGCCTAGCCATCAACCTTCGGGATTTGGCAAACGCTCGTACGTGCGAGGTCTTTGGTGCAATACTGAAAAGTGAGGATATCCGGAAAATGGCCAAGTCTGGAGCGGTAATTTTAATTAAAATACACACTGGAGTTTTTGAGGTCTTAGAAGCAGTTTTCTTGCTTCATCACCTCCAGGGACTTCTTTTGTAGGCCCTTTTGGCTGTCCGTTAAAACAGACAGTGCCTGAATCGGGTCATCCCAGCGCCAGATATCAGAGGTCAAAGTAGGGTATTTTGGTGAAAGTTCAACTTTCATCAAAATGACACCAGTGCAACCAAGAGCCAGGGGCGTTTTTACTTTTAAGGCCTTTAACACAGCTTTTAGGTGTTGTGCATACAGTCGTTGGATGCAGAATATCTCCAGTCATGCAGTGAGCTTCGTTTCCTGTCAGCAGGGTTCACCGTTCACCGTCGGTAGCCGTTTGAAGCGTCATATGGCAGTTTGGAAAATGGCTCAAGTCTGGAACCCGTAAAGCAATTTAATCAAAGGCGCCTAATTTTTCAAGGGGTAAAATGATGGATTTTGCAGTAGTGTCTCCCAGCAGACATTTCTTCCTTGTTCAGTAGGCTTTCCGATAAATTCTCCAGATCAGTCTCAGCATCTCCTGGTCACCCGGAAATCAGTGTCGAAGTTGGCCAGTCGTGACTTTGCCATCAGCTATAAAATAGGAAGTTAATAAAAAGTGGAATATCTTGAGCAAATGGATGCCTATGAGCTCAAGAGATGACTTTTTGGAATCGGTGAAGCCCGACGGTGAATCCTAAAGCTTCATCCGAATTGTCAACTAAAGTTCAATATATTTATATATTTTTGCAATTTTAGCATTAAAAATTGGCGATTTTCTATTATTGGGCGCCTTTGCTAATTGCATGATAATAAATATTTTATTATTTATTTAAATCCAAACTTCCAGTCAGTGGTAGTTCAACTGAAAGGCAACCAATCAGAAGGCTTCTATTTTCAGCTAAGGTTTTAAATCTTGCAGTTGTCAGATTGATGCGAATTTCATCTTCTTTAAGCATGGCGCCATCTTCATTTATTATTCACAAAGCTAAAGAGAAATTCGTTTTTCTTAAGAGAAATTCATATTTTTGAAGCAAGATTCGTTTTTCTTCAAAGCAAAGGCGTATTTTTGAGCAAAATTCGTTTTTCTTCATTCACAAGGCGTATTTTCAAGGCAAATTTCATATTTCTTCAAGGCAAAGGCGTATCTTCAAGGCAAATTCGTTTTTCCAAGCAAAGGCGAATTTTAGCAAACCAAAGGCAAATTCTTCATCAACAATCATTGGCGAAGACATCAAAATATTTTCTCTGCAGGTACAAGTCAAAATTATCAGCAGACTTCAAACAAGATGGCGATTTTAGCAGAAGCAGAGCACTAAAAACTTCTTTCTTCTGTCTTAAATTCTTCTATTTCTCGTCTTAAATTCTTTCGCATGTTTGAAGAATTGGCGACTTTTGGCAAAACAAATCATCTGGGTTGATTCAGAATAGCTTCCTCAAGAAAACCCATGTGCCAAAATTTTCAGGAAAATTTACTCCAGAGCATCCGGCTCGAGTTTCTAATTTTCTCAACCTGAAAATTCCTTGCATGGTCGAGTAGAAGTCAAATTTCGCAACTGACATTCGGGTTGTCTTAGAATCTTCTTTGGACAAAACCCATATCTCATATTTTAAAATAACTCTTCGAAGGCTATTTTAGCCTCAATGTGCTATTTTAGTTTTCCAAAAGTTGTCAATATGCCGTTCACAATAACAGCGCGGTTTTTCGGTACATTACTGCACTAAATTCAAGACCAATGGTCTTAATTCATGATTTCGTAGAAAAGGACCGATTTGTATCAAGTCAGAGGAGATGTTGGTTATCACTTCATTACGGAGCCGCCAAAGTTACCGCTGAAATGTTAGGTTGAGTGTGCAAAGATTGCCATGATTGCTCAAGTTGCTTCACATCTCGATGCTGATGTAGCTTGACATGCCTCGTTGAGGGATTGATTTGCTCGAGATCACAGCTAGTAAACTTCAGTTCCCACCTCTCAGGATAGACATTACACACACGAGTTGAACTTGGTGTTACCCTTTCAAGTTAACTCAATGTTGTCATCACATGCATATCTATTCTGAGATTTTCCTTATTTACTTGGAGTTTCTTTTAGGGTTTTTCGTTAACTGATGGTAGTCTTCCAGTTAACTTGCTTTCAATAAGGACGTGCATGCTCGCACAATTGTCCATTTTAGATTAGATGTTTCGGTTAACTGATGGTAGTTTTCTTAGCTATAATTACTTCATTAGGGTTTTATAATCATGCATTGCAAGAACTGTAGATGACTCAAGGTGATTTTAGGGTTCCCTACACCTTGATGTATATAAATAAGAGCTTTTGCTCATTTGTAAATAACTTTTGCTTGAGAGAGAAATATATGCTGCACCTACCTTGCCCTCAATATTGCTCTTTTGGTATTTGTTCATGTGTCTTCGCTATTACGATTAATTGTTATGCCACATAGGGTTTCATGCAATTGTAATGGTGAATTCTTTCTGTTTTGTACAACTTCACCATTATGATCAATTGTTATGCCACATAGGGTTTCAAGAGGTTATGATGATAAATCTGTTTTGTGTATCTTTACCATTGTGATCAATTGTTATGCCACATAGGGTTTCAAGAGATTGCGATGATAAATCTGTTTTGTGAACCTTTTATCATTATGATCAAGTGTTATGCCACATAGGGTTTTGTGAGATTGTGATGATAAATCTGTTTTGTAAGTCTTTACTATTTTGATCAAGTGTTATGCCACATAGGGTTTCATAAGATTGTCATGGTAAATTCTTAAATCTGTTTTGTGCCCAATAAACTTGTCTAGATTGAGCTGATAGATGCGCCACCTTGCCTTCAAGTAGAGAATCTAAACTCGTTTATCGTCTGATAGTCAAAACCCGCTCCATTTCCTCATGCTCTGTTTTCTTGAGGAAATTGGATAGATTTAAAGTAGATAGCTTAGTTGTAGTTAATGATCTACGAAACCAGAAAATCCTTAGCTAACTTGGTTTTCTTAACCTTGTGCCTCTTCCATGAGAACAAAAAGATAGGACTTAGATTACTTTTCTTTTCATGCATTCCAGCACAACGAGGGAGCTTCCCCTCCTAATTTGAAGAGCACTCATTGCGTAGTGTACATAGCTGTCCGTACAAACCTGCACTCCAGAGGTGTTAGATTTTACTCCAACATCACCGAGAGTCCTAATCTCTACTTCTCTCCTAAACTTGATATAACTCCCTTTTTCTAGGTTCCAAGATCATGCCCATAAATTAAATGCAACCACTCCTAATTTCAAAATGATATTCTCTACTTTGACATAAAAATATGCTGCCATGACCTTAACAGCTAGCCCATTAGCTCTTGGTTCCCTTCTCACCTTTCACCCCACCTTTTCTTCTCCCTTGGCACTCCTCTTGAACATTGTCTCTTGGGTCACATTGCCCCTACTTCGCTCTACCTAGGTAGGAGAAATTGGCCATGAGCCCATGCTCATGTGTTGTGACAACCATCTTATTGTATCAAACAAACTATGATGTGCTCAACCACATTGCATCTTCCATCCCACACCCTCTCCACTTCACTAGGTACTCCCTATATTCCTTCTAGCATGCCCTTTTGACTATAGTGTCTAACACCTACTCTATTTCCTCGCTCACATCTCCAATCTATTTCTCTAGCATCTACTTCAGTTGTTCTCATCTTCACTGTTATCCCTCCTTCATAGTGGTATAGGTCAGCAACAAACTTCTTAGCATCTACCATCATATGTGGCCAAAGGGACCCTTCACATAGCTACACCACTATCTTCTCTAGATGAAAAGGACTAGCCAATCCTCCATTATGCTTTTCCAAGGTTTAAACTCATTGACCTTATTGGTATGTACATGTGTGCATTCCTATCCAATAGTCCATTCTATCACATGTGTTCTAACCACTTGCTTGACTCACTTGTCCAAACTCCACTTGCACCTTCCACTACTCTTGGAAATTCTCATGCTACGCATATTGCTCCTTTAGTGAATTGAAATATCTAACCCTTAGGCTCGTCTATTTGGCTAGGGCACATCTTCAACTTAGCACTCCTCTGCTTGACTATAAATTTATCACTCTACAAGTACTTGACCCACTTCATCTACCTTTGGTTTTAGCATACCCTTTTTCTTAGCACTTGCACTATTGCATAAAACAAATAGTCATAAGTTGAATACTTTTTCTTCACATCATTGAGTTTTTCATTGAAATATGCAATTGGCCTTCCTTCTTGACTCAATACTACACCAATTGTTGCACCACTAGTATTACAATCTACCTAAAAGACCTTATTGAAATTCGACAACACCAATATTGCCTACTCCATTACGTTCTTCAACGCTTGAAATGCTCGCTCTATACCCTTTGTTCCAATGGAAATCCTCCTCCTCTTCCTTCATGGTTCTTGTGACCAGCACACAAATTCCACAAGATTTCCTAATGAACTTCCTATAAAAACTCACTAGCCCATTGAAGCTTCATGTTTCAAACATATTATTTGATGTTTCCATTCTACTATTGCTTTCAACGTTTCAAGGCTCGTCTTCAAACCTTCTTGGGATATTACAAACCCAAAGAACACTAGTTCCATGATATTGCACTTCTTTGAGTTTACTAATGATTTCTAATCGTACAATCTCTACAACACCTATCTTATGTGCACAAGGTGTTCTTCCCTGGTCCTACTGAAAACCAAAATATCATCCAAATACATAATTGCAAACCTTCCAAGAAATAGTTTGAGCAACTCATTCATCGACCTTATGAAGGTGCTTGATGCATTCATCAATCTAAACAACATCACTAACCACTCGTATTACCCATCCTTAGTTTTGAAGGTTGTCATTTCATTGCCTTCCCTAATTTTAATCTAGTGATAGCCACTCTTCAAGTTGATCTTGGTGAAACATTTTGCCGTACTTAAGTTGTCCATCAAGTCATCCATACATGGTAGTGGAAACAGATATTTGATGGATTTCTTGTTAATTGTCTTAGAGGCCATGCACATTCTCCATTTTCTATCCTTCTTTGGTGCCAATATAGCAAGTGTTACACATGGGCTCAAACTCTCTCTAACTGGCCCCTTTTTAAACAACTCCTCTACTTGTCCTTTGATATCTTCACTCTACTACAGTGTCATCTTGTAGGCTGCCTTGTTTGGAAGACTTGATCGTAGTATCAAGTCTATGCTGTCTCCAATGTTGTGCACAAGTAGCAAACCATCAATCATCCCATCAAACATAATGTCCTTAGATTCTTGCAATATCCCATGTACCTCCTTAAATTCCTTCTTCTCTATGCTCTTTATGCCAACTTTACTTGCATTGTTGCCTTTTTGCATGTGATGGCATTGACACTAGGCACATGTGCTCTTTCTTCACTTCTCTTAGGTTTGGGGTGTGGCAATCAGTCAAAAGTGGTTATACTACTCCAACCACTTTTGAATGTGATGAATTGCAGTTCTGCCAAAGATGTTTGGGAAAAGCTCAGTAGCATCTATGAAGGAGACACTAAAGTGAAGCAAGGTAAGATGCAGATCTTTAAAAGTAGATTTTAGACTCTAAAGATGACTGAAGATAAAAACATTGCAAGTTATATGCTTCAAGTACAAAAAATTGTCTTTGGGATCTCTGGACTTGGTGGATAAGTAAAAAAAAAAGTGAAAATGTAAATAAGGTTTTCAGATCTCTCCCAAAATCTTATAGTCACAAAGCATCTACAATTGAAGAATCTAAAGATTTGGATCAGTATTCAATTGATGAAATGTTTGGCACTCTTACTGCCTTTGAGATGAAAGAGTTTGGTCAAGATGTTCCAAAGAAGAAGTTGCTTTCAAAGTTGACAAAAAGATTGAAGATGAAGTTGTTGATCAAATTGATAAACTTGATGAAGTTGAAGCAAACTTTGTGAGAAGTTTGAAGAAAGGCACTGGCAAATACAAAGGTAAGTTACCATTCCAAGTGTTTTAATTGTGGAAGAATAGGTCATTTTGCTTCTAAATGTCCTTATAAAGAATCGGATGATAGCAATAAAAATGATAAGGTTAAAAAGGGTCTCTATTCCAAAGAAAGCAGTGGTTCCTCTGAAGATGAGGAGAATGATTCAAATGATGAAACTCTCTTTGTGGCTTTCAATACTACTGATAGAAAGTATAATGTTGAGAAATGTAAGGAGTTCGACTCCTTGAGTGATGAAGACATGTTTTCCTCTAATCTGGATCTAGAATCTATGGAACCTGAAGGTTGGGACTTCAATTCAAATGATTGGGGAATAGACTTTGAAGGAAAACTCCAGTCTGCTTTGGAAGACTTGAATGAAGCAAGGGGACAAAATCAGAAGTATGAGAGCTTGCTTGCAAAGTCAAAAGAAGAGATTGACAAACTGAAAATCCAAGTAGAAAAAGGCAAGGTATGTGAAATCAAATTAAAAGAGGCAGAAGGTTTGATCTCTAACTTGAAAGTAAAGTTTGAAGAAGGCAAGAAAATTGATGATTGTTTGAATGTCAGGCTCAATGACAAAACTGCTAAATGTTTAAAGCTTGAGGAGGAAGTTGTCATTCTAAGGAATGTTTTGAAAAGAGAAAAGGAACAAATTGTCAAAGGAGAGAAGTCTAGCCTTGTTAGTTCCAAGACAAATGAAAAGACTAAAACAAGAGAAGAAAGATTATGCACTGAAGACTCCAAGAAGAGTGCCTCCAGAGATGCAAAGAATACTCAAAATGGAAAGAAAGAAAATGGATCCAATCCTAATCAGAAGCAAAAAGGAAGTCCTCCATCTGCAAAACATGTTTCTTCCAAGTTCAATCAACCTTTTCAAGGTTACTGTTTTTCTTCCAATATTTTTGGGCATAAAGTAGTTAATTGTAGAGTTAGACAAAGGAGGAATAATAACATGGGTAGAAGGTCTTTGATACCTCAAAAAAACAATATCGTCCTGTTTCAAGGATATTGCCATGCCTGCAACAATTATGGTCACAGGGCTAATAAGTGCAGATCTAAAATGATGAGGAACAACCCTGTTCCAGAGCACAACATTGTGTACTATAGATGCAATAATATGGGACATAAAGAAAACTACTGCACAAGTGGCTTTGCTAAGCCACCAGTTCAGAAAAAGGTTGAACCTCATAATCAGCAAAAGAAGGGAAATGACAAAGTCTAGAAAGAAGACCATGAGAAGAAGGATGATACCACAATTGTGCACTCTGCACAAGATTCTAAGACAAACTGAGATAGAGCATTATCTCAAGGGGAGATTTCTCTTGCAGAATCTTTTTGCCCCCTAAAAAGGAAAAGGTGCTGAAATCCTCAGCATGAATGAAGATTTGGATCAAAACAGTTGGTATGCAGATCTGTTGTGCATAAATATACCTCTTTTGAAATTTCCGGTGGAAGTAAAAGATGTGTGGAAGATTGGTACACTTGTCCTAAGTGGTATCATTCCAGTTTTGTGTACCGCACATAAAGATAAGTTTTAGAAAGGTAAACAAGTCTGCCAAGACATTCACAATTTGGCGAAGTCATGGTCCACTTCTCTGCGCAAGAAAGGGTTTTGTCTTGTGGACTAGAAGATAATTTGATCAAGATGTGAAGGTGTTATATCCAAGTCTCAAGTCTTTACACCTTCTAAGGTAAAAGATGCAAGTGACGGAAATTTTGCCTATACTCTAGCAAGGTAAAGTGAAGATGAAGGTTTGCTGGAATGTTCTGCATTCCTTAGGAAAGAATGTCTTGTCCATATTGTCTTATGGATATATTCAGCTATGTTATGAGTATCCACAAGTACAATTTCAAAAGGCAGATGATTCCAGATGTTTATTTATACATGGTACTTGTGCTGGTTGGTGTGTATATACAAGTTCAGTTATGAACAATTTTACATGTCTCAATACGTTTCAAAGATTGATGTTTGGTTGCCAGATTTCAAGTCGATCCTAAGTAATCTCGTAAGAAAGCTATGAAAAGAATCTTCAAATACTTGAAGGGAGCTCCGGATTATGGCCTATGGTATAAAAAGGATCAAAATTTCTCTCTGAGTGCCTATATTGATGTTGATTGGGCAAGTTGTGTTGATGACTGGAGGAGTACAAGTGGAAGTGCATTCTTTTTGGGAGAGAAATCAGTCTCTTGGTTTAGTAAAAAGTAGGACTCAGTGTCTTTACCCATAGTAGAAGCTAAAAACATTGTTGCAGCATCTTGCGGCACCCAAGTGCTTTGGATGAAGCAAACCTTGAAGGATGTGAAGGTGGTTTATGATGAACCTATTCCTATATTGTGTGACAATACAAGTGCAATTAATATTTCCAAGAATCCACTAATGCATTCAAGGACTAAACACATCTCTATCCGGTATCACTCTCTAAGAGAGAAGGTTGCAAAACATGAAGTCAGAATGGAGTATGTGCCTACCAAGGACCAAATTGCAGACATTTTCACTAAGGCACTTTCAAAGGATACTTTTGAGTATCTCCGGCAGAAGTTAGGAGTTATTGCCCCTCCATGTTCTAACTAGATGCATTAATGGTGCATCTATCCAGGGGGAGAAATTCATGACATATTTGTTTCTTTGGATTGATGAGTGCTACCTCTTAGGGGGAGCTAGTAGAAAGGGGGAAGTCTTAAAGAAGTTGTGTAGCTGTTGTGTATGCATAACTACTTGAAGAAGATGCGTTGCCGTTCAAAAGGGGAGTATGTGTTGTTGTTTCAATAGAAGATCTTTTTGCCCCTTGTCCCTGATGTCAGAACAATTGTTGTTTCTTTATACAGACATATATGGCCCTTTGTCCTTGATGTCAAAGGGGGAGAGTGAGTAGTGTGTGTTGCCATCAATGCCAAAGGGGAGATTGTTGGCAATTGTTTTCATTGATGTCAACACTACAGAATTTGTTGGCAGTTGTTGTCGTGGTTGTCGACACTAATTGTTGGCTATCGTTGATGTCAGCACTTGTTGTTAGTGTTGTGACCTTTTCACACATCGCCCCATTCAAAATGGGGACCCCCTAAATTTTTGCTCCATTCTGGTCTTTTGGCTTTGGTTTCGTCTCTCTTTCTGCTTCTTTTCTGCTATCTGCTTTCCGGGGACGCTCCCGTCTACAAGCTTGAACGCGAAGATTCGACCAAGTTCTAAAATTAGGGTTTCACATCTTTAGGTCATTTTGAGGTCAAGTTGAGTTGGTTGGTCAGCTTTTGAGCCTAGCAGTGTTATTACGATGCTTTCAGCAAGTAACCCCTAAATTTTCACTGAGTTCTGCCAACTTTCTATTTTTAGTAAGTGTCAGTTTGGGGTTGATTTTCTTAAGATTTTCACATTTTGATAACTTCATTACATTCTGAACACTTCGAGTTCATTCCTGACAAATTTTGAGCAAAAACAGACGACTTGCTATTTTTAGCAGTCCAGCTTCCAGAGCAGATTTCAGGGCCTTCATGTTACATTTTCTGATGCATGTCCGAAGATTCTTTCTGGGTTTTTCGAGGCCTTCACAGTGGTATGACATGCAAAGCAAGATGACAACTTTCAGCATTCAGCCTTTGGAGGCCGATATTAGGGTTTGCATGCGGACTTTTTTGGCGCATGTCGGCATTTTCTTTCTGGGTTTTCCAAGAGCTTCGCGATGGTGTAACATGCAAGTGGAACCGATCACTTTTCAGAAACTTACTATTTTTAGCCAGTGCTTGCATGTTGAAGATTTTTCTGGGTTTTTCGAGATTTTTCGGGCAGTATGACATGCAAAATCATCCGGTGGCCGGATGGTCACTTTTTCGGCCGCTTTCTATTTTTAACAGGTACCACTGGGGCAGCTGCTCAGCACTTCAGAACTGCAAACTGATCATCATGCAACTGAAACGAGGTCAAACGGAGCTCATCTGAGGAGCATGCATAAAATTAGGGTTTCAAGCTTGAGAGCTAAAAATGAGGAGTCAAACGACAAAGTGCCCTAAAACGGACGTATCCACTACAATCAGCGTCTTTCAGGAAGTCTGCTGGCATAATTTGAAGGCAATCGGAGGACTTGCTATTTTTAGTAAGGTGTTCCAGACGCAGGCTATAAATAGAAAGTTGGTCTCGGCATCAGCACAAACAGGCAAGTTCACCAACGAGGAGCGTACTGTCCAAATTTCAACTCGAACGGAGCTAGGGAAGTCTCAGAAACAAGCACTTACTATAAATAGTAACTCACTTTAGAAACAGCTTTAATTGGCAGGTCAGCATCAAATCTCAGCAAGAACAAGTTAAACATGTGATAAGGGATCCGTGGCACAAATTTCAAGGCAAACAGAGTTGCAGAGAATGAGAAATCAGGTAATTGCTATTTTTAGCAGGTCAAGACAGAGAAATTAGGGTTTCCTAAAATCAAGGGCGGAACAGGGCAGTCAAGCGAAAACAACATCTAGTTACGATCGCCAAGCTTCAGGCATTCAACACATGAAATTTGGAAACTTTCTGAGAAATTTCTATTTTTAGCAGGTTGCTAAAAATAGCAGGTACAAACAGGAATCGGGCATCAATAGCACAAATCAGTTGAAATTCAAAGTGGGGTGAAAATCAGGCTTTCCAAGATCAGAATTCAGTCAAAGGCACAAAATTCAGAGAACTTTCTAAAAATAGAAAGTCAGGGCGAATTAGGGTTGACTGAGGAAAATCAACCTAAATCTGGCAGAGGGCACGAAATTCGCTAAAATGGATAAATTTTCAAGTCCAACATCACAGAGGCAGAAAATTGACTAAGTCTGGAAAATTGAAAGCTCTACTAGCTAAATGCGCCTAGGAGGTTGAAAATTCTTCAAAGACATTTAAATTGGAAGTAGCCTAGTCCAAATGCGCCCCCACTTTGCAAAGAAGCCTTGAAATTTTCTAAGGCAATGAAATTTGAAG
Source organism: Sequoia sempervirens (assembly GCA_007258455.2). NCBI lineage: Eukaryota > Viridiplantae > Streptophyta > Pinopsida > Cupressales > Cupressaceae > Sequoia > Sequoia sempervirens. The sequence goes on along the minus strand of VDFB02257582.1, from coordinate 726,739 downwards.
CTCACAGGTCAAAATGCGCCTAGGGTCAAAGAGGGAGCTCGGAAATTGACTAAGGCATTTAAACTTGTAGCTCCCTACCTTGTATGCGCCCTTGGCAAGGAAGAAGGTGGAAGATTCTCTGAGTGATAGAAATTGAAAGCTCCCTATGGTGAATGCGCCCAAGGCCTTGATGAAAGCTTCTCATGCTAAATGCGCCCTTGGGGTAGAAATCTGGCTAAGTCATTTAATTTGGAAATATAAGGATTCATATGCGCCTTAAGCCAAAACTGGAAGCACAATAGCTCATATGCGCCTAGGGTGTTGAAACTGGATGTTGCCCATGCTATTTGCGCCCCTCAGCTTGAAGTCCACAAAATTGAGACCTCCATAGCCCAAATGCGCCTGGATGCTTGACCTGTGAAGTGCGCCTGAGGGGATTAAGAGTTAAAAAATTGGCTAAGGCGTGAAAGTGAAAGTTGCAAGTGCAAAATGCGCCTAGGGTCAAAATTGAATGTTCAACCTATCAAATGCGCCCCCTTTTAAAGAATTTCAAATTTCGCCTAAGTGTCGAAAATAAGACTTGCAGGGGTCAAATGCGCCTAAGTTTGTAAAGATGTTGGAAGTAAGAAAATCTTCTAAGTCACTCAAATTGGAAGGAGGATATGTCAAATGCGCCCTTGAAGTAGGCATGGTCAAATGCGCCAAAGGATGTAAAATTTTGTCTAAGGCATAAAATTGAAAGCAAGCATGTGGAAATGCGCCCACCAGGGTTAGAAGTTTGAAATTTTCTAAGTGAAAGCACAGGAGATGACTTGCGCCCAGGGCATCAATTGGAAGCTTCATATGTGGTATGCGCCTCTGAAGAATGAAATTGAAAACTCCATGTGGTAGGTTGCCTGTGGTTTTTTCTTGTACCTCAACATATAATTTGCGCCTGAAGCAACACCTTCAAATTAAAAGTTCAACACATCATTTGCGCCCCTCTCTGAAGAAGTTGGAAATCTTTGCTAAGTGTCAAAACTGGAAGTTGCACGTAGTAAATGCGCCTAAGCCAGAACTGAAAGCTCTGAAGGTTATTTGCGCCCCTCTTTGAACAGAGAAGTAAAAGCTTAGCTTGTTATTTGCGCCTGGAAAGGAGACTGGTGATTGAAAAGTTTAAGTGATGAAACTGAAAGCTCACCCTTGCATATGCGCCACAGGTGAAGATGAAGAAATGTTAAGGGTTCAAATTTGAAGGAGGGTATACCATATGCGCCCCAAATTGAAAGCTGCCTATATGATGTGCGCCTTGAGTTGGAAAATCTGAAAATCCGCCAAGTGTTAAGATTGAAACCTCTGGGTACCATATGCGCCCATCTCAAAAATTAAAAGTTTGGCCCATAAAGTGCGCCCTAGAATATTGAAAACAAAATTTGTTCAAGTGCTGGAATTAAAAATTTAGCATGTCAAGTGCGCCTTGAAGAGGGTGATGGGAAATTTCCCAAGGCACATCAATAGAAAGGCAACTCTCAAATACGCCTAAGCCCAAGACAATTTCGATATGAGATTAAAATTAGAAGGCGTTGGATTTAATATATGCGCCTTGGTTAAGAAAGGGGGATAAATCAATATTAAACGGTAAAAAAAACAAAAAATAAAAAAATAAATGTTCCCCCTCCAAATTGTGCCCAAGAGGTAAAATCAAGATGCGTTAATAACAAAAATCAAGCAAAGGCGTTTGGAAGATATAAAAATTTCTCCAGGCGATTAATTTCAAAATTTGCCTAAGACGGGGAAATTAATTAATTTAATTAATTAATTATTTTCCTAAGTTTAAATTTTAAATTCCCTTTTTAATTTTAACCCATGAGATTTTAAAATTCCGGACGACTTTCAATCATGGGGAATTTATTTTGGATTAATTATGGATGGAAAATAAAATTTCGCCTAGCCGATTTAAAGTGTTGATGTCAAATTTTCACAGACGCTGGAGAAATAAATTCAAATGGCATTTAAATTAAATTTCAATAAATTAAATATGCCATTTTAAAAAGCAGTTGAGATTATTTCAAATCCGAGTAAAAATGATTTTCTCGAAATTACTTAAGGTAACTGGCAGTCGGAAGGGAAATTTTAAATTCAAATCAAGAAAAGAATCTCCCTAAATAGCAAATTGCCATAACAACTGCGCGACGACTGGAATATTCCCTTTTAAATTTAGCAAATGCGTCAGTCATGATGAAGGGAATAAATGGCATCTGCTAAAATTAGCACCAACTTTTGGCTATAAAACTCTAAAGATTTTCATTCTCATCTCACAAGATTCGAAGCTGAGATTTATGCTGGTGAGTTGAGTTGTGAGATTTAATATTTTCGATTTGACAGTTGTTGAAAGTGTGTTAAGTTCAATTTTTCAAGAGGATTATAATTGTTGAAGTTGCTGAGAGTTAATTTCTTGAGTTGCTGAGATTCAGAGTTGCGAGATTGCTGCGATTCGAAATAAAGTTTGAAGTGTTAAGCATTTTTATTTCTACAAGTTGCTGAGGTAAGTACTCGAAGTTGTTGAGACTTAATATTTTGCTGAATGTTGAAATGTTTTCGAAGTTGAAAATTGAAAAAGCTAAAATCATTTAATTATGCTGGAGGTAGAAATTGTTTGAATTCGGAATTGATTGAGCTTTAAATTTTCGGAAGTTGCTGAATGTTAAAATCAAATCAGATTTAAATTTGTTGAAGCCTTCAAAGTTGCTGATGTATAACTTTCGAAGTGCTGATTTGAGATTGCTAAAACTTTTCGGAAGTTGCTAATATATAACTCTCGAAAAGTTGATTTTAGATTGTTGAGGCTTGCTGATTTGAACTTGCTCGTTTAAAACTTTCGGACTTATTTAAACTCTTCGAAATTGCTGATGTATAACTGTCGAAGAGCTGATTTGAAACTTGGTGATTTATAGCTTGCAAGCTTGCTGATTTTAGATCTTCGAAGTTGCTGATGTATAACTTCCGAAGTTGATGATTTAAATGTTGCTGAAACTTAACACTTTTTCCGAAGTTGAGATTGTTGGAGTTAATTTCTTACGGAGAGTTGAAAATTTTCTTTTGGTTGCAAGTTGTTGAAGTTCGGAGTTTAAAATTATCGAAGTTTGATGCTGAAGATATTAACTCGCATTTATTTTTTGCAGCCAACTTCATTCGCCAGCTGTCCCACGTGATCTTTATTTTAAAAAGTTGGAAGTGTAATGTTTGCTTTTTGTTTTGTAGATGGCTGATGGACGAAAGGCTGATGTTGCTAGAACCAGCAAGGCTGGAGCAAAGGCTACAAACAACAAAGTTGTTAAAGAAAACACCTCCAGGCAAGCGATTATCAAAGGTCTGAAGAAGTCCTTCATTCCAGAGTCAAAGATTGTGTCGAAGTTTGGCAACTTGACGGACACCAACCTGGGGTCTTTCAACCTCAAGGCTTTTGTGCGCAGAATGTATGGGCAAGGTGGCAACCTTCCGACAGATGCATCACGCAACATCGTCAGGAGTGGGTTATACGCAGCAGCGAGATTCCAACCAGCAGTCCGTTGTCCGGAGCTAATCCTGGAATGCGCCAACTTTTACAACTCCGAGGATCGGACTATCAGTTCTCCAGATGGTATGATCATGGCCAACTTTGCACCTGATGCAATTGGCGAGGCATTCGGGATTCTGGCTACAGACAATATGTTATATAAATCCAAGGCAAAGGCCGACAAGATGTATGCCACGACTTTCGAAAAGTGCATGAAGAGGATAAGCACCACTTGGATGCGGAAGCCAAAGCCTCCTGCTGCAAGGCTGCCAAAGTAGATAATTTCTGAAGAGCTGAAACAAGAGTACTGCGATATCATTATGCTGCTCAGCAGAGTTAACGGCAGCCCGCAATCGTTTGTGTTCGAACCTTGGATGTTCTTCTACATCAGTGTGGTGCTCGAAGGAAAGGAGACAGTGAATTGGGCACAGATGATAAGTGACAATATTGATGAACAATTCCGGAGTCTCAGGAGAACAAAAACATTTTACATGAGCTCGTATGTTATTTACATGCTTGCTCGAATGACAAAGTATAGAGGGTTGGCGTACCAGGAGCCAATTGGCTGTGGATATAATCAATTCAAGATTCACCAGTCCTGTAGACAGTTGCATCTTACACACACGGGTGACTTCCAGAGAGTTAATGATGCCTTCACCATGTATATCACAAGGACCCTTCAACAGAGGTTACAACAGAGGATATCCGAAGAGGCGCAGATGCTGATAGAAGAGTATGGGTGTTGGTTCGTCCAATTCCCGAAGTTTACCTATTTGAGGCTGCTAGGGTACGATTCATATGTCTACAAATTACCTAGGTACCCCACCAACAGGATGATATTACTTGAGTTGTCTAGGCCATAGTTGCAAGACTCGCCAAAAACTCGGCGAGTTTACAAAAACTCGCGAGTTTTTTTGGCTGGCGAGTTTTCCAGGCAATTGTACGCCGAAAAAACTCGCCGTACTTTTGGCGAGTTTTTCCAGAAAGTACGGAGAGTTTTTGAAAAAAACTCGCGCGATCTGGAAGATGCCCAGGTAGCCAGCTAAAAAGGCATTTTGAGTTATTTTTTTCATTCATTTGTGTGCTCTGCTTCAGAGAAACACTAAAATGATGTGTTCCATGAAGGTTTGTGTGGCTTTGATGGTCTTAATTTGTGTTTTATTGTTAATGCAAAATGATGTACACCATGAAGGTTTGTGTGGTTTTGGAGGTCTTAATTTGGGCTTGGCGGCGGGGGCTCCGCCCCTCGACCCCGCCCTGTATCGCGACAGGGAGCGCGCCCAGGGCGCTGCCCCGGGACCCCGCGAGGGGCGCTTCGACCCCGCTGGGGGCGCTACCCCCAAACCCCAAGCTTGCCAAGGGCTTGCGCTCCACTAAGGGCGCTGTCCCTCAAACCCATTGGGGGCATTTCCCACAAACTCCCATTGAATTCATTTGATTTTCTAGGTACTCTCCACTAGTTACCTTCAATTTTACAAAAACAATTTGCTATTTTCATTTTGTTTCAGACTATCAGTATCAGTGTATTGAGCATTCCCAAACCCATTAGGGGCATTGCCCACAAACTCCCATTGAATTCATTTGATTTTCTATGTACTCTCCACTAGTTACCTTCAATTTTACAAAAACAATTTGCTATTTTCATTTTGTTTCAGACTATCAGTATCAGTGTATTGAGCATTCCACATGAGGATGCGATTTTGTATCTAATTTTCTTTCAAATCAATCAAATATAACTAGACTCAGCTTGTTTCTTCTATGTACTCATTTTATTGACTCATTGGATGCATCTTATCATTGAATTTTGCAAAAAAAATGCGTTTATAATGAAGTTTAAGCAATTTTTTAAGTTGCCGAGTTTTTTCCGAGTTTTTGCCGAGTTTTTTCCTTACCGTATTTTTTGGGCTTGGCGAGTTTTTGCAATTGGCGAGTTTTTCAACTATGGTCTAGGCAATTGGTGGCGGCCTATGACAAAATCATAAGGCGAAAGAAGAAGGGAGGCTTGCACTTTCCCATTGTGTTGGGAAACTCGCTTGAAGAATGCCATACTCTGCAAGCAGCCAAGGAGGCTGAAGACAAATTGAAATTCTACAAGTTGACCCTTCATACCAGCCGACAAGATTTTGATCCTAAGGGAAAGATTGGAACGGTGCAAGGTGTAGAATACAGACACAAGGCTCGCTTGGAAGACTTTTGGGCAAATGCTGGAAGTGAGGCCGAGATTAGGAAAAGAACGTTTTCGAGGTTGCCACTCAAGATGATTAGAGAATGTGAAGTGATCCAAGTGCCAGATCAAGTTGAAGAAGATACCAGGCTAATCCATCCAGATTACGAAGCAGTAAAGAACACACCGATGCCACAAGTAGATTGGGCCGAACCGGAGATCACGGATTTAGACACCTTGTCTATTCCCGTCTTGACTTTCACAAGGGCTTGGGTAGAAGAACGTGTTCACAAACTAAGGAGGAGGTCAGTTGCTTTCACGTACGACCTCATGGGCGATAAAAGGCCACCGGTGTTGGCGAAAAGAAAGAAACAAGTTGCCCAGCCTCCGGAGCCACAGCCACCACAAGAAGAGCCACAACCGCGGCAAGAGGAGCCTGTTCAGCCAGAGCCTCAGGGATCGGAGGACACATCATCGACGCAGTTGGTGTCCCATTCCTCTAGTGTGCGTGAAGTTTCATTATTTGCTGAGCAGAGGGCTCGAGGGAATGAAGAGCCAAAGGTTGGAGAAGTTAACCAACCAATGCCAAGGGAGTTGGATACCCAGAGTATCAATGATCCTGAAGGTGCTAGTAAACTAGATGAAGGGGAAGAAATGGATATGGACACCCACTTTGATTTTTCCTTCGGAGAGGAAGATGTTGGGACTCATGAGGGGAGCGATCAAAACGTTGAAATAATTGAGCCCCAACAGAATGTTGCTCGGGAAGAGGTTCGGGAAGTAGAAGCAACTGAGGAGCAGCCCCTTATCATTTATGATATTCAGCGCAATTGGCTCTCACAGGCGATCAAAAGGGACCAAGATGATGATGCTGATCTAGCAGTTGAAATAGAAGAACTTTTAAACAGAACAAGCAAGTCGCCTAAGTGGAAGAGGGCAAGAAAGTATACGAGGATGGAAACTAATGAGGCAGGTTCCCGCAGCCTTCATATTGCTGTCCCAAGGGAAGACCAAGATTTGAGTGATGCAATGCCGGAGAATTACACGATCACCACAGTTGAGTTGGGACGTCCTTCCGGAGCGCAAGTGGTGGAAGAAGCTGAAAGTTCATTTCAGGCATTGAAGGATAGGCTGGTGAAGAAGGAAGGAAAGTACAAGAGATTGAAGAAGGAGCACAAGGCGTTGGTTGAGTATGTACAACATCTCGCACATCCTGTTGCTCAAAGGAATCCAGTGGTAGAACTTTCGTCCGAATTGCCACGAGAGCCAATCAGTGGGCTTGAGGAGATAAGGAGGGCTGTACGAGAAGGAGACAAGTGGATAAATGGTGTCCATGCTGAGGCGGAGAAATTCATGGTCGATCTTGTCTCAGCATTTTATAATGCATCCGGTATCCTCTCACGCCTGGGTGATGTCGGGCAAGCTTGGGGAGACACCCACATTTTTCAAGACAAAACTATCCCTCGCCTTGCCGTTTTGATGCGTGTGCCCACGCAAACCTTGGTGAATGAAGGGGTAATCCAGGCAGGTGACAGGTATGATTTCCGTGGGTGGCATTCAGCAGCATTCACAGAGAAGAGTTTCTTCGACACAGCAGCTATGGAGTCCACCAGGATCAAGAAGGCAATGAGGAATATCCACGAGGGTATCCTCAACACGTTGGATGCTTTGTTCGCAAAAAGGCTAACTCATGAGGAAGTGGAGGTGGAAGGATTAAAAGCAAGTTTGCAGCCATTCTTTTCTGAGATGAGGACGTTCTCCCAGCTGGATTTTGAAAACATCTCTACGTTTTCAACGATCATTCAGAGCACACAAGATTCTATTGAAGCTTGGGGAAAATCTTGTGAAAAACATGAGCAAATGGTGGCCATCTTGGAGTACCAGCTGAATCTTACTCCATCAATTTTTGAGGAGGTCGACACAGTGCTGGCACGATTCGTAGCATACGCGGTTAGAGAGAAGAGCAAAGGAATCCGGGTCATGGACGAGAATCTTCTAGAAGGGTAGTGGGCATTAATTGCTCATGGTGGTCAAGGAGGAATCTGCTATTTTTGGGAGCATTTATGACGCCACTCCTCCACCTTCTGGCGGTTTTTAGGGCAAACTCGTCTGGGGCTGAGGTGGCTCGATCTGAGCCCTCCGTTGTAATTCAATCTGGACCGTCCATTGGGACTGGCCAGCTATATAAGGGAGAGTCCCCCTCATTTGTAATCTAATAGTCAGAATCAGAAGTAGTCAGCATAGTGGATTTGAAGCAGAATAGAGAGTAGATATTTTTGAGTTAGAGTAGTTTTCATTTGCATTGTTGAAGAAGAAGGGGAATTCTCCCTTTGAGAATTTTGTAAGAGATTGTCACAAAAGCTAATCATAATAAAGCATTTCATTGATGGTGAATTCAAACTTTGTTGTGAGTAGTTGGTGAGGTTTCTTCTTCCTTTGACTTCAACTAGGATTTAATTTCATGCTAATAGTTAAACGTGGATGTTTATGTTTGATGTAAGTGAGCTTCTTTATCCATACCACTAACGATCTTGTTGATGGTAAGCTCGTCTTGCGTGGTCAACTGGACATTTTGTACTTAACTTCAATCAAGGTTCGCGTGTAGTTATGCATCGTTGTAATGGTAGTTACACTATTGAATCGTGATTTGAACATCATTTTCATCCTTTGAAGATTGCACTTACTTTGTTGAAGCTGTCCAATAGGAGGCTAGACAATGTTTGTTGAAGTTCATTGAAATTGAGCATAACACCCATTGCATTTAGGTTAGAAGTTAGAATTTAGAAATCTCTGCAGCCATTCAAATTCCGCATAATCTTGGTTAGTTTTAGGAAACTTGCACTCTAAAAGCCAAATCATTCGCACAAAAACCCCTTTCAAAAGCATACATTGGTTGTTACTACACGCATCCTGAACAATTACGTAAGTCCCCTCGTAAGAACACAGCAAATACACATCAACCAAACTGGGTCTATTCGCATTAAAGGAACCTTGGAGTTGAAAGCGTGATCTCACTCACAATCTTAGCACGCTGAATACTTTGTTCAAGAGAGAATAGAGCATCCATTGGGAAACTTTGTTCTGCTGATTGGTGCAGTCACGAAAATCACATCAACAGTTAGTCCTTGGCACTAGTTATTTTTGTTATATTCAGTTTGGGCTAACATTGGTGATGAAGTTCATGGTTGAATTGAAATAATTATTGATATTCATAATTGTGTGATTACAAGAGGAGAGTGTTAATGTTTTGGTAGTGGCAAGAGGTATCTTCTAGCGGCAAAAGTATCTTCCTTAAATAGATATTATGTCAGTTGGCTAACCCACATAATTGTCTTATTCAAAATGGTCAACATGCAAAGTGTAACTAACATGCAAGAGAATCTTCGTACTAACATGCAAGAAAATCTTTGTTTGTCTCCTTTAAATAGATGCATGAAATGTATTTGTAACTCCTCCTTAAAATAAGCTAATGAAATGCCACCTAGTGTGTCTTCTTGTGTATGCATGTGTAACCGCTATTTGCCTATATATAGGAGGAGATGTTGACTTGTTCGATGAACTTATTTTGCCTATAAAATCAAGTCACCTCTTCAAGAAGTTCGATTATTCACAGCAGGTTATTATCCTTTAAAGAGTAGATTGATATCTAGGAGAAATCAGAGGTTTTTTGTATGTACGCATCTAAGAGAGGTGCTATTATTCAATGGATCATGTTGTAAGAAGATTGTTGTTGTTTCATTCTAATATACAAGAGATACTTTTGTGGCTGGGTTTTTCTCCCTCAAGTTGGAGGGTTTTCCCAGGATAAATACTATGTGTATTTGTTCATGTGTTAAATTTTTTTGTTTGCTCTCATTTCTAGTTCAAAATTTAACAGAGAGAAATACTCCTTATAAAGGAAATTACAAGATGATGTTTCTAAAAAGAAACCATCGTAAACTAAAGCTAACTAAAGCAATTAATATAAAGATGCTAATACAACTTAAGTGTAAACAAAAGTTACTAAAAGCAAACTAAGTTAACTACAAGTAAACTTACAACTAACTAAAGCTAAGATGACCATTAATATTACATTTAATATTTTAGTACCCTCCCTTAATGGTCATCCTACAAAAACTAACTCTACCCATATTCAGATGGTGTGTTGGTCATCAAAATGCATAGAATGCAGACTCCTTTTGCTCAGTATACTCTGCCACTTGAGCACTTTGCTGAGACACTTCCTGGTTGGTCTTCTCATCAGCCAACCATTTTCTGCAAAACTTTTGGATGTGACCAATCTTCCCACAGTAATGGCAAGTAATAGACTTCTTGGAGCCCTCCTCTGAATCGCCTTGTCCTAAGTGGACTTGCCTTTGTCAACGTCTTTGGCAGTAAATGCTTATTCAACACTAGGAGACTCACTACTACTCCCAAACTATTTCCTCCACCTATCCTGCTGCAAAAGCTTATTGCACAACTTATCAAACTTCAAGTCAACATTGGTGGATGTAATGTTGAGCATTTCGATGAAGTGCTCGTAGGAACGTGGCAAACTTTTCAAAGTGATCACTATCATATCCTCCTCTTCCATTTTACGACCAATAGCCTCCAGTTGATCGAGAATATTTTTTATTTTCATCAAGTGCTCCTGCAAAGACACTCAGTCATCCATCATAATAGAGAGTAGCATATTCTTGAGAAAGAAAGCCCTTCCCTTGTCTAAGGTCTCATGAAGATCTTCCAAATGCTTCCAAATCTCCGCAACATACTTACCAAATGGTATTTCTGGTAACATCTCATCAGTGACAAATAATTTTAGAAGCATAACTGCCTCTGTATTACCTCCATCATGCTTGTCCCGATCCTTCCCAGCAGTAGTGGGAGGAACTTTTGTACCTAGAACAAGCTTATCCAGACATCAATACTCAAAGATGGTAGGCATCCTCTGCTTCCACATGTTGTAATTCTTTCTATTGAACCTTTGTGTATTTTCCAACATAAAATTGGACAAAGACACCATCCCTCCCGTTTTCCAAAGCACGAAAAATGAGGTAATTATGTGATCAGCTAGCACAAACCTTGGACAATCAGCTGGCACAACTCACGATTTTTCAAAAATCGTCTAAAAAAGAGGCTCAGAAATTGTAAGATTTTTCAGAAAAATCTTTGAAAACTCTAAAAAAGTAAGATTTTTTCAGAAAAAATCCTCAAAAAACTTGAGCAAAATGTTTATAGAAAAATTTTCAAAAACTCTTTTAGCAATTTTTTTCAGAAAAAAATTTGAAAAGCTCTTTGCAAAAAAATTTATTTTTCCCAAAAAAATTCTATCAAAACTAGCTCAAAAAATCAACTCTTCAAGCCGACATGAAATCACAATTTACAAAATCGCCCAGAAACAATAATGAAAACAGCCAAAAAATCTAAAAATACCCGTTCACAAGCAAGTACAAACTTCAATCAAAAACCCAAAAACAACTCGAAAAATCAAAGACAACCCCAAAAAATTGCCAACAGCATGAACAGAAGATCATAAAGCCCTAGGTTGCAAGTTTTGAGACCCTGATAGCAGAGACCTGACACACACACAAAAAGGAAGCACGAATATCAAAAGAAAAGAAAAACGGCCAAAAAAATCTGATTGTAGAAACCCTTCGATTTTCCACAAATCGTGCGCATGATAACCTAGAGTGCAGTTGCGATTTTGTAAAAAACAGTGCCTAGAGACAGAAAATTGCACAAAGTGAGATCCCATCACAAAAATAACTTTCCCATGCAATTTACAAAGGAAGTGCACAATCTTTAGCACCAAAAAACAAGAGTACACACGTCAAAAAAAAGGGCACCTCAGGATAGAAACGCATCCAGAAAACCCTTGTCATGCGGCTGGAAAACCTCTAGAAAAAATGTCGCGAAAATCAAAGACGTCACAGAAAATAGAAGAGTAGAACTCATGCCTGAGAAGAAAAAAAAATCCGCCCTCAAACTAGAAACAATGCGATTTTTGCATACAAGAACTCATGAAAATCCTCGAAATTTCAATGCTAAAAAGAGGACAAAGAAACCATCAAAAAACCTTCAAGAAATCTATTTGAAATTTTCTCCTTTTACAGACCCTCGAAAATTTTCTTCAAAAAACTCAGCTTCAACAAACCCTCAAAGATTTTTTATTTCTTTTTAGAAACTCCCCAATTTTTTCAAATGAAAAAAAAAAAACTTTGATTTTAAAAAAAATCAGCTTCACAAAATTTCCTTCAAAAATTTCTTCGATATAAAAAAAATTGGCTAAAAACAAAATATCTCAGGTCGAGCCTAAGCTCTGATACCATGAAATGATTATTGATATTCATAATTGCATGATTACAAGAGGAGAGAAATACTCCTTATAAAGGAAATTACAAGACGATGTTTCCAAAAAGAAACCATCATAAACTAAAGCTAACTAAAGCAATTAATTGAAAGATGCTAAAACAACTTAAGTGTAAACAGAAGTTACTAAAAGCAAACTAAGTTAACTACAAGTAAACTTACGACTAACTAAAGCTAAGATGACCATTAATATTACATTTAATATTTTAATATGAATATCATGCCTTATCAAAGAAGAAGTGATGAAGTTCATGGTTGGATGTCATGTCTTATCAAAGAAATATTGTTGATATCCATATAATGCATTATTATTGTCAGCAGAGTTGATTTCATAATGATATATTAAGATGAGGATTAGAAGCATGACTAATTGTGGAGAAATGTTGTTGATGGTCTACACTATGGCTTATGCTCTCTCCTGATGTTCCTAATGATATATGTGTTGTTGAAAGTAAGTTCTAGCCTCTGCAAGTTGCTTAAGTATTTCTATTTCTAAAATGCTGCATTGAAGTTTGTTCAAGAGAATGCTCTACATTCCTCCGTTTTTGCAATTTTGGTCTTGCAGTTTGGTATTCAATGTTAGTGTTTTGTGGATGTTGCACCCCTATCTTTTCAAGTCACCTATGTTGCGGAGGAGAGTTTTGTGAATTGTAGAAGGTTGGCAGTATTGATGGTTGTCTAGACCGGTCCAAGAAATGCTCTGCATTTCTCCACAGTGTTGTCTTTGCTCCTACGGCTAAGTGAATGTGCTATCCACGTTCGTGCAGTGTCTCAGTTCCAATCCCATGTGTTGCAGTGGTCCGCACGCTGATATATTAATGTCAAATCTCATGTCTATGCATTTTGTGCTTCCTAGATAAAATATTTTGTATATGTTTGTTTTGTGGTGATTTTAGATGGCATGACAATATGAAAGAAATGTATGAAGGTGTTGTTGGTATGTTGTTGTTGTTGTTGGTGTTGTTGGAACATCCCCATGTGATCCGCACATTGCTAATTGGCTGTTTTGTTGCCGCATTGTGTCTTGAGTTGGCTTTTTGGGTTATTTATGGATATCTGGCCGACAGGGCTTGTTCCTTCGCTTGTGTCGTGTGCTTGGGGGATTGCGCCAGCAATGGAAGATGTGTTATGATAGATTTGGGTCCTAATCTATCCTATTTGGGACCACATCATGTAAATTCAATTGAAAGTATGTTTATGGGCCGATTGGTTATGTGCTTCAACGATTCATCCACATGTTTCCTCAATGTCGACTTAGGTTGATGTGCATCTATATGTAAATGGTTTTGGATCACATTGAAAGAAGTGCAAGAGTGCTTTTGGTTCTCTCTATCCTTGGGATTGGACCGCATTATGTTTTTGGTGGCCGACTAGTTGAATTCATTGTTTATTCTCTTCATGGCCGACCTAATCGAAGAAATAAAAAGTTGTGATGGATATAAATGCAAGATCATTTTGGATGCAACGGTGAAGGGAAAGTGTAAAAGTGCTAAGAAGTGTGTGCAAATTGTATTGAATATCCAACAGAAATAGTGCTAAAAGTTTGTGAAAGGAGAGATCAATTGTGTTGTATCGCCTCAGTCAACAGAGTGTTGTGTTGGCAATTCATTGTAATTCTCTCTAAATCATATTGTATCCTACTCTGAGACAGTGAATCTCATCAGGTCCTTGTATCTTGCTCCTGAAGTCGTGTTGTCTTCAATTCAACAAGTCCTCTGTATCTTGCTTTAAGGCAGTCAACCTTTCTGCAAGTCATTTTGGCAGTGAACCCTATATTGTGAGTTAACTCTCACCATGGTTTTTCCCTCATTGGGTTTTCCACGTAAATATGGTGTTCTTGTGCATGTGTGTGCTCTCTATTTCCTTCTCTTTGCTATTGATCCGATTATTGCAATATCTTTCATTAGTAAAGTTTATTGAAGTTGATAAAGGTTCAAATTGCTATATATTGTTCTGCTTAAGGTTTTATCTTCATCTGCTAAAGGAGTTTGAGTTGTGCTAAAAGTTTTAAGTTCCAAAAGAGGTTAAATTTTTGTGTAGACATCACTCCTCCCCCCCTCGTAGTTTTCCAGTAGTGTTCAACAGGGGTTTGGGTTCATTTTGGGTTCGTCCATACAAAAATCATGTATATATATATATATGCCTAGAAGCATGAATTAAGATTAGAATATCACATAGCATCATAAAAACATAACCACCATAAACGTGAATGTCATTTAAAACATGCATGGTAAATATTCATCGTTCAAACATCAAGTACCCACAGAGGAACCAGACTGGTACCCGGATCCGGTGCGAACCAAACCCGGATCTAGCCAAGCAGCAAGCGAACCCAACAACTTCAAATTTTGACATAGAAGGGACAAATTCAATGAAGCAGGCACTTTATTAAAATTGAAATCATAAAAATGAGGAATAAACTTGGCAAACAAGCGGCACCTAGTCCCTATGAAATGGGAGCCCACTAAATCCCATATGACCAGCTACATACAGCTGCCACACCAGACCATTTGTCTACCAACCTTGGAACTGACCAATCCACCCAGTGCAGACTGCATGCAAGACCAAGGAAGCATATAACACTCTGCCTTTTACCTCATCATCACCACGATACTCACTATCATCATTCATCTTGCAATGTTGTGGCTTTGTCTTTTTCATAAAATAGCAAAAAGCCTTCATGGTCCGTGATGATTAAATGAAGCACTACAAATATTTATTGATCTAAAACAAGATCAGAAAATACTGGAACAATTTGATGGGACTAATTACTCCAATCCTTATAGCAAAAGACTGGATTTATAGGAGTTTACATTTCACAGTATATTTGTGGGAGCTAGCAATAGAAATTTAAAACACCCGTGCCTAGTTATGGCATGGTAACTAATGTCAATATACTAAACATTCCATTTGTTATAATATTAGATCATCACCCTGAAAGTTTTCAATAATATTGTAGCCTTTTCCTACATGATCAACAATTCTAATGTGGTTCAATTTAAAAATAAAATAAAAAAGCAAGAGACACATGAATCAAATAGACAGTATCAGATGCTCATTGCTTGGTTTTTTTTGTTAGAAATTGTAGTGTCGAAAAATGTACTCCTTTACATTTTCACACTATGTTTGCGTCCCTTAATTAATTGGACTTAATTAAGCCTCTAATTGGCCCAATTATGCATCTACAAGCCTAATTAATTGCAATTTCCGAAAGGGGAATCTTGATTTAATTAATGCAATTATCATTTTTAACACGCTGAAATGAATAGGGGCGAATGGGTCCCCTTTAGTTGCTTAATTCAAATTTTAAATATGTTTTTGGCGGCCTTTTTATGATTCCAAATTCAAATTCAAATGTCAACTTGTAATGTTTAATTTTCTGGAAATAAAAAAATTACCTATAAATACAAGGTTTTTTTATGAATTCAAATCTATCTAGCAAGAGGTGAACTTTAAAGAGCTAAGATTATTGTCAAAGGTGTTCAAGAGCAGATTTCTCAAGCATTTGTTGCAGCATTCAAAATCTCAAACGTCATGTCAAAGTTATCAAGCATCATGCATGTTTTTGGAGCTAACATTGTAATGTAGGTTTCAAGCATCAAGATCACATCATCAATCAAGCCATTTCATGCAAGATCAAGACCTTGGAGAGATATATTAAGTTTTAGTCATTCAAGGGTTTAGTGAGTTGCAACATAGTAATTGTTCATTCATCATTCATTTCATGTTTCATTATTTCAATTCAAGGTTTAATTACCAAAACAGGGTTTGACCAAGGCAAACCCCCATTCACCAAAAACAAACAATTTTTCCCTCTTGTGTGTTTTGCAAATCTTAGGTTGAAAAAGGATTGAAGATCTATCAAAGGAGCAAAATTGCAAAAGTTGTCAAAATTGTCAATATTTTCGTCAAACCATGGAAACTCACTTTTAGAATTTATTTCTGAATTTCCGACTATGAAACCCAGAGGAATCGAGAGTGCAGACCAAGGACCAAAGGACTGTGAAAGCAATTTTTCAACCCCTGTAGCAAGACCGAGTCCCAGGAGGACACTCAGCACAACCTTTTTGTGATAGGTGCATAAAATCACACCTTTCTCAGATCTGTAGTTGTTTTCTAGATTATGTTAGATTAGGGTTTAATTTAGAGGTTTCATGTGTTACATTGAATCATTGCATTCATTTAGTATTTTTCATTCATCTCCCAAAAGTGCATTTCAGGCTGATTTACCCCGTCCTAAGTCACAAGGAAAACAACAAGATCTCCATCAAGGTTGACTCACCTAAGGGTCGAAAGTCAATCTTGCCCTAGGGGATCTCTTTTTCCTAATGAAAGTAGGAAGATAGGTGCATCATACCCCTTTTGTTATCATTTCATTGTGATGAACCCATTTCCTGATGTTTCAAAACCGTATTCATTTTTTTATCTGCTGGATTGAGATATATCTTTTCATATTAATTTTCTTAGCCTATCTGCTGGAAAGTTAAAAGCCAGCTTGTGAAAAAAATTACCCGGCATGAGACAAAGTAACCAGCAATTGTTGGACTTGGAGGCTGACAGTAAGACCCTATCAGCTGCTAAAATTGAAGATCAACAAGGGTTTTAAAAGGAGTATAAGAAAGCTGCACTTTTTCAACTAAGATTTTATGAGATTAAAGCAAGCTAAGAATATTACATAAGCACATAGACATCTTGAACGAAACCTTTCAGCCCAGGTTAATCATTTTTTACTTTGTAGCAAACAGGGAAGCACCCAAGGGAAACAAAAACCAAGGCAGTCAAAGATTTATATGTTTCTTTCTGCCACTATTGGTGCCCAGATGGAGTTTTAAAGCATTTTCAGAGAATTTCAAACCTCAAGTTGTATTATTTCATTGCTCAAGCATCTATCACCTAAAAAGTATTTTTTAACTTAATACACTCTAAATCTGCCACTAAACAAGCCATCTGCTTTTGAGACTTGCAGAGGTTTATTGATGCAAAGGAAAACGGTATGAACAGATTGATTCAAGCATTCAGATGATAATTCAGAGTGTTAGAAGTACCTTAGGTCCTTAACTGCTGGGGCATCATCAGAGAAATATACAGAGAAATGATGAATATCTCTAGCAATTGCACAAGTTATTGGGTGAATTCACCAATCTATGTCTAACACCACTCAATTTTGAACTTGAAGAATTTTCTGAAATTTTACCCAGTGTCAATTTCTTTGGATCTACAGGCATTATGTAGATGGTGAAATTGGAAGATAAACCCAAAGTTTCAACATTTTGGGTATCAATTTTTTCAATCTTATCATCTTTGATATATCAGAGGCTTGCTTGTCGATGTGTTGTTTTCCAGACAAAATTCCGGTCAATAGTTAGGATGTGGAGATTCCAGGGACTATAAATATTTTTCTGAATTTTGGCAATGTGCTGAAGTAGCAATGCACAATCCTCCACCTTTTAAATTTTGTGAGCTTTTTAAAAAAAATTTCATTAAGAAGTTATCTTTTTATTTTCATGCACCAAATGGAGCAGGCTGACCAGTCAGAAAGAGGGGTGCCCCTTCCAAATCTCCAAGTCCCCTGGGCATCTAATGTAATCACCCCTTTTTGAAATGGGATTGTAATAACAATAAATTAAAATATAAAATATAATATAATACAATTATAAAATATAAAATTAAAGTTTAATCTTATCAAAGGTCAAGGGGCATGTGAAGAATCATGAATATTTAAGGAAAAAGATATATAAGAGACATCAAACAAGGAGAAGTAGGCATCATATGGAGAATACATCTTTTATTATCTGATTATTACTCCTTTGGAGCATGAAACAGCAGTTCATTTAACTTGAGGATGAAAACCCTCAGAGCAGAAATTGAAGGACAAAAACCAGAATTTCCATTGCTGAGTTAGTGGACGAAAACCCCTGATTCAGGCATATTCAGAGACAATTCAAAAACATTATAGTGAAGATAGATCACTGCAGATTTGGGATAATTAATAGCAGATACAAAAGATAAGTTCCCTCTTTTCCGAAATATATTCTAAATATAATATATAAATTAAAATAAACTGCTAAAACTGCAGTTTTTGAAGTTGATAGCATATTCATAATTAATTGTGCTACTATAATTGTGAGTTAGATTTTATTATTTTAAGAAAAATAAGGAAAATTTAAAAGGGGACATTACATCTAGGACATCACCCAGACCTAGGGACATGTTCTGGTGAAACACTGGTTCCGTTGTTTCTCTTTTTGGTTTGTGTGAGGTTTATTAATTGTCTGTTATGGCTACTTTGGGGTTAAATTCACATGGCTTGAGAACATATTTGACTCAATAATCTGTCTTACTTGGCGTTGTTTAGTGTCCTATTTGTTAGCTGTAAGTGTCCTATTTGTTAGCTGTAACTCATCCAAAAACACATCACTTTAAGAAATTACCAGTCAAACAGGCCTGTCAATATTACTTGTTATCCTCTGTGATGCCTTCTCTTTCCCATGTTCGAGTGAGAGCAATCAATGATAATGCACACTTTAGTGTCTCCACCTGCAAAATATATAGTTGTATTGTTGTAAATATTCAACATATCAGCAAACAAAACGAATGATCAACTATAAACGATAGATACATTTTGATCCGCAGTAATAACTGAGAAGAATCAATATACTGGAAACAAACAATTCAATCAAAGGGAAAATCTTTTATAGTGAATACAAGATCACGATCACATTATATGCCCACCAAAAAATTTGCCGTTGTGATACTGTAGTCATACTTTCCAGCTCGTTTTGACCATGCAATAAGGATTCCTTGTGAACTAGTAAGCACGGTCAATGCAATTGTCACGAGAGACCTGAGCTTTCATAAACAGAAAAGAATAGGTTAGTTAGCAACATTATAAACATGCAATCAATGGAATTACTAATTCAAATGGCTTACTTGCGTTTCCATTCTGATCCTTCTTGGATGCCAATTTTCGGCTTATCTACAATACCTGCTGAGCATGTACAAATATACACATATTCAGTAGTCTTTAGTACCAAGCTCCTCTATCTAAGACTATCCTTGACAAAATATTGCCAACATAGAAAAGGTTGCAAGCAGTTAAGAACTTCTATAGGAGTTTCAGCCCAGCATAAACATACCACCAGAGCCAGATTTAGGATGCAGGTCTTCAATATCTGCTATACTCTCCTCCTCATCCTGAGATAGCAAAGGCAACCATTAGAAAATTCACTCCTTTATGCAAAAAAAATGTTTGGTTCAGTGATTAGTGGGTTTACAAATCATAAGATACCACATATGCTCATGATTCCAAAGGTAAAGTATAATCAACTAAGACCTAGAACTCTATGGGGGCTTCACATTTACAGAGTATGTCTTGTTTCCAAGAAGCAAAATTGTACTGAGACATTTTCAATGGCCAAAGAAAGGTACTTCACAATTAGAATATTATTTTCAGGCTTAAGACAAATAGAAGCACTAGTAAACCCAACTACATCCAATATTTAGTATCTTTTGAGAATACTACATATAAATGAACATCTCAGATCAGTAAAAACTGACTTTTCCAATGCATACACATAATATTATTTAGTACATAAGGAAATCTAGATTTTGTCCTGGAGAATACCAAGACTCTCATGGAATAGATAAAACAACTGGCGAAAGGTAGAGGTGTCTGTAAAGAATACCATGATACAGGTATTGACATGGCAGCTTTTCAGAGACCCACCCAGATACAATATAGTGTTGGATATGCCCATACAAAATATATACACTGTTACACCTACAAACAGACATTTATTTAGAAAACAATATATGCAGCAGGTTATTGTATTCTCATGTGCTCAAAATGTTATAAACTTTATATGTTTAATAGTTTATTTTTTGGAATGCCCTTTAATAGCTACAATTCCAATGTGTTATTAGTCATTATATTGACAGATGACTGCAGGAGATACATTATCTGACAGTGGTGCCATTTTGAACTCTAATGCTCTTCTTTATTTTCTAGGTTTTCATTCTATTTAGCTTAATGGTATTATCCTTAAACTCTATTTCACTTTGCTAGAGCGTTTTATTCCTAACCTAAAAAAGTCTTAGAATGCTAATGTTTCAAATTCAGTTTGATAATAGTGTTCTTAGTTCTTGAATCGAATGTATAACTTCTGCACTGTTAAAGTCTCTAATGGATGTCAATCTCTATTCATACTAGAAATGATAATACATTATGAAGATATAAATGGTTTGTCCAAAATCTAAATCTGGACAAATTTTTACACACTGTAAGCAGACATTCTAGATGCTGATTGGATGTTGATGAAATAATTACTATTTCAATATGGCCCAGACATGGCTATCCTTTTCTATGTGAGGAATTAATACTCTGTTGTATCGGATACATACCAGTGAAGTATTTATATCTGGATAAGTTATATATACAGATAGCAGATGGTTAGTAAAAAATGTGTTTCTCGATTTGTGTTTCTGCTTTCTGCTTTCTCGGGCTGTTTCTCCAAGTACTTTCATATAGATCCGTCTAAAAGAGTAAAGATGTCTACACCACTTTCCAATTCACACACTACAATCTCTTTTGTGAAAAGCAAAATATTTTTCTCATTGTCGAGCAGACTGATAGCCACAAAGATGACCCAGGCTCAGGCCCTGCTGGATGTGCTTTCTGTGTATTACAAACTGCTAATGCACTCCATGCTTCTAAGCCAAGCATCTCCCGTGCACTAAAAGACCAACGAATAAGTGTTATCAATTTACTGAGACCAAAAAAAAGTTTAGAACGGTTTCATTGAAAAGGGTTATATTAATCGCTTTAGAATTTCAAGATGCACAAAGTTATTGTGCTGTGAGAATTTATAATCCCAAACTTAATCAATAATTGCCCTACAGAAGAGGATCCTCCAATGGTAATGTGAGAATGGAAAGAATTTACGCCGTTGGTATATTGAATTGAGTAGATGCACATTAACTGTTTAGCTGTATACGCAATTTAGTCATCTAAACCCTTGGATCTACAAGCATGCCTCAAATCCTAGTACCCCATGGCAAATTGCTGTTTGCAAAATCATGGAATTGGGTTCCCAGAGTATTTAAATAGAATGCTCAGCGCACAATTCTGCATTGCGTATGAACCAATAGAACTAAAGTTTTGGATCTATTTGTACCTAAAAATGCTTAGAGAATCTCAAAGCAGACTGTTCAGCAAACTTCCACATAGAAAATAGTAAAACAATATTTTCCCACAAAAGATCTCTGTAAAACACGGTCACACAACAGGCATTCTGCATTGAAACCTTGAAAAAGAAGAAAAATAAACAAGTGCTTTGGATTGTTTAAGCCACAAATTTAGCACCCAAATGATAGTTTTCATTTAAAGGAATATAGCTACTAACCTACTTAGGATTTTGCGGTGTAAATACTAGAACATGGTGACAAACATGACAATTCAAAAAAGGGTAAAACAATGGCACCTGGTCTTTGATCTTTCTGTACTCCATTGTATTTTAACTAGGACTCAAATGCTGAGATTAGGCTTTCGTCGCCAATATAGGCAGAGAACATTCGGTTGAGCTTATAGATGACAGCCGGAATGATGGCTTGATTTTATTTTGCTTTCTCCATGATACGGACCGATTCTTTGAAATAACACTTCTATAGTGTACAAATTTCTTTCTTTGTAATAATTTACTGATTTAATAATTTTTAACATTATTAGTTCCTGCCGATAGGCAGGTTACTATTGCAATTGTTAGGTTTCTATTTTTCTTTCTAAACTGACCAATCACATTGCATAATCTAAAATATTTCTTTCTTTTTCTATAGTTTAGATTTTAAAACATAATTTTTATATTTAAAAATGATTATTTATCTGTTTTCTTATTGGTATGAGTAGTTCTATAATTCATTTTTTATTTTAAAAAATTTGAGAAATTAAGTTATTATAATAATTTTCCCTGAACATTATAGTTAATACATTACATTAAATAAATAATAAGAGAAGTTGTTGGAAGCTGTTGGAAATGTGTAGAAACCTTCACGGCAACAACACACATAGAGACAACAATGAAGGATGCAAATGGTTTGAAGTCTCCAAAGGGAAGGTTTGTTGAGGGAGTAGGCTCAAGCCCAAGAGGCAAGTTATCTCCATCATAGTCTCTAGGTTCTTCTTCAACTCTTTTTAAGCAAAAGCCATTTTCTAGTCTACCTAGGTCGTTGGCTCCCATGACAACGCACAGCTCTCCGACTACATCCAATATTAGTCCTAGTGGGTTAGTAAAACAGAATCTCTCAAGCAAATAAAACATAATTATAAAATCCTAGGGCTTAGGGTTTCAATCCATGGTTTAGGGTTTTGAACCAAACAACAAGAAGATCTTTGGCTGGTTTTTTCATTTTGTTTTTAATTTGTTGGTGAAATTGGTTTTTTTTTTTTCATATTCAAAGAGTTCAATAGTTGAAATATGTCGAAGATATGGAAAATGCTCTATACATTTCATTGGATGATTTGATAAACAACAATAAGCCTTCCTTTCGAGGAAGGGGCAAAGAAGGAGGTGGCAGTTTTCGTAGATGAGGCTTTTGAGGTGGCGGCAACGGCGGTGGTAGCATTTTTCAAGGGAATAGAGGAGGAGGAGCCATGCATAGAGGAAGAGGATGAGGATTAGCAGTCTATTCTTCGCCGTATACAATTTCAAAGGCAAGCAAGAAATACGAATTTATTTATTTCCACTAATTAGGTTTCAAAAAAAAAAACAAACACTAGCGCTTCAGTCCATGGCATCGCTGCCCAAAATATAGTGAAATGACTGGAAATTTTACTCTTTTATCTATAGACTAAACCCTATAAAAAAGAGAAGAAAAAAGGAAAAAGTTTCTTTTGTCAATTTTGACAAGATCAAGGTTTGCAAACCCTAATTCAGAAATGCTAACTAGGCTCCATTGGCTCAGTAGAATGAAAATTGAAGCAAGTGGCAGGCTTTCACAATCTTCCTGCACCTCTAATCCAAGAAATATAAGGAAAAATTATTAGAAGACCAAGTAGAGGGAAAAAAAAAATTGCATATGTAACTTAAGGCATAATCTTATCATAAAATATTAAATAATTGAAAAAACATGCATCCTCCATTAGATATGCACCTGTAGTGCTTGGAATTGATGTCTGTCAAAAAGCCCAAAAGCAGAACCAAAGCACTATACCGGCAACTATCATAGGGATAACAGTCCTACCTATGAGTTGATGATCATTACAGAGAGGCAAAAGGATTTAGAAATAAAAAGGAACGTTAAATATGCAAATAAAAAATTAATAAACTTGATTGTGCCAAAAACATATCACAGGGTGGTAATGAAAAGGAAACAAACTAGAATTTTATGACTTGATTATACCCCAAAACTATTTCAAGGTAATTATGAAAGGTAACTTTAACAAGAAGGTATATCACTAATATCTCTAAAATTTAAGCTTAACATTGCTTTTGATTTCAGGTAGGAGATCCATCTACAGATCATCAATGCTGGGAAAATCCAAAAACAATGGACACTCCAAGGACTATACAAAATTGATCAATCAAATATAGGGTTAGAAATAGCTGCAAAAATTGTTGCAGCATTGGTTGTTTCTTCCATTGTTTTCAAATACATTGACCTACCTTATTCCCTTAACCTCCTCAATAAATCCACATCGATATAATCTTATGTTCCTTTCAATACCCAAATCATCATACATGTACAAACTTCTTAAAATAATTGAGATCTCTCAAAGATAATGATTAAATTCTGGTTATCACTACAGCTCTTTAGTTTTGTTGATTAGTATGGGGAACGTACTACAAAGAATTCCCTTTCTATTGTTCTTACTCAGGATGCCAAGTATACATATATCTTCATGTTCTTACACACGAAACTATGGTATGATTTTGTGTTGAAGTAAAGGTTAATTCTAGCATCTTATCGCTATCCTTGTAGGATCTCCTTATATGGGTAGCATCATGGCTATACAAAGCTACTAGGGCAAATTATTACTCTCAATACATACTCTAGAACTCATTTTATTACCCTATATCTGAATTCAACTAGGATCTCAAATATGCAAGAATTCAAGTTCTTTTGTCCAACGTAAGTTGAATTCATGCATACTAACCTTTTTTGACAGTATATTCATCTTAACTTCATCCAACAAAGGTAAAATAATGGAAGGTGTATTTCTCTACGAACTCCATCTTTGAGGGGCACACTGTAAACCTTGCAGAAAGTTTTCTATGTTCAGTTATTCTAGAGAGTCCCTCATTCAATCTTTTTTTGACTCCAAGTTACTACTACTTTTCTTACCTATGGGCTGATTTCCAAAATTATAGAAAGATTAATTATCATTGCTACTTCATTGTTGTTCCTACAAGAGGAATGATCTATGTTAGAGATGGTGCAAACACCCAATATGTAACAAGTACAACATTCTTGGCATTAGTTTTGAAAAATGCTTTTATGGGCATGCATGCGAAATGAGGAAGTATGAACAAGACACGTAAAATTTTCTACAAAATGCTACCTCCTAGCTTACTCCGCGTCTAACATGTATGCAAAATGTGGAAGCATAGACAAGGCATGTGGTTTCTTTTGTAACCGTAGGCTGCTAGTTCTCTTTAACACTTGGAGATGGAATTTTTCACGTTATTTTCTAGATGTCTGCACATTTTTTATGTATTTGATTCAATTTCATAGAAGTGATAAATAATCTTTTTAATCACTCCATGACACTTGCTAATATTCCCCACAATAGTTGTAGGGTGAGAATTTAAGGTGTATACAAGAAGATTGTAAGGCCCACCCACATGTTGATCTTTTAGCACCACTTGTGTTCTGATGCGAGCTATGCTTGAATTTTAATTTGGTAAAATGTGCACTTTATGTTATGTGTTGAACCAAATATTATGACTATTGCTATGTAATATTGGTTATCATTTATAGAAATGCCATATTGAAATTTTATGTACTCAATTATGATTCATGTGTCTAACTTATCTACATTGTGCATTTGATATGATGTCATCTATTGTATTGCCTACTCTTATTTCATTTATGATCCTTGCTTAATTCCGACCCTTTCTTTTTAGTTATCTTTTGTGTTTGCTAGTCATGGATAAGTTGTCGCTTCACTTGTAACAATAGTTTATTGTGGATATTTACATTGGCTCTCTTCCCCTATTCTAATATGAGTGCAATGTTTAGGGATGGACGTGTGAAAGTGATCGTCATTTGAAGTTGTACAGTTCTCATTTCTCCTAATAAATTCTTTTGTGTTATATTTTCCATTGATTTCACTATTATACACGATAAAGACACATATGATGCTAGGAAAAATAGCATTCAAAAATATACACTAGGATTAGCCCACAAGGAACAGAATTTGATTTATTTTTTTAAATATACACAATAATTATTCACTAATATACATATATATTTCTATTTCTATTTAATATTTTTAGAATCTTCCCCACCTTGTAAACTTAACCTATCGAGTTCTTAGTAAAGATTTGTTCTTTACCAAAGGGCCAGTCCAATGATTTTGGGCTACATTTACTTAAAGGCTACAAAAACATCAATACATTTGCTTATAATATAGGAAACTTACCTCAAACTAAATTTTTTTAATATGTATACATACATATACATACACATAGCATGCCTAGAAGTAGAATAAGTCCTTTTATCTACATTCAACATTTACATTCTATCCAATGTATTTTGCATTGCCTGACATATGTTCCCCATACACTTTCCCCTTTGAATGTTGTAAATATTTTATAATTTTTGGATTATACTAAAAAAGTTATACAAAATTGCAATACCAAGAATACAAATTAGAGAATATAAAGTTTCAAGAAATCTCCTTACAATAAAAACAAAGTCAAAAACATATAAGACATAACTTGATGTTGCCTACATATTTATCAAACAATTGCAACCTTGTCAATGTCTCATTGATCTAATTTAAACAAAACTAAAAGCAATACAAATTCTAAGTTTATTCATTACATTTTTCCCTTCTCTCTCCTTAGAATCTAAATGCTTTATGCTCTCCAGCAGGAACTCGACGCTTGCATCACTTGTTTTAACATGAAAAGTTTGTAGCTCCTACCTTCTTAATTTTTTAAAGGAAATTCGTCAAATAAGTAATTTTGTGATGTAGAAAGTAAAATAGAATAGAATTATGAGATAAATACTAGAATTCATTTTAAATTCTCTAGAATGAATCTATGAGATAAATAGACTCTAAATTCTTTAGAATTCATTTTAAATTCTTTAGAATGAATCTATATTTTACATATCTAGAAATTTGAGCTTCTTTAATGATAATAATTAACAAATGGTATAATTTTGTTCAAATTCGAGTTCTTTATTTTATGTTATCTTATTTATCCATAATATATATTCTTATACATTTATCCCTCATGTCTCATCCATATGATTACACATCCCGTACATTTGTCTTATGTTTTTATTCATCACACATATGTACACACATATTTCTATGTATACATTATCCAATATAATTTAGCCACTTTCATGTATTAGAACTAGCTCATGATTGTGAACTCGTCTCATTCATATTTTAAATTTTGAATTCAAATTTTGGTCAACGCCAACTTTTATGCTTCCTAGCTAGGGTTAACTAAACACAAATTTACAAGATGTGTTGTTATGCCCTTGTTTTAAAGGCAATCAATGCATTTGTTTTAGACATCCATGATTTGAGAGTACCATTTGAGTATTATTCACTTTACACACTTCAATTGATGCACTAAAAGGAATCTAGTTCTATGCAAATATCTTAGAAGTGTATATATGACTATAGATTATTGTTTGCAATCATTCATACACATTTTTGTAGGTTGACCTATGAAAGCATGGCCCTTGTGAAAAATTGATAAACCTACCAAAGTATTTACAAGTACTACTAGTCCACAGTTATCAAGAAGCATAAAAGAAGACAAATTGAATCAAGCAATTAAGAAAAGAAGTTTTGTAGATTATAAAATACAAGTTTGTAGGTATAAGAAAAAGTTGTGGTCATTGATTTGTTAATGTGGGAGCATCCTAACATGTAAGAGAAATCTTGCATCATCCAAAAATATTTTCTTTCATTTATTTGTATGTTTACAGGTTTTCATTTGCATTTCAATAATTGGTTAGTCATCACAAATTTCACCAACATTTCACCACACTTGCATATTTTTACCTTACAATTCATAACACATTTTTTATATGGCTCCTCTTAATTCTTGCTCATTGGTTAGTGCTCATGCATACATTTCAAATTTTGTGTAACAAGCCCA
Organism: Sequoia sempervirens; assembly: GCA_007258455.2. Lineage (NCBI taxonomy): Eukaryota > Viridiplantae > Streptophyta > Pinopsida > Cupressales > Cupressaceae > Sequoia > Sequoia sempervirens. The sequence continues at coordinate 699,372 of VDFB02257582.1, read as the reverse complement.
ATGTTTTAACTATTGATTTTACCTATGTTTTAACCCACATGTGAACAGTTTATGTTTACCAACTTATAGCAATAATTTTTTTCCTTTCTATTCCAATAACAAGATGCACATTCAAAATAATCCCATTTTGAATTCCAATTGCATTTATAAAGAAACATTACATAGTCCCAAGTAACGATTTCATATTACATTATTCCATGTAATGATAACATTTTCCCAAGTATAATTTCAATATAAAGATAGAGATACATCAATATGTACACAGCTTCCAAGAGCTTAATGAAACAAAGTACAAATGGTCTAGATGTCCCTTCCTGCGCATACATCCTAAAATTTTGGGTGCCAACTGTATGAGGGAGAGTATCACTCAAGCTTTTCCACCAACTATGAACTTAATGTGGTCCCCACACATCTACCTAACTGGTAAGATGGCCCCTCCCTTCGATGAAGAGATCAATTTGGTAACACTCATAATAATAGTCTTCCCAAGCATGGTGTTGTGTCCTCATAACTAGAGCTACCTATGTCGCTAAAAAATGTACAATTGGACATTTTTACACTCACTTGAGTATTTCTTATGGACTTTGACTTGATTTTTCCAATATTTAGTGTTATAATGTGGTCAACACATTCACATTAGGTCTTGGACCCTTGTGAATCATTAAGAATTCTAGGATGTCTTGTAAAAGTGTTGTAACCCACTTTCACACTTTTGAGGACCCTTTCATTATAATTCACTTAAATAACCCCTTTTATTGCTTACCAAGTCTTATTTCAAAGTGTTGTAAAGATTTGTAACAAACTCTCACTTTTCTAGGTTTGTCATCAATAATTCAACCCTTTCTTATGTTTAAATGACCCCTTAATACATTTTTCGGCCATACTTAGGTGTATTTTTGAGAATATTCTTGTTAAACCTCATTAAATACACTTCAATCCCCGACACCCAATAAAATTCCCTAGTGGGACCAAGTCGCCACCTGGGTGACTTAGTCCCACTAGGCACAAAAATCAAAATAATTTTAATATTCTAGTGGGATTTTATTCTCTTAACCTTAAGGTCGGCCTATGATGTGTTATTTTTGGGAAATATTGCAAAATCAAGTATAAATAAAGGTTTATTTTTCCTCTCATTTTAATGCTAATTCATCCAACAATCAAGCAACCAGTCTCTTAATTCATTCTCAAGTATTCAAGCATTTCTAAGCATTATCAAGTCATCCATTGGAGCACTTCATTGCATATCTTCATATTTCAACATCAAAGGTTTGGTGAGTTTGTGACATTTCATGTTATTCATCATCATTCTCTCTTTATTTCATTTTATTTTATAGGGTTTGATAACCAAATTGGGGTTTGACCAAGGCAAACCCCTATTCTCTAACCCTTAACCCTTTTTCCCCTCTTTGCATGTGTGTTTTGTAGGTCTTGTATGTTGATTTGTAGAAACGAAAAGTGTTAAAAAGTGGTCAACAATCCATCAAAGTCATTCAAGTCAACAAAGCCCTAATTGAAGCTTGGAGACCTCTTTCAGCTTGTTTTCTGTAGAATCTGAATCGGACACCTGTTAGGAAGGGAAGTGCAAACCAAAAGCTATGGATTCTTGCCTTGAATTTCTCGAGATTCCCAAGTGGACTGAGTCACCATCAGTGGTGAATTAGTCTCATTGCAAGGCCTGAAAAGTTGTCTTTGCATTTCGAAATACCCATTTGGCAAATTCCTATTTCGGCAGAATCTCCCCGAAATTGGATGAAGTCATCCAACTTGGCACAAGTGTCCCTGTTGGCTTCAACATCAAAATATGCAGGATTCTAGAGCCTCTTTGAATCAAACATCAGATTCTAGGTGCACCTTTCCAATCTTGTAAATGTTTATGTCATTGTTTACTTGCATTCTTAGTTTATTTTCCATACATCATCGTGTTTTCAAACAACTTGCATATCTTAGGTTTTGCATTAATAATCATCTTTCTTTTTCAGTTTATCGCATTAGTACATTGTATTTAGGCATATTACATCCATCCTTTCATTGATTATGAGTGTAGACATTATGCATATTGGGTCCATTTCTCTCCTTTTAAGTGAAAAACCCTAGAAGAGTTAGAGAACCCTTGGATACCAAAATCGGTGTCCACATTTTGGTGAACCCAGAATTTAGATTTTAGGTGCACCTTTCCAATCTTGTTTGTTTTTTCCATCGTTTACTTGCATTCTTATTTCATTTTGCATACATCACTATGTTTTCAAACAACTTGCATATCTTAGGTTTTGCATTAATAATCATCTTTCTTTTTTAGTTTATCGCATTAGGACATTGTATTTATGCATATCGCATCCATCCTTGCATTAATCTTGAGTGTGAACATAGCTGGTTTTTACCCTATCTCTTTCCTTTTAGGTGAAAAACCCTAGAAGTGAAAGAGAACATTAGGGTACCAAAAACTCGTGTTTACATTTTGGTGAACCTGACTTTTGAACATTTTCTTTCTAATTTCAAGTGCATCTGCATCCTAGGTTTAACTTGCATCAACATTGCATTAGGTTTTGCATTGCTTAATTTGCATCCTAGGGTTTTAAAAAATTGCATTAGTGAAAAGCTCATATAGCTTGCATTTTCGCATTACTTTTCATTAAAACTTCCAAAAATTCTGCATTTTCACACTGTAGCTGCATCTGTGCATCTAAAAACATAAAATTCCATTTAAATTTTTTGAAAAAACATAAAAAAATCAGTACTGGGACTAATTCGCCACACTGACCAACTTAGTCCTTTTGCACATTTTGCACCATAATTTATGTCATTTTCTGAGCATTTTCTACATTTATGTTTTCTGTTACTACATCTTTGTCACAATTCCTAGATTTGTTATTTTATTTCATTCCTTTGCATCATGGCTTTCTATTTTAATGAGTTTTGGATGTCATTAAAAGCTTTAGTTGACATGTCAAACTGTGCCTTTGGAACTAATCCTAATGAGCTATTGGAGAAGATGATGACAACATGAATAAGTTCCTAAACGAATGTCTTGACAAAATTGAAGCTAATGCATCCTTTTATCCATCCATGAAACAACAAGACCTTCCTATAGTCTCACCTCTTGATATGTTTGGTCACTTACATCCTGAAACAAATGAAGGACCTAAGTTCCCTCCATCAGGTGGACCTAGTTCTTCTAAATAAGCAACCCCTCAACCATTCTATGATGACAAAGTCACTAGTACTCCAATTAACCTTGAAGAAACTTATGGAAAAGGTTTTATAATCTTCAACAAACAAGGATGTGACACAACAACTAAACATGACATTCATCAACTTTTAGAACAAAATCCAAAAGATGAAAACACAACCGGGTTAGGATATCAAGATCCTCCTCATGATAGCAAGCCTCCTTTAGAATATCAGAAGCTTCATAATAATAGCACAGTGATCTTTGATTCCCCTCCCGATCTGAATGTCCTTCCTAAAGAACAATCATCATCTCATAATGATAAGAAGGACAACAATAAAATCATTTTGGGACCTCATGTCCTAATCTCCTCTCGAGAGGTTGGAGAATCTATTAAACGCAAGAGGCCTTATAAGTTACAAAAGCTCAAGTTTCCTCTCCATCCACCACCTGAATGCGAAAGGAAATTGCAAATCCTTTTAAATAAAGGACTCATATTATTACCACCTATGAATAGGTTGGTGATCTATCCTAAAGATGCTAATGTTCCACATTGTGCATGCCATCGCATTCTTGGACATAGAAGTGACGAGTGTCGCCGATTGAAAGAAATACTGGGCAAGTATCATTTTGATGGCGATAATTTCTATCTAATAAATCCATAAACAATCCTTCAACACCTTGCCATGTAACAGTTGTAACACATTCTCTTCTCACTATTATATGACCCCTTCCCATCACCTATCTTAGCTCATTCTTATCTTGCACTCAATGGGGGCAAGAAGTTGTTAGCCTTGTCCTTGTAATGCATTTGTTGTTGTCCCTTCACTGCGTTATTCACCTTCCACTTATACCGATTGAGATTAGGGGGCGGATGACTTGCTTAATGGTTGACTCACATTTTCCTTACTAGTCTTTTGCATGTTTGTATTTGTGTATCGTGTTCCCTTGTGATGTTTTGTTTGATATTCTCTCTCTTTGTGACATTCCTCTATTTTTACCTTCATTCTTCTTTATTTCGTACATCGCTTTCGCCTTTTTTTCACTTTTTCTTGTCCTTTTGGGGATGACGCAAGGCATTGAGACCGTAATGTCTCTTTGATGTTGACCCAAAAGGCCCCTTTTCTTTTTATTTGTTGTTTTCTTTTCAAATTTTCTTGTCCTTTTGGGGATGACACAAGACATTGAGACTCAAGAATGTCTCTTTCATGTTGACCCAAAAGGCCCCTTTCTTTTCTTTGCCTTTTCTTTTCACTTTTTGTCCTTTTGTGGATGACGCAAGGCATTGAGACCGTAATGTCTCTTTCATGTTGACCCAAAAGGCCCCTTTTCTTTTTCTTTGCCTTTTTCTTTTCACTTTTACTTGTCCTTTTGGGGACGCCGCAAGGCATTGAGACATTCATGTCTCTTTGATGTTGACCCAAAAGCTTTTCCTTTTTCTTTCTCATTTTTTGTTTTGTGTTTTCCTTTTGGGGATGATGCAAAGCGTCGAGACATCTTATGTCTCTTCCATGTTGGCCCAAAACGAATCTTTCTTTTTCTTTGTTTTCACTCTCTTTGTGTCATTCTTCCAGTTCTATGTATTCAGGGAATGATGACAGTTCTGAGCTCTTTACAAAACATTGCAGCAATGAACATACTGACCCCAAATCCATAGATCCCTTATGTGTTTGGTTTTTTCATTTTGGGGGCAACCTCTTTCTTTTGTTTTTCCTTTCCCTCACATAACACAACCTTACTTAGAAACATATGACTTGGCATAGGGGCTTTCCAAGTTGGCTCTCATGTCTTCTTTCCTTCGTTTTGCATTTTCCATTTGCTACTTTAAAGTAATTGCTCATAGTACGATGTGTGGCAATTCCTTTAGAGTGGGGGCGTTCATTGGCATTATTCATTTTCCTTTTTCCTTTTTCTTAGTTCTTAGCACAATCTTGTTACTTTATACGATGCGTTTTGTCACTTTGTGGATGACATCGGGTGTAATGACCTTCATGAGCATGATCTATCTTAGCATATTACATTCCTCTTAATGGCCTAATGCAACACACTGCATTCCCTAAGTTGTGAATTTTCTATTCTTTGATTGGTCCTCTCTTGGAGACATTAGACACAATGTTCCCTAAGTTATAGACCTCGCATGAACTAAGCAAGACTCCTTTGAACATCTTTTTCATGTTGCATTTTGCATTTGTTATATGGCCATCTTGCATAACACAACTTGCATGCCTGTAGTGCCATCATATTTGTTCATGAGTTCTAAGCATACAAAGCTTTACTTGTCTCATGAAGCTCGAAATGTCATTTTCTTTTGTGGCACCTTATTAAAGTTATCAAGAGGTATAACTTTGGTATGGTTGAGTGGGAAGCCCATTCTAAGGCATGAATTTTCCCTATAGCCACTTGCATGTGTGTGAGTACATACCAACCATGATTGTATGTTTCTCACCTTTTTTTCCTTCTCACCTGGCAGATAGCCATGAGTTTCATCACCTCAGAGTGAGTATACATTTATTTTTCTAGACAAATAGCCTAGATCTGATCCACAACGAGATGGACAAATGATCAAAGCTTGATTCGACTTTCTTTCCTTTCGACTTCCCTCTTTCATTTTTTTACATCATTCTCTTGTGTGTTCCTTTGTGTTTATGTTTGGTTTGCCATGAGATCTTGATCCCGAGGGCTTGATCATCCCTCTTGATTATTTTTGTCTCATCTTACTAGCATGGGTGCATTTGGATCCCTCTTGATGTGCATGTTGGGCTACTTTAGTGTGAGTTTGAAGCAAGATCATCCTCTCACTAAAGTAGGGGCTTAATTTGTCACCAAAAAATGTATAGTTGGACATTTTTATGCTCACTCAAGAGTCTTTCTCATGGACTTTGGCTTGATTTTTCCTAGATTTATTGTTGTAATGTGGTCAACACATTCACATTAAATCTTGGACCCTTGTGAATCATTAAGAATTCTAAGATGTCTTGTAAAAGTGTTGTGAAGTGTTGTAACCCACTTTCACACTTTTCTAGGACCCTTTCATTATAATTTACTTAAATAATCCATTTTTTATTACTTACCAAGTCTTACTTCAAAGTATTGTAAAGAGTTGTAACAAACTCTCGCACTTTTCTAGGCTTGTCATCAATAATTCAACCCTTTCTTATGTTTAAATGATGCCTTAATACATTTTTCAGTCATACTTAAGTGTATTTTTGAGAATATTCCCATTAAACCTCATTAAATACACTTCAATACCCGACACCCAATAAAATTGCCCTAGTGGGACCAAGTCGCCACATGGGGTGACTTAGTCCCACTAGGCACAAAAATTAAAATAATTTTAATTTTCGAATGGGATTTTATTCTCTTAACCTTAAGGTTAGCTTGTGATGTGTTATTTTTGGGAAATATTGTAAAATCAAGTATAAATAAAGGTTGTTTTCCTCTCATTTTAATCCTAATTCATCCAACAATCGAGTAATCAATCTCTTAATTCATTCTCAAGTATTCAAGCATTTCTAAGCATTATCAAGTCATCCATTGGAGCACTTCATTGCATATCTTCATATTTCAACATCAAAGGTTTGGTGAGTTTGTGACATTGCATGTTAGTCATTCATCATTCTCTCTTTATTTAGTTTCATTTTATAGGGTTTAATTACCAAATCGGGGTTTGACCAAGGCAAACCCCTATTCTCTAACCCTTAACCCTTTTTCCCCTCTTTGCATGTGTGTTTTGTAGGTCTTGTATGCAGATTGGTCAAAGAGGAAAGTGTTAAAAAGTGGTCAACAATCCATCAAAGTCATTCAAGTCAACAAAGCCCTAATTAAAGCTTGGAGACCTCTTTCAGCCCATTTTCTGCAAAATTTGAACCAAACACCTATGTAGGAAGGGAAGTGTAGACCAAAAGCTATAGATTCCTACCCTAAATTTCTCAAGATTCCTAGGTGGACTAAGTCACCACTAGTGGCGAATTAGTCCCACTACTAGGCCTGAAAAGTGGTCTTTGCATTTTCGGATACCCATTTGGCAGATTCCTTTTTCAAAAGAATTTCCCTGAAACTGGACTAAGTTGCCTAGCTTGGCACAAGTGTCCCCGTTGGCTTCAACATCAAAATCTATAGGATTCCAGAGCCTCTCTACATCAGACCTCAAATTCCAAGTGCACCTTTCCAATCTTGTTTGTTTTTGTCATTGTTTACTTGCATTCTTAGTTCATTTTGCATACATCACTATGTTTTCAAACAACTTGCATATCTTAGGTTTTGCATTAATAATCATCTTTCTTTTTTAGTTTATCGCATTAGGACATTGTATTTAGGCATAGTGCATCCATCCTTGCATTGATTTTGAGTGTAGACATTACACATTTTGGTTCCATTTCTCTCCTTTTAGGTGAAAATCCCTAGAAAAGTTAGAGAACCCTTGGATACCAAAATCAGTGTCCACACTACCATACAATGGATACCCACTTACATGCATGACATTCCTAGCCTAGTTATGCAAACTTGGCTCACAATGAACCGAAAAGTGTAATCAGTGGCTACTTACACTATTTTGGCCAAAGATTTTATAATTACATATCAAACTCACTTCCTAAGAAATGGAGTGTGACTTCTAAGAAGTGGAAGTCGTGTGTTCATCCACCCCTTAGCTCAATTTAATAAATGACCACAAATACTCTATACAAGCTATACATAACATAAATTCCAACCCATAAGGTGATGATATATCTAAGTGATCTTACTGACCAACTAGGTTACTCCCATCCATGGATTATCCTAAGGAACAACCAAAATAACCAAACATGTACATATAGTATTGCAAACTGACATCTTCGACATAGTACTTTTTTTTTAATAAAAGAGGGTAAAAACTTTATTGAATTAGAATAGCATTACAAAGTCTGAAGAAAGAAGCCACAAGGGGCCCAACAAAGCAAGAATTAATTCACACCCAAAAAGCACCTCATATCCTCAACAACCCACTCCTCAAGAACAGGGGCCATGTCTTCAGGAAGGTTGCCCCAATCATCCACATACCAAGAATCAATCCTCTCTGACGCCCATCTAGCCAGCCCATCAGCCACCCTATTCCACTCCTGCAGAATATGGCAAAAAACAATGGACTCTAAAGTAGAGCACATAGAAACAATCTATTTGACAACCATAGCTAGCTGCCAATTTGCATCCTCCAAATTCGCTTATTCAACATATCAATAACCACCTGAGAATTAGACTCACAAACAATCTGCCGCCATCCCAGACCAACCGCACGCTCAATCACCAAGAGGATAGCACTCACCTCCACATTATTAGTCTGCAGACCACGATACACATAAAAGAAAAAAACCACCACTCCAAGGTTGTCTCTACCAATACCACCAACCCCAGCATGCCCAGGATTTCCCCTAGATGACCCATTCGTATTGATTTTTAGCTCCCCCAGAGCAGGCGGACACCAAAGGCCCTCACGAGCAACCCTCTCACTCCCACGCCTATGATGCACTCTGCTCAAAATACTCCTGTCCCTAGTGACAAGACCCAGGGCATTAACAACACCCAAGTCCCCAGGAAGGATCGGCACAGACAAGTCACACTTTGCAGTCAAAGTCTCCTGCAGAGCCCCAAGAATTCACCTCCAAAGTTGCCCCATGAGCAATTTTTTATCCAAGAAGATTCTTCTGTTACGCTCCAACCAAATTTTCCAAACAATCAAACTAGGACCAATGCTCCAAGCAATTTTAAGAAAGGAGGTTGTGGCAGGAGAAGGTCCCTGTCTCTTCCAAAAATCCTCTAGAGAAGAGACATGGCAACACGGTAAGCTCCAAATATTCCACCAGTGATGTCAGATAATCTTAACAAAAGAGCACTAAAAAAAGAGATGTGATAAGCATTCTTCGTGCTGACCACACAAAATGCACATGGAGGTGCCCTGGAACCCTCATTTCCAAAGATTGTCCCAAGTAAGGCACTTACCTTGGACCACGAGCCAAGAGAAAAAATTACACTTAGGCCAGGAAAATTTATTCCAAACATGCTTCCACCAAGAAACCTGGGAGCTCCCAAAAGCTTGTTTATCCAAAACCTGATAGCCAAAGGCAATCAAAAAATTTCCTTTCAAATCCAAACCCCAAGCAAGCACATCACTCCCATGGAGAGAATTGCAGGAACAACCCAATAAAATCTTAGCAAGCTCTTGATGATCCTCCACCACACCACCAGGAGGCCAATCCGAGGGGTCCTTCCACCTGGACACAGAAATCAGAGCCAAAGATTATTGAGATTTGAAGTCTGCCACATGACACCAACCCGCCTCCACAAAAATCTAGCACAAGTCATGGAGGTGGGGATGAGAGGACACAATGGGAGGATGTCCATCCCAGGAATCATGCCAGAAGAGAGCCTCCCGACCCCCATTACAAATCCAAAAAGGTCCCTGCTTAACCAGCTTGGCACCCCATTTAAGAGTACTCCAGATCATAAAACCTTTCCCCTCCATACTGAATCTTACAACCTCCCTACTTTCCACTGCCCCCAAATATTTGAAGGTCAAAATTGTAGCCCACCACATGTGTTGTTTTGAGCACCAACGCTAATACAACTTAGTAGCCAAGGCCTACCCATTCCAATTCGTTCATCGTAGACCAAGACCCCCCTCTTGCTTTGGCCTACAAACAACATCCCACTTCACCAAACTCCATATTCTATGAAGAAGATTGCCAACCCACAAAAATTGACGAGACAATTTCTCGAAATCTTTAATAAAACTAGGAGCAAAAAGAACAAAGCATCTATAAAGAGGGAGAGCCTAGACCACCGACTTTAGAAGAGTCACTCTACCAACTGAAGAAAGCCACCTGCAAGTCCAATGACTGACCAATCTTCGAAATTTATCAAGAGTCTCTTGCCAAAACCTTTTGGGAAGAGAACAAGTGGCAAGAGGGATTCCAAGATAGGAAAAAGGAAGCGAGCTAATCTGGAAATGAAGAATACCAACAATTCTCCTTTGAATAGCCTTAGGAGTATGGAAGAAATAGATGAAGGACTTCCCCTCGTTAATGCGTTGCCCAGAAGTAGCCAAGTAACTGTCCAACACACTGCGCCAGTTGAGAGCCTCCTCAACCTTTGCCCAACCCATCAAGGTAGTATCATCAACAAATTGAAGGTGAGACTAAGGGGGAAGATCATCTCCCCAGATCCATCCCTGAAGCAAGCCGCTAGCAACTTGAGCACGAATGAGCCTTCTCGGGCCTTCAGCAAGGAGGATGAATAAGTAAGGAGACAGGGGATCTCCCTGTCTGAGGCCTCTAGAAGCACCAAACAAACAAGTGGGCTCACCATTGATAAGCACCGAAAAGGAAGAAGAGGTGACACAACTCCTGACCCATTCAATCCAACCCTCAACAAAGCCAAAAGCTCCAAGAACTTTAAACAGAAAGTTCCATTTAACATGATCATACGCTTTAGCCATGTCCAACTTGATAAACATAGATTTTTCTTTTGAGGATTCCATAGAATGGATGGTCTTAGCAACAATAACAACCCCATCCAAGATCTGTCTACCCGCAACAAAACCCCCCTGCTCCTCAGAGATTAACCCACCAAGCCAAGGTTTCAGCCTTTCCGCAATCAACTTAGTAATAATTTTGTACACAACATTACATAGCGCAATAGGCCTAAAAAGATCCAAAGAATTAGCCCCCTCCTTCTTTCGAATAAGAGCTAAAAAAGTAGCATTCAGGGACTTCAACATTTGTTTATGCAAAAAAGATTCCTGAACAACCTCTAAGAGGTCCAATTTAACCACTTCCCAGAACTCCTGAAAAAATTCAACTGGGAATCCATCAGGCCCAGGGGCTTTACCTTTCTTCATTTGGAACACAACATTCTCAAGCTCCGACAAGGTAATAGGAGCAAGCAACGAATCATTGATTTCATTAGTCACCAACTGCAGAATACAATCTAGAATCCTTGCTTCATCCTCCTCCGCAAGAGGTGAATCCTTAGAGAACAAGGTAGAGAAATACCGAATGCATTCAACAGAAATAGAAGCAAAAGAGGATAGAGTTTCCCCATCAAGTAACAAGAGAGAAGAAATAGCATTACCTTGACTTCGTTCTTTGACTAAGTTATAGAAGAAAGAAGTGTTCCGATCACTAGCCTGAAGCCATTCGATACGAGACTTATGTTTCCAAAAAATATCTTCTCTTAACTCCCATTCCTCAAACTCTTTTGTTGCAGCAATCTCTAACGAACTCAACTCCTCCGAGAGGCCTTGGTCACGAATTTGCTTGGTAATAAAGTCTAGATTATCTTGAGCTTTCTATTTTTCCTTAAACAAATTACCAAAATGCTGCCTATTCCATATTTTCAACCTGTATTTAACATACTGGAGCCTCTTTGAGAAAGAGTACATAGCGGTGCCATGTGCAGGCTTCCCAAGATCCCACCATCTAAGGAGCAAATCATGGAGAGATTCATCCCTGAGCCACATGATTTGGAACTTAAAGGTCTGTCTAGCACACCATTGAGGCACCTCAACCACTAGCTTAATTGGCCAATGGTCAAAACCTCGACCATCCAATATTTCAGAGCTAGTCATCCACCTGTCCCCCAACCAAAAACTAGATGCCAAAAATCTATCAAGTCTTTCTAAAATAGAAGCATCTCCAGTTCTTCTATTATTCCAAGTAAAAAGACCATTGCCCGACCTAATATCAACAAGATTCAAAGTAGAGATATTGTCCCAGAGCAACAACGCAGAAGCCTCCAGCCTTGCAATACCACCTCGCTTCTCCACAAGCTTCGTGATAACATTAAAATCACCTCCAATAATCCAAGGATGGTAAGGAAATAAACTACGAACTAAACGAATGTTGGACCACAAGAGTTGCTTACCCTGCAACTCCACATGTGCATACACATTGGAGAAGAGAGCAATTTCCCCTGACATAAAACAAGAAGCCATCATGGAAAGGGAGGACTTAAAAGACACCCACCATTGGGGGCAGATCTTTCGCGGATTCCATAAGCACACCACCCCTCCAGAAGACCCCTAAGCACCAGTGCATTGGCACTCACCATTCCTCCATAACTTAGGAGCTAAATCCATCATACCCTCCACAGAGAGCTTAGTCTCTTGCAAAAAAAGAACATCAGGCGAATGCCTCCTAATCAAATCCTGAACAACTTTTTGTCTAGGGCCACTGTTCAAGCCCCGTACATTCCAAGAGAGAACTATCATTTCAAAGGGCATGAAAATGTGAATCCAGAGTCTTGATTGCCCCTGACCCCACCAAAGTCTCCCCTATCATCTTAATCTTTTCCACATCCTTCTTCCTTCCCAGCTTAGAAATTTTCTCCAGCCCCCCCTTCTTGAGATCTTTTTGCAAAACACCCAACTGAGAGGACGACTTAATATTCTTCTTACCCACCTCTGAACTCACTTTCTGCAAGAGGTGAGCCTTATCCGCACTATCTTTCACTGCCTCAGGACTACCGCCTAACTCATCTTGAACCCCCATCTGTCGGTCTGTCCCCAGGTCTAAAGTCCCATCAACATGTGGAGCCATAATCGCCTCTGAATTAAGCTTTTCCTGTATAGGATCTTTCCCAACCTCCTCTAAGCATGGCACTCCTGTTCCCCTCTCCTGTTGGGGAGCATGCATTGCCTCAACCGAAGGGCCATGCTGATCAATATCCAAGGTCCCATGATCTAGATCCAAAAATCTCGGGTTCACCTCCTGCTGGCTAAGATCTTCCAACACCTCGAACTTATTGAAGGTGTCCTCCTCTTGCCTATCCTTCAGAGTCTGTTTTTGTCCTTTATTTTTGTTTTGGTCTTTAACGAGAGTAAAACCATCTTCCCTGCCACCAAAACCCTGAATGGGATCCTTTCCCTTATCCACTCTGTGCGGATTAATTGAAGGCTGAGGAGATTGAGCCTCCAAAGGCTTGGCCTTTTGACATCTGCGCTGGAGGTGACCATACTCATGACAGAAGCGGCAACGAAAAGGTAGCGTTTCATAATCTAGTTGCTGCACCCACGAATATTCTCTTGCACTCACTTCTAAAGGGTCTGGCAATGGCTTACTTAAGTCTATTTCCACACAAAATCGAGCAAAAGTAATTACCTTCTTGAATTGTGTTTGTTGTGATAAACCCACAGGTTTCCCCAACTTCGAGGCTAATAAGTACAACACATCCTCGCGCTAGCATTCCATAGGGAGCCTTGGAAGACGAACCCAAATTGGAACCCGATTCGGAAGCTCCTCCGCCGAGTTGAAGCCAGCATGCCATGGCTTAATAAACAAGCCCACCTAGTTGTAAAAGTATGGGCCCCCTTCAAAAACCCTATTCCAATCCGCCATGCAGTCAAATGTGATCATGAAATAGTTATTCGCCAAGAGGTAGATCTCCATCTCCCCTTCTAGCATCCATGTCCTTTGAGCCCACGTATCCAAGAATTGCAACGAGATTTTCAAACCCAGGAATTTGCAATAAAGAGAATGTCTTGAATAGTAATCAATATCTTCAGCCAGCATCTCCATCAAAATGACTACATTCGGCCTCTCCTTACACCTTTCAAGGCACCCATTAATCTTCAGAATTCTAGGCTCACATGCTGAGCCCATTGCAACATTTTCAGGTTCCACTGAAAAAAGATTATTATCAAAAAGTTTCAAGCCCTATAGAGAGGGTTTCGAACCAAACGCCGAATGGAAGTCCATTTTGGGGCAAGCTCCAGAAGATTCCCCATGCAACATTGAAGAAAACACCATAGACGAACATGTAGACCCACGAAAACCCAAGGAACAAAAGGATCATCCAAGGGTTATGGCACCACGCAACCCCACACCCCCAGATGGGGGCACCCAAATCACCTCCTCCTGACGAATCCCTAGTCACCTCAAACCCCTGCCCACAACCCACCTCCACTCCGCCGCACACCACCCTACACCAAACCCCTGCCACTTTCAAATGTAGACCACATTCAAGCACAAACCTCCATCCTTACCCCACCAAAGAGCCTGACACCCACACACACCACGCAGCGACAGATCCTAGCACCTATCCGTAGCCAACCTGCACCAAAGAAGACAAAAGGGACGCAGCAATCGGGAGAAGAGACACCACCGATCACCCTTGCAACCACCGAGCACCCCCACAATGCAGAAAACACCCCCCTTCCTCGTCGTACAACAAGGAAATTCACTGGAACGAGCCAGGGCGCGAATGCCCTAGCTCGGCTTGCAGAGCCATCGACGCCATCTCCTAGTGTACATTCCTCAACATAGTACTTCAATATAATATCATTTCTCATATTTTGTAATCCATGAAAGCATACACATGTTCTATGACAACCTAGGTATTGTATACTCTATAATTATCTTGTTTAGCAAACACAACCACATATATACATATATACATATATATATGTATATATACATATATGTGTATATATACATATATATACATATATGTGTATATATACGCATATATGTGTATATATGTATATATATATGTGTGTGTGTGTATATACATATATGGCTCTAGGAAAATTCATCGTCAGCAATTCACCAAAGGAAAATTCACCACCAGCAATTCACCGCCAGCAAAACTTTGATTTTATTAAACATATTAAGGTGAATTCATGGCAATGAATTTTACTTGGCAGCGAATTTTTCATTCGTGAATTTTCCATAGCAGTGAATTTTCCTTCAATGAATTGTCGGCGATGAATTTTTTGGATGCCATACATATATATGTGTGTGTGTGTGTATATACATATATATATGTATATATACACACATATACATATATGTGTGTGTATATATACATATATATATGTACATGTGTATATACACAAATATATATATGTGTTTGTGTGTGTGTGTGTGTGTGTGGTTGTGTTTGCTAAACAAGATAATTATAGAGTATTGTTACAATACCTAGGTTATCGTAGACCATGTGTATGCTTTCATGTATTACAAAATATGAGAAATGATATCATATTGAAGTTCTATGTTGAATATGTCAGTTTGCAATACTATATGTACATGTTTGGTTAATTTGGTTGTTTCATATATATATATATATATAATTATCAAAGTTCATGCAAGCAAGCTCAACATAACATATAATCATCTTTTCCTCAAACACTTACATTCCTAAACAAATACGATTTCAACATAAAAATAATAGAGAAGTAAAACAACATGCCTAGAATTATAGCTCCCAACAATGATACCGCCTCCTAAGCTTATTTCCCATGGTCATGCTTGTTGCTCCTTCTATGATCAACCTATCTCCAATCCTATCCTCTCTCAAAACTCTCAACAAACTACAAATTCTCAAAGTAATCTCTATTTTCTCACTAATGCACTTGGCAACTATTTGCACATAAAAACTACAACAATGAACTTCAAAGAAATGAATGAAAGGAACGAATGCCAAAAGGTTAAGAGGTTGCCTCTACTTATACTAAAAATTGAGAAACTTATTGCTACAAACAAGCTCTAGTTATCTGCCACCTTTTCTCTTCCGATTTCCACCACTTAACAACAAAAACCAACTTCTCCTCTAAATGAGTCGACTAAGCCAATTGAAGTGAATTGTGGTTGCTCAAACAGTTGAAATGCAAACACATATATAGTCCCTACAACTTCAACCTCTCTATTATGGATGAGTCACCATCTTTAACTACCAACAACAACTCTTTTACCGAGTCAAACATATAAATGGTTACCTACAGGTTTCTTATTTGCATTATGGTCGTTGGTTGCTTGCCACAACAAGTCGACTTCTTCCGATATCTTCAGCCAACTTGTGGCTTGACCAATTCATGGTTGTGCATGGGATTTTAGTGCAACAATTTTGACTTTCATTTGCATTCTACTAATTAACATGGCACAACATAATATTTATTAAATGCCTTTCAAATGTTTCCCAAGTGCTTTCACTTATGCGCCTTCACTTGTAATAATATCAATCCATAATTTATGTGTTGTTATTTGCAATAATCATTCTCACATATGTGTGAGTCTATGCGCAACATATGGTTAATACGTTGTTGGCTTTATACAAGCCTTTCACTATTTATTTGGTCTACATTATATATGCATTGAATTTTACTTTATAACATTTTTTATATATATAAAACATTATATATATTAATATACATACGTTATAATGTCATCATCATCATTATTATAAATATAAATATATATATATTATATACATATATCATTTATTTTAATATCCATAATAAACACACATATTTATATATTCATTGATCGGTATAATATACAAAACATGTATATACATATATATGTCCTATATGTCTAATTGATATCCTCATGCATATGATATATCTATGTATGAGTATGCGTATGTATTTCTACCTACGTATATGCACCCACGTATATGCTTACATGCATGACTTATCACATTCACATACATATATAAATATATACATATATACATTCTATGTATATACTCATTGATTAATATATAAATATAAATACATGATGAAGAACTTATACTCAATACAAAGATTTAGTCACATAATCCAACTAAGAAACAATCAAGAAATCGAAGACTAAATTCAAAACCATTACAAATCATCCCCAACCTATGACTCAAGGTTTACTTACCAATTCCCGAACTAACTCAACTCAACTTGACCAAATTGGGATGTGAGTGTGTGATAGCTCAAATAGGAACATTAGGGGTTACCAAACTAAGCTCCTCTCCTGAGTGATGCTCCCCTTCTCTTCCTAAGGGCTCGATTCTTTTAATGCATCCAACTTAGTGCGTCACAATTGAAGTTAGTCGATGACATTACATTCATATGCATCATATATTTTCATGTTCAGAGCATTTAAAGTATCCACATTGCTTTGCACATTCATTCATCACATTTTCCATCAAAATATACAAAACATAATCATGTATTAAAATATTTTAACTCATAAAAGTAACAATAAATAGGTAATGACACAATAGGGTGTAACATATGCCCCCCTTGTGAATAATTATCCTCGATGATTTTAAGTATCAACCATGAAACATAACAACATAACAACATTGTTTTTAAGAACTTTCAAAGTCTAGCAAAACATAAGGAAACTTTTGCTTCATCTCAGCATAGTCCTTCCAAGTGGCAGATTCTTCTACATACTGATCCCACTAGAGCTTGCATTTCAGAACCTCTCTAATACATAGGTGAAGCCTATGTGTTTTGACTACTTTGGGAGGCTCGATTGTTACCACTCCTGGGTCTTGTAATTGCAAAACATTCCAATCAATAACATGATTATCCCCTGGCATGTACTTGTTACGGTACGACACATGAAAGACATTATCCATCCTGGCAAGAGCTAGTGGTAAAGCAATTCAATAAGCAATAGGGTTAATTTCTTTGAGAACGTCAAAAGGACCTACTTAATGTGGAGCTAGTTTGGATAACTTCTCAAACTTTATAGAACTCTTGTGAGGCTTAACTCTTAACAAAACCTTCTCTCCTATCGATAAATGTTTGGGTACCCGTTTTGAATCTGCATAACTCTTTTTCCTATCATTAGCTTTTTCTAGCCTTTGCTTAATTATACTAACTTTCTCCTCCATTTCTGATAGCATTTATGGCCCAAGGCTTGTCTTATCCTCTAGCTTATCCCAACTTATAGGAGTTTGACACTTCCTACCATACAATACTTCAAACAGAGCCATCTTAATTATGGAATGATAAGAGTTGTTATATGCAAATTCCACCAATGGTAGGTAATCTTCCCACTTGTATTATTGATTATTGATCCATGCAATACATTCTCAATAGATCCTCTAACACTTGGTTCGCCCTTTCAGTTTCATCATGAATTTTTAGATGATATGATGAACTTATGTTCAACTATGTCCCAAGTGAAGAAAATAATGTTTGCCAAAACCTAGATGTCACACAAGCATCCCTGTCAGAAATAATATTCTTAGGAATTCCATGTAAGCTAAGTACCTCCTGAATAAAATTTTGAGCTATAAAAAGAGCTCCATCCGTTAGAATTCGTGGAATAAAACAAGCTACCTTTGCAAGCTTATCCACAACTACTAAAATTGTATTATGCTTATTCTTCGACATTGGAAGACCTTGCACAAAATCCATGCTAATGACTTGCCATTTCCTTTCTAGAACTTCATAATGATACAAAAGTCCTGTAGGGTGATGATGTTCTACCTTCACCCTATGACATTCTAAGCAACTTGCTACAAATATTGTTGCATCCCTTTTCATTCCTTTCCAAAAATACAATGGCTTTACATTAGCTAACAACTTAGTTACTCTAGGATGTCCAAAATAAGGTGTTGTATGAACTTCTTTCTACACTATATTCCTTAATTCCTCGATGTTGGTGTAAATAAAGTCTTGTAGGGGACTTATTTACACATGTTAATTTTACTTAGGTCCTAGGAAGGAATCTTTCTAGAAGGTGTTAGTTGTCATTAGTTGTTATCTTATCCTTTGACAAGTACTACATGTGAACCTAGGTAGTTGTGATTAGTTGTCTCATTTCATATGATTAAGACACTTGTCATAATCCTATGACATCTTGCATCTCACCTTGGCTATATAACCAAGGGGTTTCTACTACATTGTACATCACATCATATCAATGAATCATATTGATAAGAATACAGTTTATTCTTGTTATATTCATCTCTCTTTTTATGCTTTCCATTTGGTCTCAAAATCTTGGTAGCCATAGCCAGTTCTAACATGGTATCAGAGCTATATCTCAGTTCTAATACTTAGAGTTAGGCACATAGATTCTTCCCTTAAGCCTTAATAAACCATCAAGTTCAAAGTGAAATCCTTCATACCTTGGGTCTTGCAGATTATCTAAGAGTGCTTGCTTGAATTTCTCATAATACTTGTAACCCTTGGATTTCTGCAACACTTAGCCCTTGAAATAAGTTTGAATTGATATCATTGAGGAGATATGTCTCCTACGACTTAGGGAATCTACAACTCGACTTTTCTTTCTCTTGATATAGTTGATATTAAAATCATAATCAGACATCAATTCTAGTCATCTCCTTTGTCATGCATTCAAATTTGGTTGGGTAAACAAATACTTCAGACCATGGTGATCGATCTTTAGTTCAAAAGGTTTCCCCAACAGATAGTGTCTCCACATTTGTAATGCATGGATAATTGCCGACAATTCCAAATCAAGCAAAGTATAGTTTTGCTCATAAAGCTTCAACTTCCTAGACTCATAGGCTATAACTCACCCATCCTACATTAATACTCCACCCAAACCTTCTTTAAAAGCATCTATCATGACAACAAAGTCACCATCTGGATCTGGTACTTTCAATATTAGGGTTGAGGTCAACTTTTCCTTAAGTTGGTCAAATGTCGCTTGACATTTCTCCTACCATTCAAATTTTTTCCCTCTTCTTTCCAATGAAGTAATGGGAAAATATATTTAGGAAAAGTTTGCTACAAACTTTCAATAATATACTAGCAAAACCCATAAAGCTTTGAACTTCTAGCACATTCTTTGGTACTGGCCATTCAAGCACTGCTTTAATTTTTGTTGGATCAAGTGCAGTCACATGAGCTAGATACTATAATTCCTTATGAAAGAAGGTACACTTTGAGATTTTTCCATAAAGCTTATGCTCTCATAAACGTTGGAGAACAATCCCTAGATGTTGGAGATGTTCCTCTTCATTCTTGGAGTAGATAAGAATATCATCCAAGAAGACCAACATGAACTTTTCTAAGCAATCTCAAAATACATTATTCATCAAGTTCATGAATGTTTCATTCGCATTCATTAGTCCAAAAGGTAGGATTGTGAACTCGTAATGACCATACCTAGACCTGAAGGTTGTATTGAAAATGTCTTCATCCTTGATCCCCAGTTATATCCTGATCATAGATCAATTTTTGAAAACACAACCACTCCCCGCATCTAATCAAAGAGATCATCGATATGTGGTAACATGTACTTGTTCTTTATCATTTCCTTGTTAAGCAAGCGATAATCTATTCACAAGTGCAATGTACCATCCTTCTTCTTCACGATGATCACTAGCACTCCCAAGGGTGAAACACTATATCTAATCAATCCTTTGGACAACAAATCCTCCAATTGAGATTTTATCTCCATTAACTCCATCATGGTCATCCTATGTGGAAATTTTGATATAGGCTCTAACCCTATAACAATAATGATGGAGAAATCAAATACTCTTTTAGGAGGTAATCCAAGTAATTCATCTAGAAATACATCCACAAAGTCCCTTAGGACAGGATATTTCTCCATATTTTATTTTCCTGTTTCCACCATCTCACCATCCTTGGTTTCTTGGAGATCTTGGGGTCCATAGTACACTACGTCATCCTGAGCGATGAACTCATTGCATTCTTCTATTTTTTCCATTTTCACAGCAAAAAGTCGACATCCCTTCTTCTTAGCTCTATATGCATTTATACAATAGAGATTTGTCACAACTTAACTTCTCTAGGTGTTCCTTGCAAGAACACCCAATTCCCAAGATCATATAAACATTCTACAATCTTAGCATGACAATCTAGCTTGGTTCTATGCTTCCACAACCAATTCATTCCTAATATGACATCATATGAACCTAGGGGGACTACATACTAATTTACTTCCGTAGAGAAACTCGAAAGTCCAACCCTTGCTTCAAATAAACATTGCTCCTCAGCTCTTGTCTGGTTTGCGTACTCAACAATCCAAGACTTTTCCATATAGCTATCTTTTCTATAAATTTTACTAGCTACACTAGGAGAATAAATTTTTTCTATAGCACCAATATCAATTAGAATTGAAATAGGTGTACCAAACAAAGTTCCTAGAATTTCCACGGGAGTAATTTGATACTTCACTTGTCGATTATCTAGTGTCCATCAATCTTTCGTTGGAACACTATTCATTGAGAAGGTAGAGGATTTACATGTGGTTGTGTCCCTGGTGGTTTTTTGGGACACTAACTTGCATAGTGATTTCCTTCGCATGTGAAACATCCTCTCAACGACCTTTGCATTGTTGTTAGTTTCCCAGAACTGCCTTCGTTCTTGTTGGGGTTGCTATTTTTGTTAGTATTTCCCCTGCGGTCTCTTCTAGATTCATTATGATTATTATAGAATCCCTTGTCTCCTTTCCTTTAAAATTTATGTCCATCACCTATCTTGTTAGAAGTTTGACTAGCTTGCGACCAATTTAAAACTTTTTTTGATTTCTATCACAAATGGAAGAGATAGATTTAAGCCTTTATTCTTGCTTAATAGCTTTTTCATACACTAAGTCCATAATAGCAGGACGGTGCACATCTACCTCTCCTTTGATTTGGGTGTTAAGGCCCATAATGAACTTCCTAATGCGAAACTACTCATCCTTTTGATACATAGGTACGTACCTTAGGAATTCCTCCCAATACTCATTTATTGAGGATTCTCCTTGCCTTAAATTTTGAAAGTTAGTAAGCTTCTAATCGTAGTAAAGCCGAGGTAGCCACTGCTTTAAGAAAATTTCCAAAAATTCATCCCAAATGAGACTTAAGGAACTTAACTCAAGATCCAAATTTTTGTTCATCCACCATGTGGATGCTTCTCTAGATAGCAAACAACCTTGGTTATTTCAAAGTAATTCCTTATCTCAAAATAATTCTCCATTTTTGTGAGCATTGCTTCAGTTGCATCTCCACTGGTGGTTCCCTCAAACTTAGGAGGGGTGATCTTCCTCATGTCTCATGATAATTCATTTGCAAGTTGTTTCCTCTTGCTTCCCTCATATCTAGATTGGGATTCATCATTTCCATGATCACTCAAATATGAATGATCATTGGAATTTTCTCCTTCCTCTTCATTAGGAACTTCCTATTCTTTCCTCTCTACTCCTCTTACCTCTTGCTTGAGGTGTCCAATTCTTTCTCTAGTTTCATTCATCATGGCCAATATCTAATCCAAATTAGCCTCAGAGTTTTCTACACCTTGGCCCACCTCTTCGCTATCCCCAAGGTTGGTTCTTGCTCTAACCATTTTCACAAGTAGTGTTCCACATGGAGGTTTTATTTTAATTAGATCCTATGAAGGCTTACTTAGCATTATAAAAACATTTTCAGAAACAAACATTTATACAGAAAGAAGTTGAATGAAGAGTTCTTGCACAAGTTTTTCCAAATCATAATTTTTATTAAGATCAAAGGATTTCAATTATCCTTGAATTTACATAGAGTGACTATTCAAATAGTCTATGGGAGAATATCCCTTGGATTCTATTATCTCCTAGAAATGCACCCTATGCAAAGTTATGAAAAACTGAGCTGTCTAGAGAAACATGGGATCATTTCAAGGCTGTGGGTCACCTAAAGTTGAAATGAACCTCCGGAGAAGGCCAACTTCCTTTGTGTTATCACCTAACTACTGATCTTTGTAAGGAAAAAGGAGTACATAAAAATGAAAATTAAATGCTATGGTGATACATCGAATTGATAAGAGCAATGGAATACTTTGATTTACACTTGAAAATTGACAATGAACATAAAATAAAACATCAAATATGTAAGCCTTGCATTAATGTATCACTATAAGGAAAATTTGATGCATCTCAAAGAAATCTCTAAAAACAGTAGTGCCTTTGGTAACTTTATTTTGATTAGGTTGCCTCAAAGACACGTACTACTATGTCCTAAAGTGGAAATAGACATAGTTATTTCCCACATTAATCCTTATGAGAAAAACACATGTAAATTCAACAGCATGCATTAACAAATTCTCTAACAGAACCAATATAGACATGAAAGATGAGACAAAAAACATAACACAAAGATTTACGTGGGGAAAACCCTTTCGGGTGAAAAACCCCACTCTCCAAAGTTCGAGCCATTGTATTATTCAGCAATAGAAAGTTACAATACAGTTTTAGGCTCATAACCTTTTCAGATATTACATCTTGTTCATTCTGGGTACAACTGGTAGCAAACTCTCCCTGAGAGATCAGGAGAGATTCTAGCATAACATTGCCTGATCTCTTCCTCTGCTTCGACCTCATGGCCTCGGCCTTTCGGCCAGCCACTCGGTCCTCTCTCTATCACTATCTCTCTGACTCTCAGCTCTTCAGCTCCTTGGCTTATCAGCGCCTTTTACAGAATGTCCAATGCATACATATATGCATTCATTCTCAATGAGCTTTGTTTTCAACTATCAGACAACAATCTCCAGCTCAACATTATTATCGTCAAAGATGTTTCCATTTCCTCGTGTACAGTTTTTCCCTTCCACACATAAACAGTTGCAACGGTCTCATAGCAAACGGTTCACATTCTTCTCTCTCTGATTTGTCCAAGTCACACCATGTAGGACAATCTTCACTCGGTCAACAACGATCAACTTGTGTCACATGTCAGTGAGACATTAACCTTGTCTCCCCAATGCCACAAGACCAGATCGTCATTGTCGCCAAGAGTCTTCACTATTCGGCAAGATATTATATCGAGTCCAGAAAGCTATCGCTAAGGCTTCCCCTTGTTTCCAAGACATCATACCGAAGTTCCCAAGTCACATCGACCTCAGCATTCTCATTGGCGAGACAATCGCCATTTGATGAGACATCATACCGATGTTCAAAGGTCACTCTGAAATGCCCAACAGTCGGCAAGACTTTTCGCCTTCGTTGAGAGATCATACCAAGCCTTTACGTTATACCGAACACCGAGCAGTCACCAAGAGTCATACCGACATCAGGATTCCCATCGGCAAGACAATTGAGTTTGCCAGGAGTTCACACCAAGTCTTCAAGTCATACCGACCTCAGCAACCCCATCGGCGAGACTACCGTCCTTCACCAAGACATCAACCGATGTTCACATTTCACCCTGAAGACTTCTATCGGCCAAACATCCACATTCACTAAGACTTCATACCGAAGCCTTTGTGTTTCTCCGATGACTCCATTTGCTAGGAATCTCACCGAAAACACTCGATCACATGTAGCTTTATTGACCAGACTTACCGCTATCACCAAGAGGTTACACCGAGCCTCTTATGTTACATCGAAGTCACACAGCCATTGACGAGACCAACACCTGTCACTAAGACTTCACGCCGAAGTCTCCAGGTTACCCCGAGACCACCTTTTGCTAGGAGTCATGCCAAACTCATCCCACAACATTGGTGAGACAAACGCTCTTCGCCAAGACTTCATATCGAAGCCTTACGTTACACCGATGACTCCAATCGGGGAGACATCTCTCAGTCGCCAAGACTTCATGCCAATAGGAGCAAGTCATACCGATTTCCACATCAGCCAGACAGACCAAAGGTCACACCGATATTGGCAAGACTTCCTATCATCGCCAAGACATCATTCTGACAGTCCAGATTACGCCGAAGGTTTCAAATGTCGATCGCCAAGACATTTAGGAGGTCACTGCGACAGTTCAGGATCAACTAGCAGATCAGACAAACATCTCACCAGTCTCAGCGAAATTGCTCACAAGAGGTTTCAGCCTGTGAGATTGAGGCACATTTTCCAACAATCTCCCACTTGACGAAGATCACACATGCACCTCCAAAGCAACCAGGAACTAAGATCACACTAGCTCCACCAGTTCAAACCCTGCAACACTCAAGACACCCGATCAACATGATTCCACAGATAATAGTCGACTCGACAATCTGCAACAAAGACCAGGAATCCAACTGCAACTTACTGTCAACAAGGCAACCGATCACAGCCTTCCAGGAAACCACATAGATCTCAAACATGTTCTCATGCTCCATCAAGAATTATGCTCCAACATCCAAGATGTTCACCTTCAGGCAACAATCCTGTCATCTTCCAACATGCCACATGTGGAAGAAGAATACAAAGCCAAGGTGTATAAGCACCATTCCAACGAACACAAGTAAAAGATCCCAGTGATATCACCAACAAGATACTGCTACCACTTCACTGTGCTCAAACGCTATACAGAAGCAATTTCAACTTCAAAGCTTCAATCAGAACACAATAGTGAAGTCATTATCCAAAAATAAGATATAGAACATCAACTAGAACAACAATAAGACTGATTGCTTCCATCCAACTGATAAACCCACGCGACTGGAAATAGCACCCACAGCTCGTGCTATTCCATCCAATCTCACATACCTCATAGGTATCAACATTAGTAAACTTATGCCGCTCCAAAACCAACCCATCAACAGCAAATGCAAGCTCCAAGTATCAACCAGTCAAAGAAGACAAAACACAACAAGAACTCCCATTGCCTGAGTACTTCAGATCTGAAAGATCAAAAGGCATCGCAAGTCTACCAATTACAGCACATAGAAAATGTAACCATGTAGTACCAAGGAAATATCCACAATGATATTCACAACCTGCAACAAAATGCTACAAGACACATTTCTCTCACCACAAACCATCACGGCCACAGAGACAAACTCTGCACATCATCTTCCTATAGAACATCCTCCTACATACACTTCTAATAGCCAACTGTGTCAAGAATGATCTTCTTCACATCCTAAAAGAAAATCCTTAACAACATCCATCCATTCAATCACTAAGATCAAACCGACTTTAAAACCAACATGGATGTAAGCATCTCAAAAAAGATCAAACTAGTTCATTTCCCATTTCAGGAAATCAGCCCATACATCATCTCCTACCAATTCTCATTAGTAACAAGGAGATAAAAGAAACTGTACAACTTCCACTATGAATTGTCCAGAATCATTAAATAGTAATTCAAGATCCATATCTTGAAAGTGAACATAATAAAACACATCTGAAAAATATAATGGGCCAAATATTTTTCAGATAAACTGTCGAGTAGACCAAGAGTGGGAACGAGAATACTCCTTCAAGATACAAGTCATCATGACTAATCCAAGAGCAATCTCCTCATAGGTCTCTTATTGAACTCACGTTTAACCAAGGTGTAGGTTTCTCGGACTTTCTGCTAAAAGACTCCATCAAGAGTAACAATCAACAACACTTCTCTCATAAGAGAAAAATAGTCTCACCTTATTCTTCATGTATCCATGAGTACGAGCAACCGATCATCTCATGCTAAACTTCAACTGCATTACTACACTATCACGAAGTATCAAGCAAGTAATCAAAGCACCCAATACACAAAGAATTACCAGACCACTGTCAAAGCTCTAATCATCCGAATCAGGAACTTATCATGACACCATGATCTACACATCCCCATAGGAGATTCCATGCTTCAAGTGACCTCACCATTTTCTTAAGTACAATGCACAATGCCAAAACTCCAGTGCGCAAACAAGAGTATACCATGACATACAACAAATAGACTCAAAAACAAACATCACCTGTTAAGCACCACCAACACCTCAGCCAAAGACTCCAAGCATCTTCCATGGTTCCAATATGTTGCACATCTTCAAGTAATGTCCATGCAAAAGCGAAAGACCCCTTATGCAACAACAGGATCTAAGAGCTCTCCCAAGAAACATCTGCAACACTAAAGAAGACCATTCACCACCATGTGATGAACCCACAGTCACTGCTAAAGCTCCCACTGAAATGTGACACCCGAGCTCTCCAAGCACCATGACCACCTGCTACAGGTTCCCATAACCGACTATTCAGGTACTCAATAGTATCCAGCCTCTCATCTCAAAGCACCACACCAATGCACAAGTGACCACAGACAAGGCCAGCTAACAAGTTTGCACCAACAATGAATCAACCTCGTGGATATAGACAGTCCACTTCTGAGTTGTCTCACAACAACCATGTAGGTAAAGATAGCCCGCAATATTGTACAACCCGTAGATCCATTCAATAGAAACATGCAAACCCATCATCGCATTGGAAATGCAAAAATGAGATCTCAAAGAGAATAACCATGTAGACAACATGACTCAAACACCAGATCACGCCAAATCTAATTTACCAATCATGTCCACAACGAGCACCATAATCAAGGAACCCACAAGCACCACCACAGGAATGCTGAGTGACAAATCACGTACCAACACTCCCATGTAGAGAAGAAAACACGCCTCCTCAAACCATGCACCAAGCATGCATGCAGAACTGCAACTATCTCATCCAGCACCACCCCAAAAGCTAGGGTCTAGAAAATAGCTCAACAGCAACTCCACATGACCACAAGTTTTTCTTACCCGTGTAAAACCTGTAAAATCATAGAGCCATGCAAGTACAAAACATCCTTAAAAAAAGAAACAACAGTTTAGGAAATCTAGGCCCCTTTCAGGCCAAATCTGAACCACCAACATGTACATGCATCCAAGAAAGAGAGAAAACTATTTCAGAAGCTTGCAAATCATCTAATGATTAACTCCATAGCCTTCATGTATTCGAGGTTAATAGGAAACAGTGCCTTCCAACACCAGGAACCACCACCTAGCATAAGCACTCTCTTCCATGGCTGAGAAACAAACTAGGCTTCTCCATATCACTCAGGAACCTAACACACAGACACCCAATATGAAAGCTTTACTACTACATAGCCATAGAGCAAAGAAATCCACCTCATACTCCAAGGTTATACCGCTACCAGCCAGGAGACACAGATCACAACATGATCAAATACCTTTTCCATCTTGACCATCCTTCAAGCTGCATGTTGTCTTAGAATACCACAATGCTTCCACTCATCAAAGGATCAATACATCAGTCCATTCCTCCATATTTCTTTCAGCCTATCAAGCTACAAAATCTTCATAGGAGAAATACCAAGAACCAACAACCAGAAGAAGGCTCTGATACCACTTGTAAGGAAAATTTGATGCATCTCAAAGAAATCTCTAAAAACAGTAGTGCCTTCGGTAAATTTATTTCAATTAGGCTGCCTCAAAGACACGTACTACTATGTCATAAAGTGGAAACAGACACAATTATTTCCCATATTAATCCTTCTGAGAAAAACACATGTAAATTCAATAGCATGCATTAACAGATTCTCTAACAGAACCAATACAGACATGAAAGATGAGACAAAAAATAGAACACAAAGATTTACGTGGGGAAAACCCTTTTGGGTGAAAAACCCCACTCTCCAAAGTTTGAGCCATTGTATTATTCAGCAACAGAAAGTTACAATATAGTTTTAGGCTCATAGCCTTTTCAGAGATTACATCTTGTTCATTTTGGGTACAACTGGTAGCAAACTCTCCCTGAGAGATTAGGAGAGATTCCAACATAATACTGCCTGATCTCTTCCTCTGCTTTGACTTCATGGCCTTGGCCTTTCATCCAACCACTTGGTCCTCTCTCTATCACTATCTCTCTAGCTCTCGGCTCTTCAGCTCCTTGGCTTATCAGTGCCTTTTACAGAATGTCCAATGCATACGTATATGCATTCGTTCTCAACGGGCTTCATTTTCAATTGTTAGACAACAATCTCCAGCTCAACATCATTATCGTCGAAGATGTTTCCATTTCCTCGTGTAGAGTTTTTCCCTTCCACACATAAACAGTTGCAACGGTCTCACAACAAATGGTTCACATTCTTCTCTCTTTGATTTGTCCAAGTCGCACCATGTAGGACAGTCTTCACTTGGTTAACAACGATCAACTTGTGTAGCATGTCGGTGAGACACTAACTGTGTCTCCCCGATGCCACAAGACCAGATCATCATTGTTGCCAAGAGTCTTCACTATTCAGCAAGATATTATACTGAGTCCAGAAAGCTATCGCTAAGGCTTCCCCTTGTCACCAAGACATCATATCGAAGTTCCCAAGTCACATCGACCTCAGCATTCTCATCAGCAAGACAATCGCCATTCAATGAGACATCATAACCGATGTTCAAAGGTCACTCTGAAATGCCCAACAGTCGGCAAGAATTTTCACCTGCGCTGAGAGATCATACCAAGCCTTTATGTTATATTGAACACCGAGCAGTTGCCAAGAGTCATACCGACATCAGGATTCCCATCGGCAAGACAATCAAGTTCGCTAGGAGTTCACACCGAGCCTTCAAGTCATACCGACCTCAGCAACCCCATTGGCGAGACTATCATCCTTCGCCAAGACATCACACTGATGTTCACATTTCACCCCGAAGACTTCTATCGACCAAACATCCACATTCGCTAAGACTTCATACCAAAGCCTTTGTGTTTCTCTAATGGCTCCATTCGCTAGGAGTCTCACCAAAAACACTCGATCACATGTAACTTTGTTGTCCAGACTTACTACTATCGCCAAGAGGTTACATCGAGCCTCTTATGTTACACTGAAGTCACACAACCATCGGCGAGACCAACACCTGTCGCCAAGACTTCACGCCGAAGTCTCCAAGTTACCTTGAGACCACCTTTTGCCAGGAGTCATGTCGAACTCATCCCACAATGTCGGTGAGACAAACGCTCTTCGCCAAGACTTCATACCGAAGCCTTACGTTACACCGATGACTCTAATCGGCGAGACATCTCCCGGTCGCCAAGACTTCATGCCGAGAGGAGCAAGTCATACCGATTTCCACATCGGCCAGACAGACCAAAGGTCACACCGATATCGACAAGACTTCCTATCATCACTGAGACATCATTCTGATAGTCCAGGTTATGCCAAAGGTTTCAAATGTCGATTGCCAAGACATTCAGGAGGTCGTAGCGACAGTTCAGGATCAACTAGCAGATCGGCCAGACATCTCACCAGTCTCAGCGAAATTGCTCACAAGAGGTTTCAGCCTGTGAGATTGAGGCACATTTTCCAACAATCACAAACAGGTTTGATTCACACATTTTTTCAAGAGAGGAAAATACTTTCACAGATTAGAATCCATGTGTGATTATGTAAACACAGTTTGCGATTTGTATAATGATGCTTTTGCAAAGGAAGGCATGAAAACAAAAGATAAAGTTATAATGGAATAGAAGAAATTCACAAAAATAACTTGATCATTAACCTGAAATGCACAACACTTTGCAAGAACAAGATGGTAATTTTGAATCATCAATAGTAACCAAGGTAAACTTTGTATATTATGCTCCAAATGAGTTACAAAAGTTTGCTAATCTGAGAAAGGATTGCAAAAGTCACAAACTTTTGAAAAGCATAAGAAGAAGTCCTTTACAAAGAGGCAAAAACACCGTATATACTAAAAGTGTCAGCCTCTGCCCTAGGGCTTACAAAAATATCAGTCTCCAAAAAGATCTGCCCTTAGATCTTTTTGGAATACAGTTAATGATGCATTCAATGTGCATCCCCACTTTCCATGTCGGTGAAGGATCGCTCCAGGAACCAAGGTAAACTTTGTATATTATGCTCCAAATGAGTTACAAAAGTTTGCTAATCTGAGAAAGGACTGCAAAAGTCACAAACTTTTGAAAAGCATAAGAAGAAGTCCTTTACAAAGAGGCAAAAACACCATATATACTAAAAGTGTCGGCCTCTGCCCTAGGGCTTACAAAAATATCAGTCTCCAAAAAGATCTGCCCTTAGATCTTTTTGGAATACAGTTAATGATGCTTTCAATGTGCATCCCCACTTTCCATGTCGGTGAAGGACGTCTCCCCGAGCTCCTATCTCTTTGGCAAGACCACCATCATTCACTGGGACATCATGTCGAACTCAAACCCCGCGGCCAGGAGTCTTACTGATTTCAAATATCCATTTGGCGAGACTTTTCAGGTCGACAAGACCTTACACCGAGGGCATTTCGTTTCGCCGAGACTTCCATCTTTCGGCAAGACCTTATGCTGAAGGCAATCCCCTTTAGTGAGACTTTATGCAGTCAGAGAGACATATAAAACTTCACAGCGACTGAGATGTCTTGGTGACCATGAGGATTTCAAATGGGTATAACATACTGCTAGTCGACAAGACATTCAGCTGGTCTCAACAACTTTCTTCCTCAAGAGTTTTATGCCAAATCTGACTAAGGCAAGGCTTTCCAATAGACTTCCTTGTGAAATAGCATCAGATAAAGACCTTCCCAATGAAATACGAACACCTGCACGTTGGGCTCAACCCTTATGGGAGCCACATTTAATCCACGTGTCGAATTGAAAACATAATTTCTGCTGATTGAGCCCGTAGGTGAAAATTGGGTAACAGATTCACTTTCTAATACATAGCTAAGTGGTACATATCCCTCATATTTTTATTCAAATACATTGTCGAAGGGTGCATAACCTTCAAACTCACTCTTAGATACATAATTTCAAGGGACATATCCCTTTGATTCACTACTAGAGGCAATTATAATAAATTCAAACAATGGAAGAACATGAGGATCCCTAAAAATCATGGTAGGACTAACACTCCCCTTCGCGGGTATATACCTGGAAAGTGTATGGAATCCAAATTTATAGGAGAGACATGAGGTAAAAAATTAGCAACCTCACACATCCTCTTTTTTTCTTGATTGACACAGGATAAGGCATAGCTAATAGTCTTAGTGTCATTGATGCGTGTCACATTGTTGTAATTAGTTCCCTCAATAGTTCTGATAATGGCTTTGCTTTCCTTCTTGGCCTTGAGGTAGCACCCATTTCCAATCACTGACTTCCTTGCAGTCATCTTGAGATGCACCACCCTGGCACAAGAAGTCCAAACATTAGATTCACATAATGTTGGATGAAAGCATAGCGAGCTCATAGATTCCAAAGATGAACTTGGTAGCTCTGATACCACATGTAACAAGTCCAATATTTTACCTATTTTTTAACCCACATGTGAATAGTTTATGTTTACCAACTTATAGCAATATTTTTTTTCCTTTCTATTTCAATAGCAAGATGCTCATTCAAAACAATCTCATTTCAAATTCCCATTGCATTTATAAAGAAACATTACACCCAAGTAACGATTTCATATTACATAATTTTATGCAATGATAACATTTTTCCAAATACAATTTCCATAAAGATATAGATACATGAATACATATACAACTTCCAAGAGCTTAATGAAACAAAATACAAATTTTCCATATGTCTCTTCCTCGGCATACATCCTCAAATTTTGGTTGTCAACTATATAAGGGAGAGTATCACTCAAGCACTTTTCTACCAACCACAAACTCACTGCGATCCCCTGCACATCTACCTAACTGGTAATATGGCCCTCCCTTCGCTAAAGAGATTGGTTTGGTAATCCTCATAATAATATCCTTCCTGAGCATGGTGTTATGTCCTACATAACTAGAGCTACCATACAGTGGATACCCTCCTATATGCATAACATTCCCATTCAAGTTATGCAAACCTAGCTCATAGTGAACTGACAAGTGTAATTAGTGGCTATTTACACTACTTTGGCCAAAGATTTGATAGTTACATATCAAACTCACTTCCTAAGAAATGGAGTCTCACTTCTAAGAAGTGGAAGTTGTATGTTCACCTACCCCTTAGCTCGATTTGGTAAATGACCATAAATACTCTATACAAGCTATACATAACACAATTCTAACCCATAAGGTGATGATATATCTAAGTGATCTAACTGACCAACTAGGTTACTCCCATCCATGGATTATCCTAACCCCAAGAACAACCAAATTAACCAAACATGTACATATAGTAATGCAAAATGACATCTTTGACATAGTACTTCAATATAATATCATTTCTCATATTTCATTATCCATGAAAGCATACATATGGTCTATGACAACCTAGGTATTGTACTAATATTCTATGATTACCTTGTTTAGGAAACAAAACCAAATAATTTCAACATAAGGAATATATATATATATATGTGTGTGTGTGTGTGTGTGTGTGTGTGTGTGTGTGTGTGTGTGTGTGTGTGTGTGTGTGTATGCATGCATGTGTGCATTTATAGACAGGTGTGTGCATACTACATATATGTATACATACATTGCACATTACACATGCATATACACACACACATGCTGCATATACATATTGACATGCTTTCCATGTATGTATATATGTACACACACATACATATGCATATGTATATGCATTATGCATATGTATTATATATATACATACACACATACATACATACATATATACACACACACATACACACATACACACATACACATACATACATATAACATTACACACACATTACACATATACACACATACATATTGTATTGACACACATATACATTACACACACATTGCCATTACACATTATATTACACACATACATTATTACATATATATGTATGATATATATATTATTATTACATATTATTGAGAAAGAGAGGCATACATATATATACATACATACATATATATATATATACATACATATATATATATATACATACATATATATATATATATATACATATATATATACATACATATATATATATACATACATATATATTTACATATATATATATATACATACATATATATATACATACATACATACATATATAACCAATAAGGGTTCACCAAAGATCATGCAAGCTCACCGAAATAAGAAATTGTCAAAGTCCATGCAAGCTCAACATAACATATAATCATCTTTTCCTCAAACACTTGTATTTCTAAACAAATACAATTTCAACATAAAAAGAATAGAGAAGTAAAACTAGCAAGCTTGTAATTATAGCTCCCAACAAAGATACTACCTCATAAGCTTAATTCCCATAGTCATGCTTGTTGCTCCTTCTATGATCAACCTATCTCTAATCTTAGCCTCTCTCAAAACTCTCAACAAACTATAAATTCTCAAAGTAATCTCTTTTTTATCACTAATGCACTTAACAACTATTTGCACGGAAAAACTACAATAATGAACTTCAAAGAAATGAATGAAGGGAACGGATGCCAAAATGTTAAGAGGCACCACTACTTATACTAAAAATTGAGAAACTTATTGCTATAGACAAGCTCTACTATCTACCACCTTTTCTCTTCCAATCGCCACCACTTAATAGCAAAAACCAACTTCTCTTCTAAATGAGTCGACTAAGCCAATTGAAGTGAAATGTTGCTGCTCAAACAGTTGAAATGCAACCACATATACAATCCTTGTAGCTTCAACCTCTCTATTATGGCTGAGTCACCATCTTTAACTTCTAGCAATATCTCTTTTACTGAGTTAAACACAAGAATGGTTACCTACAGGTTTCTTATCTGCATTGTGGCTATTGGTTGTTTGCCACAACAAGTCAATTTCTTCTAATATCTTCAGCCAGCTTGTGGCTTCACCAAGTCATGGTTGTGTGTGGCGTTTCAATGCAACAACTTTGAATTTCATTTGCATTCTACTTCTTAGCATGGCACAACATAATATTTATTAAATTCATTTCAAATGTTTCCCAAGCGCTTTCACTTATGTGCCTTCACTTGTAATAATATCAGTCCATAATTTATGTGATGTTATTTGCAATAATCATCCTCATGTATGTGTGAGTCTATGCGCAACACATGGTTAATATGTTGCTAGCTTTATACAAGCCTTTCACTATTTATTTGGTCTGCATTATATGTGCGTCGAAGTTTACTTTTTAACATTTCTTATACATAAAAAATATTATATATATTAATATATGTGGTATAATGTCATAATTATTATATATATATGTATATTAATATGTATGTATATATGTATACATTAAGTACATACTCATATACATATATATATATATATATATATATATATATATGTATATGTATTATTATATATGTATTATTTATTTTAATATCCATAATAAACACACATATTTATATATTCATCGATCAATATATATATATATATATATATACAAAATGTATATACATATATATGTCATATATGTCTAATCAATATACTCATGCATATGATATATCCATGTATGAGTATGCATAAGTATTTCTACCTATGTATGTACACACACACTTATATGCTCACGAGCATGAGTTATCACATTCACATACATATATACATTCTATGTATATACTCATTGATTAATATATAAATATAAATACATGAGGAACTTATACTCAATACAAAGATATTGTCACACAATCCGACTAAGAAACAATCAAAAAATCAAAGGCTAAAACCAAAACCTTTAAAAATCATCCCTAACCTATGACCAAAGGTTTACTTACCAACTCCTGAACTAACTCAACTCAACTTGACCAAACTAGGATGCAAATGTGTGATAGCTAGTGTAGGAGCACCTAGAATATGTAATGCCTTCAAAAGGCTAAGTTGTCAAATGTGTGTATTTAAGTCTAAACGATGTGTCAAGTCCTTGTAATGGCTAATTTGAATGTAATCAAGTCATAAAATAAGTCACTAGGAGGTGAAAATGTAAAAATGCAAATAACACAATGTTGTCAAAAGTAATCATGATGTAATTATGCAGTAAGAGAGAGCATAAATCAAGGAAGATTAAGAGTTAAAAGGGTAGTTGCACCGATCAGAAGTTAGAAAAGGTAGTTGCTAAGAGGGAAAAAGTTATAAAAAGGCATTGTTAGGTGTGCAAAAAGAGAATCTTGTATTCTTGTAACCAGATTTTGAATAAAAGCCCTTATTTTTCTGTTAGCAACACTCTCTCCTTTATTTCCATCAGTGTATTGATAAGTTAGGAATTCTAAAAGATATATTTTTGGTGTGATATCTGTTAGGAAGAAGTTAAATTCCTTTTCAAAGAATTTGGAGGTCATTTCTTAAGAAACAAAAGTAGAAAAAATAAATCCTTGTGTCTCGGGCAGAGTTCTTTTCATAAAGGTTTTCAGAATCTACAAGTGATTCCATGGCCATTCCACCAATGTAGGGATAGATGGTTAATGGAATGGATCATTTCTAATTTATTTTCAATGTAGATAAGTTTGTGAGTGCAGGAGTATAAGGAATATGAAGATATGATGTTGATTCAAGACAAACATCTAAGTTTCTCCTCTTGAACAATGGAGGTTACAACAGGGTTTTGAAGAAATCACGCATGCTTGGACTAGAAGATGGTTCCTAAAGTCTTAGTAGACATATTAAGATATGATTCAACAATTGTCCGGATTATTGGAGGTTTGTAAGTGTGTTATTCAAGAAACCCTCCTTGTTTTGGTGACTTTTCACCCTATATTCAAGGGTTTGATAGAACAGGCTGTTTCTAAGCTTTTCAATCTTGAAAAATGATAAAATATTGAGTCTTGAGGCATTTCTAAAGAATTTATGAGGTTGGTTAGTGATTTGGAGAAGATTAAAAGGGGTCTCATTTGTAAATTAGGCCTATTCTAGTAGCCTTTTCCATGCATAGTTTGAAATATCTGATGGTTACTTTAAAGAAAATCCTTGGAGGTTTATGTTTTGTTGATGTGGACAATAAGAGGTGTCTAAATATGTATTTGGTTCTTGGAAACTGCATTTTATTTGTGAGTTTTACCCAATTTAGGGCATGGAGTCCTATTTGACAAATGGTGCTTGTTTGCATAGATAATGAAATCTGATGAACAGTGAAATGAGTGATTATAAATGCTTGAATCTTGTTTAATAGATGTTGTTACAATTGTAATAATGCTTGGATGAATTTAAGAAGACAAAGTTGTAGGTATTGGTGTTTGATCATGTGTGTTCAAGGTCTGACAATGGTAACTTGACTGCAAAGCAGGCAAAATGTTTCTTGACTGGTCTATTGAAATGTATCTTGACTGATGTATTGAATTTTTTCAATCAAAACAATATGAACATTGTATCTTGAAGGTCTGATAATTGGTTATGGCAAGAAGGATTGGGTTGATGTTGGTTTTCCTTGTAAAGTAAGTTGCTTGAATAGGTGCTAGTAGAAGAGTATGGACTGTTTTCACTGATTTAAGTCTGATTATGGTTTGGCATAGACATTTTGATGATGCATAAGTTAAGGATTTGGCATAAGTGTTTTGTTGCCTTGAAGAGTGAGTATATTGGTGTACTATAATGGAGTTTGTTGAGTTTGAGAACTTGATGGATCTTGTAGGGTTGATGAATGAAAAGTAGTTTTGGATGAATTTGTGAAAGTTTTTCAATTTGATCTTCTCCTAATTTTGCTTGGGATTGAAATCCCTTGAAGAAATGATGTTGTTGAGTGTTTGGTTATCATGCTCTGCATCAATAGCTCAAATAAGCACATTAGGGGTTACCAAACCAATCTCCTCTCCTAAGTGATACTCCCCCTCTCTTCTGGAAGGCTTGATTCTTTTCCTGCATCTAACTTAGTGCATCAGAATATAAGCTAGTCAATAACATTACATCCATATGCATCATATATTTTCATGTTCAAAGCATTTAAATTATCCGCATTGTATTACACATTCACTCATCGTATTTTCCATCAAAATATACAAAACATAATCATGTATTAAAACATTTTAACTCATCAAAGTAATGATAAATAGGTAATAACACAATGGGGTGTAACATTTTGAAAAATTCTTATATTTTATTAAAGAGCATCCCTCTATCGAAGTTGCTATTCTTGAGATAATTTTATAAGGATAAGGATAAGGATGTGCTTTCTATGGAGAGTTTGTTCTATCATATCTCATATTTTCCTTCCTTTATGGAGTTGATGTTAAGATTTGGTGTTGTACACCATTGCATAAAATGATTTATGATAATGTTGTAATTAAATACTTATTTAATTGTGGTACATCTAGGAGATGTGGTTAGCCACACTAGGTAATTATTTGGGGCCACTTGTAAAGTTGTATTGTAACCTTGGGTTAATTATTTTATTGGGAGGCATAGGATAAATATTTAATATTTGGAGAAAGATATTTAATAATGTGCAAACTTAGTTCTCAATATTTTAAATGAGGGGTCAATGGTTGTGTGTCCTCATGGTTTTAAGGCACATGGTATTATCTTACTGCTTGGTTCTATTTGTGTGATCTTGATTCTATAAAATAAAGCACATGTTTAGTGGTTAAGGTTGGTTGGGTGAGTGGGTTGTCATTGTATTGAGTTTCTCTTGTAAGTGCATATGTGAAGCATGGAATGGGATGTATGGATTATGCTTGGACACATGGAGAATGCATTGGAGAGGCTTGATGTTTCAAAAGTATTCATTGTAAGTCTGTAAGTGCATATTTTATTTATTGTTAAATAATAGATGGAATATGGATGCTTTTGGAGGCTGGGCTTTTCCCTCTTAAGGCTTTTACTAGGGTATATTTTGTGTTATTTTATGTCCTATTTGATCTTTGTATTATGATTATTTTATAATTTTGCATGCATGTTTTCACTCATGGGGTAATGTAGGAAATGGATTTAAAACATTCTAGGTATTATGCTTTATTTCCTAACAAATGATTGGTGCTCATCCATGCTTATTAGATACATTTATTTTATCTATTCATACACCTAATGATATGATCATGTGAATTGTGATAGTGATGAGTACACACCTAATACAAATATATCTTGTGGCATTACCTATAACATGAATATTAATTATCTACCTTTACTTTTTTCTCCTAAGTTAATGGCATTGATTCTTCTCGTGATTATCTTTCTTCCATGTGTTATGATAAGTTAACATGCATAAACACATGCTTTTTAGATAACATAGCCTCTCTCATACATGATGGTCAATCTTCTACATCTCATTTTGAATATACAAGTACTTATCTTTCACATATCCTTTCCTTACATGGTGATAACTCATGTCTTAACGAGCATTCACTAGCTTCTCATGTTGATTTCATTGATACTTTATTGCCTTATCATACATTACACATGATGATATTACAAGTTATAGCAATTTTTTTGACATCGTTATTATGATGGATCAAATGATTTATCCTTACATGTGAAATCATTCTTACTAATTATATGCACATAGATGATAACATTCTATCGATTGGTGAGTTTAGACTATACAAAAGCAATAGAGCTTTATAATGGTTTAATTCATCTTTCTCGCTGTACACTTCTTTTACTAGCTTGGTCAATGGATTTATTATGTTTTTTTAACCTAATCTATTTGAAGATAGTGTGGACTTTGATATGGACCCTCATAATCTATATTTCAACCCTCATTCATTATTTATCAATATGACTTATGTCTCTCTTATACATACCTTTCATGTGGCCCTTAATTCACATAATTATAATATAGTGGAGCACACTCATCAAAGGTTAGGAAGATGATGAAATGATAATATACTGCCACATGTCTTGTCTACTAAAGCATGTAATTTACTTCATGTGCCTTGAATTACATCTAAAACAAATGAGTGTGACACTATTCAATGGTTGCAAAGAAAACTGTCATCAATGTGTCTATGTGGAATAATTGTGTATTCTTGGAAAAAATAAAAATTTGCAAGCTTCCCCATCAAACCTTAATGTGTCAAATGAGTATTCAAGAGATCAACCAAAAGTGGTACTAACAAATGTGCCTCCATCCAAGAGTGAACAACAAATGTCAAACCACCTCCTTTTTATGTCTAAGCTTTAATAATTGGAAATCATCTAGTTCACAAATGCATGATAGACTTAGGGGAAATTAGTTTAGTTATGCTCGAACAAATAGTTGAGAAACTTGCTCTTGAATATGAGCCTCTTGCCAAAGGAGTTGTATAGCTAGATGGAATAGTTATAAATACTGTAGGAGTCTTAAAAGGGTTTAGTCTAACATTGCATACCTGTCCAAGATTCTCAACCCCTCAAGATGTCTTTTTCATAGGCCTCCTACCTTACTTTGCCTTGTGCTTATCTAGAGACTTCACATCAAAGATTGGAGGTTACTTGTCATCTAATTGGTTACACATGCTATTCAAAAGTTAATATGGCATCAAAGTTACCATAAAATTAGAATCTATTTCCAAGGATCACATCGAGCCTTATGTTCCAAGGACTGTCAATACAAATTGCACTATTTTTTACCAAGAGGAGCATCTTGTTGTCTAAGAACCTAACACTCAAACATAAGCCATACCTAATTTGTTACTTGATGAATAGGGGGCTGGAAATCATGAGGTTGATCCATACAAACATTTGGAAGAGGTAGGTCTTGTTGATGAGTGTTTTTGCATTGCACAACACAGATAAAACATAGAGTGCTCTATCTCTCTGGAAAGGAAACTTTCCTCAAAAATCTTCAGAAAATAACCCCAAGGCTTCATATGTCAGGACTTGACTTTTCAAAGACAACTAAGTGGTTTGATGCATTGTTGGTTTCATAAAAGACATTTATGGTCCAATAAAAAATTGAAAGCTTTCAAACAAACAATATTTTTATGAAATTTAAAAATTTGGTACAAACCCTAATTGTGATTTTTGATTTTTATCATCA
The DNA here is from genome assembly GCA_007258455.2 of Sequoia sempervirens. NCBI lineage: Eukaryota > Viridiplantae > Streptophyta > Pinopsida > Cupressales > Cupressaceae > Sequoia > Sequoia sempervirens. The sequence continues at coordinate 658,967 of VDFB02257582.1, read as the reverse complement.
AATATGATAAATTTATGATGCTTTCTTCCTAAAACTAACTCAAATTTTATAAAAAAAGATCAAAAAATGAAGGGTTTAGAGAGATTTTTAATCTAACACCTAAGATCATTCATAACAATGGTTAATATTGTAGATAGACAAATCCCCAATAAACCTATCCCTACTTAATCAAGGTCAAACCTACAACTCCATAAAAATGGTGCAATCTCCCAAGGAAAAGTGAAATATTTTTAGATTGTAAATATTTAGACATACACCCGATTACTGGCATGATATGAAAAAACATTCATAGTTGAACCATTGCATAAAAGACTCGTTCTAACCATACATTGTGATTTACAATCAAAGAGCCACAAATGATATGCGTAGCAGATTCATCTAATATCTTTAACATTTTTCCATCATTAAAAATGAATTGAAATTAAACTTTGAGAAGAAACAAGAAACCATGAAACCTTCAAACTTAACACAAAGATTCACCAAACCAATGACCTAACTATATTAATTTCTCCAGCATTTTTGCTTAACAATTTCCAGTCTTCTCCCCTTTGAACTCCATTTATCTTCTAAGTTGCGCCCTATTGGCCTAGCATTTTAAAATACCACTAATCATATAAACACATACCTCACCCATAAATTGTGAATCATTTCCAAGTGCATTATTTCATCTCTTGACCTTCGTTCAATGTTGCAAACTTATAAAAATATCTACCACTCACAATTTAGATCATCTCCCACCTCCCATCTCCTATTTGGAAAAAAATGGCTTTCAAACCATACACCATTGGAGTAGATGGTGATAAGAATTGCAGTCTTCCTCAATGCTCCTAGGCAACACATTTATCCATTGTTGTTTATTGGCTTTGTTTTTCATGAATTTTCTTGCTTTCATGAATTTTAAGTTTTCATGGATTTCATGTCATCGTGGATTTTGTTCACATATTAATTAATCTACCTTTCTTCATTTTTTGTGAACCTTCTCCCACACCCATGCTCTTCACACCCTTGAGTGCTTCGGGCATTTCATAATGCCATGAAAAACCTATGAAGGTAGATCTAATTTGTGAGCTCCAGCCACATTATTATTTTATCCCTTAAATTTTCTTATTTCTCATGATTCCTCCAATATGCGTGCGCCTATCAGCCTTTTCAACTTGTGTGTATTGTTTTCTCTTGCAGATTTAATAATTTCAGGAATTTCATAGACGCCAAAAATTTGTGATGTTGAGCCTCCCATGCCAAATTCTCCACAGATTTTCCATTTTCGTGAATTCGGAGTTCTCGTGGAATATGCATATGCATGAAATAATCCATGAACATTTAATTTCTGTGAAGTTTATCTCTTTACACCCTAATCATTCCTATTTCAAAAACTTTACCAATTAACAAATTCTGTGGACCTAAAACTTTCATGGATTCCATTTATGCATGAATTAATCCGCCTTCTTTCAATCTTTCACGAGCTTCCTTCAATATTTCATGAATCGCCTCTGTTTCCTTATTGCTCTCGTGGATTAACTACTTTCGTGGATTTTATGTAGGCATGAAGATTTTGCTAGTTTCCAATTTTCACGAAATACCAACTTTTGCTTTATCAATTGATCTGTGGGTTTAGGATGCCCTCATGAAATTGTTACCTTTGGGAATTTTACAGTGGTGTGGGAGCTTCTATGTGTATTTATTTTCCCTAAATTTAATGATGTGTGCCTCTAAACATCAGTAGCATCGCCAATTTTTTTAATAATCTGCTATTAGTTTTTCAACACCCTTGCATTGTCCAAATTCCACCTCTATCGACTGTTATGTAGAAGCTTTATATAACCTGCAAGATCTATGTATTATCAAGCACTACATATTCACATGAGTAAAACCTATGAGCAACCATTTTTCGAACTTTGTAAGTTTGTCGTCTTCGCAAATTTGGTGAAACTGCAAAGAGATCTGTGCATACTCGATTTCGCTGAGCCTACCTTAACTCAAAATCCTCTTCATTTTGAAGATCTCATGGAATTCACACCCTCGGGGATTTCGCAACATAGAGAAATCTGTGAGACCACAACTTCTCTGAATCTCCATTTATCCAAACTTTCATGCCTTTATTATCTTTGTGGATTTAATATCATTGTGGAATTCATGTTGTTGTGAAGAAATTTGCGGGTTTGTGATTCCCCGAGATTACCTCAAATGCTATCGACCCTTCTAATATTGCAAACTACCATAACATACCTGCCAACTATGGACTCAATGAAATGTTCAATGTATAAAAGCCACAAGGTTCTATATTATCTACTTGGTCGATAGGAAAGACACACTACTTATACAATCATTTGAAGGCTCCACATACCCACGAAGGAAACCACAGCCCACTCATTTTCATGAGCCTCCACTTTCACCAATTCGATCTCTTTGTTGATCTTATGTTTTTTGTGGAATTCAATGTCTCACAGATATCATGATCTTTTGGTTTTTCCGCATCTTACCATTCCAATTTATGGACATTGGTGGCTCCGACAATCATCCTCACAGCTCTTTCACCAGCGATAAAATGCATCATAGATCATTGTTATTTAAATACACCACTGTCGATGTGCCTCACGCCATACTTGGATGCGACCATAGTTTTCCCTCTGTATAGCTGTCATCCTTTCCATTTTAACCTTCATTCTATGTGGCCATACCCTCCCATAGACTAAACCATTTTCTGCCCACCACATGAGCCGCGAATCCCCCTTTACGTAATGCAGTTTAAATTTAAAATGTCAGCAACCAGAATTATTATAAAATACCCATGAAAACCACATTCCCCCTTTGTGTTACTATTAATACTTTGTAAAACCTTTGAAATCGTGACTTTAGACTGCAAACGAAAACCGATCCTTACAACAGAAAACATAAACGTCTCTCCCTACTCGTCGAAGATTCCATGCACAGAAAGATCCAAGAGCTTATGAATTCACCAAGTTTTATATGCCAAACCTCTGCCTTATTAACTGTTATGTGAATCCTTTGCTGCCCTCATATACCACGATATGTCTCAATCATCTTCCCATGAGATAATACCATACAATTACTAATTCTATAAATGCTTTGATGGCCTATCCCCTATTGATGCCAAACTTATAGCACATCCCATTCATTCCTTCATGCACACTCTGCCTTCGTGAGTTCCTCGCCCTTAAAGACTAATCCAATATGAGCCCCTCACTTTTCTCGAGTTACTGATTTCCACGATCTCCTACCCTATTCAAAACTTCACTATTTTAAAGATTTCACAAATTTCACGCCCTTGGCGATTCCATAACTTCACAAAATTGCCCCCTTTGTGGATTTCTGACACCTGTGGAATCCCTGGAGCTTGTCCTTGCAAACCTTATGAACTACCTGTAAATTAAACCCTCGAAACATCTTGCAAATCATTCGACTTCTTCGCAGACTCACATCATGGAGTTACATTGCCAATAGGTACTTGGAGTTTCAATAATATGTCCAGGCCTGTATTCAACATTTCTACCATAAAAATCAATGAGGATGAAAACCATATAATTTCAATTTTAAAACACGGAAGCCTGGCATCTTATCATGGTATCATTTTCGAAATCTAGATTTTAATGGTTATCAAAATGACAAAATTCCCACTCAAAGGCATTCAGGATTTAGCTTGAAGCGGAAACTCAAAATTTAGAAGGAACAAGTATTTCAATGAAATTCTATGTAGGTCCAAAATATTTTAAAAAATGACTCCTACACATGTTTGCAGAGGTTTTCACGAATTCCAAACAACCAAGGATTTATGGGACTCGGAGACCATCAGGAAAACACCGAGTTTCAACTTTGGGTATTTCATGAGATCACAGATTCTCTGAATCCTAACATGACACCCCAATTTTGCACTCACAATCAGACAACAAAGATTTAGGTTTAAGCACACGTCAGGGATTCTGGGAGTGTCAGGATTCCCCAGATCGAGATGCTTTAAAACTTTGTCTTCTTCAAATCAAGGCTGGATTGAATCCCCTAAGGCTTTTAAAACCTCAAAATAACTTCTCATCAACCACCCAAAAGGAGAAAAATTGGAAACCCGCAAACGTAAAAATGCAGAGACGTGAAAAGAAAAAGAGGGTCCCAGTTTCAGACAGGGCATGTGTGCAAGGCACAACAGGTCTTGGTATCTATTGTATGTATAAAGAGAATTCCATTGTACCTAACCTTTTGAAGAATGATGAACAACATTGTAATAGTGTTTGGAAAATGTACTTTGATGGGTCTAGAAGCAAAAATGGAGTTGGTGGAGGTGCAATGTTAGTGTCTCTAAAAGGAGAGAAGTATTTTTCAACTTTTAGGTTCTAGTTCAACTATACCAACAACATAGCTGAGTATGAAGGTCTTATACATGGTTTGCAATGGGATAGAAAGAAGAAGATAATTTTTCTATGTAAGTGTTTGGTGATAGCAAGCTGATTGTTAACCAGGTAAGAGGATTACATGTAACAAAAAATGATTTTCTAAAATATTACAAGCATAGGGTGTGCGATATTATTGCATATTTTTATTCTTTTAATGTGTTTTCCTTTCCTAGAGACAAGAATAAACATATTGATAGGTTAGCTACCCTAGGAGCTCAATATGACATTCTAAATGATATCTGTTGTATCCAAACCAATTTTTTTGCTTCATCAAGGCATTTTGCATAAAATAGTCTTAACCTTGTTAAAATGATGTAAAATACAGTTTTTGGGCAATATCAAGCATGGAGTTTTGTTAGTATTTTGTCAGTCAAAGGCAGTTTCATTAATCAGAACCTGAATCTGAGACTCAGAATGAAGCATTTCACAACAATAATTATACAAGTTAATGGTCATTTCGTTGGTCAAAATAATGATTTCAATGGTCAATTTTTGAAGATTTCTCAAGGAAAAGCAGAATTGCGCCCCTGTAGCCCAGGGGCACCCTTCTTTTTTAAGGCCTAAATTTTGTGATAAATGCTCATGAATACAGTCAAACTCTTCAGAATTAGTCTGCCTATTTCAATGAGCTATCTAGCGAGGCTATCTGAGACTCGTAACTCCGGTTACAAACATCAGAAGTTGAAGATTCCAAAGTTCCAGTTTGCAGAAGCTTGTCACTTTCCAGCTTTTGCGCCACTATAGCTCAAGGGAACATTCTTTAAAGGAGGGTTAGATCTTGTTATTCTTGATTGATGTTGTAGTTAATCTCTTCACGACTAGTCTGCCTGTCCGACGAGCTATCGAATGCAATCATCTGAGTTCCAGAGCTCCGACAGTCAGCATTAGAAGACGAGCTTACAAAGTGAGTCACATCACAGAGCTTCTTCAAATGGTGTAAATGCACCCCTGTAGCTCAGGGGTGCCCTTCAAAATAACCCTTGAGATGATTGAGTTTGCAGACGAGGTCTTCCTGACATCAGTGCTACTCTAGTCCAGCTTCGCGATGCACCAAGTTTCCTGTTAATCCGACATTCTGAGAGATCATGGCAGAGATTCTACCAGGCACGTAATTTCATTGGCGAATTGGCATATAAATTTCATTGTATTTCTGTAGGCCAGGGGCGCCTAGCCTTTAGGCATGTCAGATGAGGTTGTTCACGTTTGAAGTCTTCACGAGACTTGAGCGTAATTATTCTATCTTTCCAACGAGCCCAGCCGTCAGCCTTCATGATTTGGAAAATGCTCGTACGTGTGAGGTCTTTGGCGAAATACTAAATGACGAAAACAACTCAAAAAATGGCTAAGTCTAGTCATCTATTCCATCTTAGGAAAGGCGCCTTTCTATTTGAGGTCTTAGAAGTAGTTTTCTTGCTTTGTCGCCTCCAAAGACATCTCTCATAGGTCCTTTTGGCTACGCGTCGAGACAGACGGTGCTCAAATTAGGCCATCCCAGCTCCAGATATTAGAGGTCAAAGTAGGGCATCTAGTTGAGAGTTGTAGTTTTGTCAAAATGGTGTTCGTGCCTTCTCAGGTCAAGGGCGCTTTTACTTTTGAGGTCCTTAATGTACTTTTCAGATGCCTTGCGTATATTCGTCGGATGTAGAATACTCTTAGTTATGCAGTGAGCTTGGTTTCCTGTCAGCAGGGTTCATTGTTCGTTGTTAGCAGCTGTTTGAAGCGTCAGATGGCAGTTTGGAGAAATGGTTAAGTCTGGTACCTGAAAATAAATTTAATCAAGGGCGCCTAATTCTTTGAGGTGTTAAATGATGGATTTTGCAGTGATGACTCCCAACAGACATTTCTTCCTTGCTCTACAGGCTTCGCAATGAATACACCAGCTCGGTCACAGCCTCATCCGGTCACCCGAAAATCAGTGTCGAAGATGGCCAGTTGTAACTTTGTAGTCAGCTACAAAGTAGGAAGTTAATAAAAAACGTAATATCTTGAGCAAATGTACGCCTATGAGGACAAATGAGGACTTTTTGAAATCAGTGAAGTTCGCCGGTGAATCCAAGTGCTTTACTTGGTTTTTCAACTGATTTTAAATAATATTTAATATTTATTTTTGCATATTTAAGCATTAAATGGCAATTTTCTAAAATTGGCACCTCTTTGTGCTATTGCATAATGAATATTTTATTATTATTTAAGTTTCGAACTTCAAGATAGTGTCAGTGTAACTGGAGGGGGTCCAATCAGAATCATTCTATTTTTAGTCGAGGTTTTAAGTCTTGTAGTCAACAATATGGTGCGAATTCTCTTTATTTAAGCATGTCGCCATCATTAATCATTCACACAGCTTGAGCAAATTCATAATTCTTCATAGCAAAGGCGAATTTCCTTCAGAGTTGGGCGAATTTCTCATCAGCAATCATTGGTGAAGACATCAAAACACTTTCTTTGTAGGTACAAGTCAGAATTATCAGCGAATTTCAAGGCAGAGTGGCGATTTTGGCAAAGGAAAACATCAAAAAAACGTCTTTCTTCTTCTCAATTTCTTCCATTTTCTCATCTTAAATTCTTTCGCATGTTTGAAGAATTGGAAAATTTTGGCAAAACAAATCATTTGGGTCTATTCAGAATAGCTTCCTCGAGAAAACCCATGTGCCAGAATTTTTCAGGAAAATTTACTCCAGAGCATCAGTTCTCGAGTTTCTAATTTTCTCAACTGAAAATTCCTTGCATGGTCGAGTAGAAGTAAAAATTTCGCATTTCTGACGTTCTGGGTTGTCTTAGAATCTTTTTCTAGACAAAACCCATATCTCAATTTTTTTGCTAAAAATTACCCTTCGATAGGCTATTTTGAGCCTTAGTAGGCTATTTTTAGTTTTTCAGAAAACTAGTCAGAATATAGCCATGTTCACAGTCAACAAGCGAGTTTTTCAGAGTGCAATTCACACAAATTGAATTCAAGACCAAATCGGTCTTAATTCATGATTTCGTCAAAAAAGCTGACACCGATTTGTATCAAGTGCATGTAGAGGATTGACAGGCGTAGTTACTCAAATCCATATGGTTGCATGCCTCGTATGGCCGATTGTCTTCCAAGGCCGGTTTAGAGGGTTGAAACCGTTGGAAGTTTGCATGTGCAACAAGTTTGTTTGCATTTCTCACAACTAGAGTGTGCGCAGTCAAACCTCACAGTTTCGTCATGCAGAAGCGTTAGAAGCATAAAGCTGTAGAAGGAATAGTGGCCATCACTTCAGTTACAGAGCCGCCAAAGTTACCAGTCAGTGAGATGCTAGTTTGAGTGTGCAAAGATTGCCAAGATTGCTCAAGTTGCTGACAAGCAGTGAATTGTGATGACCTTTAGATGCTGATGCAGTCAACAACCTCGTTGAAGGATTGATTGTTTGAGATCATGGCCAGTAGACTTCAGTTCTCACCTCTCAGAATAGACATTATACACAGGAGTTAAACTTGGTGTTATCTTTTCAAGTTAACTCGCTGTCTCATCTCATGCATATCTATTATGGGATTTGCTTTATTCACTTGGAGTTTCATTTAGGGTTTACGTTAACTAATGGTAGTGTTCCAGTTAACATGCTTTCAATAAGGATGTGCATGCTTGCACAATTGTCCATTTTTAGATTAGATGTTTCGATTAACTGATGGTAGTGTTCTAGTTAATTGTACAGTTTCCTTTATTAGGGTTTAGGAATAAATCTTGCATGCATTGCAAGACTGTAGTTGACTCAAGGTGATTTTAGGGTTCCCTACACCTTTTGATGTCTATAAATAAGAGCTTTTGCTCATTTGTACATAACTTTTGCACAAGAGAGAAATATATGCTGTGCCTACCTTGCCTGTAATATTGCTCGTTTTGTATCTGTTCATGAGTATTTATTATGATAATGAATTGTTATGCCACTCGGCTTTCATGCAATTATTATGGTGAATGCTTGCCTTAGTTAGATATAGTGGCTAGTTCGATCGTAAATTGTATGCGTGTTTCGCCAATGCAATTTACTATCCTAGTTGGCTATCCTTTGTGTTTTGTATTCAATAAGCCTATTCAGATTGAGCTGATAGTTGTGCCACCTTGCCTTCAAGTTGAGAATTTGTACTTGGTTTATCGTGTGATGTGTGTGAGTAATAAGCCTATTCAAACAAGCAGATAGTCGTGCCACCTTGCCTTCACGTTGTGAGTCTGTACCCAGTTTATCGTATATTTGTCGTTTCCAATAAACTTCTTCCTAGCCAAACAAATAGTTGTGCCCACCTTGCCTTCATGTTGTGAAACTGTACCTGAAGTTTATTGTATTAGAACATTCCTGCTCCATTTCCTCATGCTCTGTTTTCTTGAGGAAACTGGATAGATTTAAAGTAGTTAGCTTAGTTGTAGTTAATGATTTGCGAAACTAGAAAATCCTTAGCTGCGTTCTTGGTTTTCTTAACCTTGTGCCTCTTCCAGCTGAGAACAAAAAGATAGGACTTAGATTACTTTTCTTTTCCATGCATTCCAGCACTACGAGGGAGCTTCCCCTCCTAATTTGAAGAGCACTCATTACGCAGTGTGCATAGTTGTCCGTACAAACCTTCACTCCAGAGGTGTTAGTTTTTATGCCAACAATATCAACAATGATAAAGTACAACATGTTAAGGTGTAGTAAGGCCATCCATTCCTAACAATAATGGTCATTGAAATTTTTTTGATAGTGACCAACAAATTATTTTTTTTTGGGAGAGGAAATTGAGTTCTCAACTAGGAATCAACAAACAAATCATACAACTAAAGTCTAACAAAATACCAAGAGGTTTGGTCACTTTGGAATCTATTTCCATTATTGATCATCAGGTTGGAAAGGGAAAAGTAAGCATGGAAATCAAGTAGGAAATTATGAAGAAGTTGTCGTTTTCAAATATAAACTCCTCAAACTTGGAAAGGTATGTACATAAGAAAAAAGACATGCTTTCATTCAGCTTTTTCAAGAATATAATGATAGATTTGCATGGGAGCATAGTGATTTAAAATGTTCTAATCCAAGTTTAGCACAACATACCATTGAATTAGAGCCTAATGCTAAACCTGTGAAGTAAAAACAACGACCTTTGAATCCAAAACTTGAACCCCTTATGAAGAAAGAGTTAAATAAATTGATATAGGGCAACATTATATTTCCTATCAATCGCACATCCTGGGTCTCCAATTTAGTACCTTTGAGGAAGAAAAATGGAAAGATAAGGTTATGTGTTAACTTTATAGTCTTTAATAGATCCTCTTTGAAATACTATTATCCTTTTCCCTTAATAGGAGAAATATTATAGGTTGTTTTAATTTACAACATTTCTCCCTTGTTGATGGTTATTCTAGTTATAACCAGATTTTAGTGAAGCAAGAAGACCAATTTAAAACAAAATCTATCAATAAATGGAAAAAAATGGATTATAGAAAGATTCCATTTGGTTTTTCAATGTAAGGGAAACATTTCAAAGAGCCATAGACATGGAATTCCAATGATTAATGAAAAAAAAATGTACTTGTACACCTTGATGACATAACAATGTTTTCAAAAGATGCTAAGGATCACTTTTCTAATCTAAGACATGTTTTTGACAGGTGTAGAATGTTTGTAGTCTCACTTAACCCAAGTAAGTGCATTTTTTCTATTCATGAAGGTAAGTTCCTTGGTCATGTGTTGTTTCAAAATATGGAATTTATATCGATCCTAATAGAGTGAGTGTCATATTAGCTTTACCTTTGCTTGGCCATAAGAAAGGATTCCAAAGTTTTTTAGGAAGAATTAACTTCGCAAGGAGGTCTATTGCCAACATTGCATGTCTTATGAAACTGCTAACGCCAATGTTGAAAAAGAACATGCCTTTTAAGAGGACAAGGGAAGGAAAACATAGTTTTGAAGGCATAAAACAAGCTATAGTAGAATCTCCAACTCTTCTAAATCTTGATTTTTCTAAGGATTTCACTTTGTATGCTTTTGAAAGCATGGATACCATCTCAACATGTTGGTACAGAAGAATGAAGAAGGTTTGGAGCAGCCAATAACCTTCTTTAGCCAAGGTTTGGAGGAATATGAGGAAAGGTATATTCATTTGTAGAAAAAAGTACTTGTTGTTTTTAAGAATTTTGAAGAAATTTAGATATTTGGTTTCTAATAATAAGATTGATTTGATGGTTTCTCACCCAAGTGTCAAAGAATTTATTTTAAGAAAACATTTAAATGAGAAAAGAGTAGGTTGGATAATAACAACAAGGGTAAAGGCTTATGTGAGTAGCTAGCTACTAGTCTAGGAAATGACAAAGAAAATGATGGGGATGTTGTCTTAGTACTCCAAAATGATGCACAAACAACTACACCTTCCTCTCACACAAGTTGGACATAAGATTGTTGGAGTTAAAATGACACTGAGAGGGGGGGGGGGTGAATCAGTGTCTTAACAGATTTGACCAATTTTCAAAAATTCAAAAACATAGCTCAAATTTGATCTCAATATTACTTTGATTAATGCATTCATGAGTTGAATGTAATCATTCATAAATAGAATTGAGAAAAGTAATAATCCCAACAGTGAACTGAAACAATAACAACACAGTAAAGCAGTGAGCACATAGAAGAAAAAAGAGACACAAGATTTTTCCGAGTGGAAAACCCTCCTGGGGTATAAAAACCACTCCCAAAATGCCTTGCAGGCTTAATCTTTTTAATCAACTGTTCACAATGCCTTATAGGCTGATTTTTGAGCACCAACTCAAGGAGCACCAACCCCTCATTTTGAGACACCCATCTCAAGGAGTACCAACCCCTCAAATTATGTTTTGAACAATTATAATGACTCAGAGGATTTCTCTATTTTCAGTTAAGCACATATCTCTTTGTTTTCTCATCTACAAAATACCTTAAAGATTCAATAATTGAATCCTTAAAATACTATATAGAGAAGAAATTTACAATATCTCTGCATCTTGTTTTTCAAATTTTATTGCAGAGTTTATCCATACATTTTCATACAACCAAGGAATGATAATCTTAGAATTACGACAATCGTACAGAAACATAGTTTTCTGCTTCTATTTATACATCTTTTTAGGTATCAAATCTTCAATAAATTTCGTGGTCAAAAGAGCATAGAGAAAAGTTAACTCTTTGTGATGTAAATGCCAGATAAGTAACTATCATCAGAAGTAACAGCTGAACAACCAACCTGAAAAGATTTTGACAAAACTTAACAGAGCTGTTTATAAAAGAAATCTTCGTCTTGTACCTAGCAAGATTAGTAGACAAGGTGAAATTAATTTTCCAAAACAAGAGTCGTTTCACCCAGCGAAAAGCCGTTCTCAATAAATCTGAAATACATGAGATCATTTCACTACTTAAAAATCAAAACTGCCCATCACTATAAAACATAACTTCTAGTGCATGAATAACAATACTCTGTTAGGGCATCATTTGTCACATTAGTAACTGAGAAGCAGAGAGCAGTTAAAAATGGTGATTATAAACCAGTATGCACAGCATGAAACGCATACATACCATAAAAATCTGCAACTTCCATGGCTCCATCAACCACTGTCGAGCTTCCAGCCAGAAACGTACCAAATAAAGCTTCCATAAACCACTGATAAAGCCGTTACAGCCAGCAACAACAGAAACTAAAACTCTCATGATGGCGACCAGGCTAGGGTTCCATACCTAGCCAAAAAGAATAAACTCAAATTTTTTTCCCTAATCATTCTTTCATCCGGTGTCGCTGAGACAATTCATAATCGGGGAGACCTTATAAAGAATACCTTTTGTTTTACCGAAAGCCCACTTGATACACATTGGTCACCGTGACACATGATTTTTCTTGCCGACAAGTCCATCCGTCCTACATATGTCACTGTAACTTCAAACTATTGGGGAGACATCTTGTAGATTGTTTTATGTCATACTGAAACACCCCGAATTCACACCTATTTGCCGAGACATCTAGATAGTCCTACCGAAGGCAATTAAATCGCCAGTCATTCCCCTTAGTTATCGCATTCGCCATGACCCAACAGAATCGGTGAGAAGTCATAACGAAAACATTATGTCACGTCGAGAGCCCCCGTGATCAAACTTGTCGCCGTAACATATCGCTCTCGGGGAGACCTCACGCCGAAAACCCTGACTCTTACCGATACACATCCATCCACCACTGGTCGGTGAGACAAAACAATTTCGCTGTGACCTCAGACCGACGGTGTAACACTTGCCGATAGACTTCCACATGCATTAGTTGAGGAGACATAACCCTTTTCGCTATGACCCTTCACCAAAGCCTTAAACTCTTGCCGATATGTTCCCATTCAACCTCCGATCGGTGAGACAAAGGAATTTCACTGTGACCACATACCGACGGTATAACTTATGTCGATATAATCCTTTTATGTCACTAAAACAAAAGAGAATGTCACGCCAAAAGTTGCCTGAATGAAAAAATCCAATCGACATGACATCAAAAATGTCTTGCCGATAGGCAACACAAACATTTCAAAATGGATCGGGGAGACCCTACCATTCTCATGCCGATATGTGTAAGCCCGAATGAGAAACAACCAAAACCATTAGACAAATGAGATGTCAGAACCAAGGTAACTATAATGCCTTCAAAAAATGTAGTTCAAAGAATGTAAACAAATGGCTTGTAATCATGTGAAATACACCTATGGTATGCAAAGAGAACCATCTTGAGACTGATCATCAAAGAGAACTAACTGAAAGAGATTTTGTCATCAAGGACAAACCATAAACACAACTGAGATCCAACAAAGATATAGTACACTTCAAACAGGTGAGTGCCCACAAGGGTTGGACAAATAAAATATAAGGTATTTTAGACTTCAATCCATTCTTTATGTGCTTTTGGATGGTGTGTTATTCAAAAAGTACTTTAATGGTGTTTTTTAAGGTGCATTGAAACTAATAAAATTGACAAGATACTACAAGAGTTTCATGATGGGGTAACAAGAGGGAACTTTGATCCAAGGATAACAACTCTAAAATAATGAGGGTGGGTTATTATTGGCCTAGATTATTCAAAGATGCTCATGCATGGATAAGAAAATATAGGAAATGTGCATTTTTCATAGGTAAATAAAAGCTTGCATCTTTTCCTTTGCAACCAGTTCAAGTAGGAAAACCATTCATAAAATGGGGTTTGGATTTCATAGGATTCATTAACCCACCTTCAAGTGTAGGCCATAAATGGGTGTTAACAATCATTAATCATTTCACAAGGTGGACATAAGCCATAACACTTAATTAAGGAAGCAAATGAAAGCATAGTCCTAGATTTCTATGAAGACATTGTCACAAGGTTTGGAGTACTTGATTCTATTATAGCAAATAAAGTGATAAATTTTGTTGGAACCAAGGTAAATGAGTGGGAAGCTAAGTATGGTATTCATTTGAGTGCATCCTCCAATCATTATCCCCAAGGGAATAGATTAGTTGAGTCCACCAAAAAGAACTTAATTAGGATTATCAAAAGAACCATAGAGAATAATCAAAGATCATGGCATGCCAAGTTAAAATAAAACTTATGTGTTGATAGAATAACTCCTAAAAGGTCAATCAAAAACTCACCATACATGCTTGAATATGGTAAAGAGGCAAGGCTACCCATATCTCTTGAATTGGTTAATCATATAGAGATGATGGAGGAGGATCTAATGTCAATCAAACTTGTAGAGCTAATGAAATTGGAGGAAACACGAAAGCAAGTAACGAAAACAATGGAGTTTGATCAAGCTCAAGCGAAAGGGTTATTTGGTAAGAATACAACCCCAAGAAATTTGAAGGAGACATTATCCTCAAGTGGGATGAGCTCAAGAGTAGGCCCAAGAGGCATACTAAATTTGACTCATTTTTCTTGGGTATTTTTTCATTGAATACACAAACCAAAGTCTTGGTAGAATATATCTTGAGGCAAAGAAGAACATGTTTGACATTATTCTTGTCCTCTAGAAGAGTGATAAATGAACCATCTTGATAAAAATGGCCATTGACTTGTTGGTTCAGTGAATTAAGCAAGATAATTTACCATTAAAAATATTTTGGGAGACCACATGGGACAAAAGATAGCCAAAGCCTTCAACAATAAGCACATAAAGTGTAGGAGGTAAAGGGAATCCTTGATCAATAGATAAGAAAATACTAAAAGGCTTGGATTGTTGTCCACTAATGGTGATGAAAATGGAGGCATGTGTAAAATCCATATGAACAAAATGAATAAAATATAGCCCAAATCTAAGTGCTTAAAGCATGAAAAGAATTAAGGGTCATTCAATGTGGTCGTAATCCTTTGCCCGATTAATTTTGATAAAATTGTATGTTGTTAAAAATGTTTAGTCCATTCCATCCCTTCCTAGACAATAATAATTTTGTTGAGGATGTACCATGACTTGACGAATTAGTTTTCTTAAGATGGACTAGTTGGGGAAGGAGTGGCCTTAGCTTGAGAGAAAGAGCTTCAAAAATGATCTTGAAGGAGACATTTGACAAAGTGGTAGACCATAAATTGTATGTTTCCTTGTTAGAATCTATGATCATATTTATAAACAAGTTCTAGTGCTATGAAATATAATTATATTAATTAAAATGAAAATTAAATTACCAAAAAGAGTTAAGTCTCCAAGAATTGAAAGAGATCAAAATGTTTTCTTCGTTATTTTCCCAAGAAGGAAAGAGAGGAACAAATATATAGCCTTATAGTTTCCAAGTTTGATGAGGATGAACATAAGACATAAAATCGACAAGCAAAGGATTACTTATCCAAGTTTCTACATCAATGAGGATAAGGGAAAAAAATCCATAGATTGTGCAACTCATTATCCTATCTTAATTTAAGTAATTAAAAAATAGTTGCATAAGTGAACTTAAATAACATGTGCAATATTATACTTACACTAACCCTCCTAAGTATAACTTAGGGAGATGTTAAAAAAAAGTAAATATGCAAGGATGGTTCCTAACAAAATGTCCATATTGGATATCTATGTATAAATGAACTCTCCTAGACAATGAAAAGGAGAAAACCCATAGGAAAAACAAATCCCCCCAAAAAAAGAAAAAAGAAAGGACTAAGAAGCTCCCCTAGAACAGTGTCCTAAAATCCCTACAAGATAAGACTTGTGTGTGCCTCCACAAAGAAGATAGAGAATAGAAATGAAAAATATTGCATGGTGAATGTTGTAGTAGGTCCCTATGCAATATATGATACATCTTCCTTTTATAAGAAAGAAACCCTGATCTATCAAATTATTGAATTCCCATTCAAGTGGAATGTAGAAAGGAATCAAGATGAATAGTTCTAGAAGTTGCACAACCATCTTGATGCAAATGTTGAGTTGTGAATGTGCAATACAAGAATTAAGAACAATGACCATTGAAGTGTGAGACCTAGGCCATGGTGAATCAAGATGCATCAAATGAGTAGCATGTTGTAGTGGAGAGAAAGAAAGAGAATAAAAAATGGAAGATGATGCAACTTGATACAAGCTATCATCAAAGAGAATATAAATTTCCTTAATATTGTCATCAAGCTTTGAAAGGTGAGAGTCCACAAATAGATGTGAAATATCTAGTCCACAAATAGATGTGAAATATCTAGTCAACAAACCTTTAATGAAGTCGATCCTATAGATATGAAGAATCCTACTACAATGAATCACTAGAAGCTCTCAAAGAAGCAACTTTAAACTCTAATGAAGCAACATAAGGAGGATCTAGAATATCCTCTAAATAAGGTGGGGCATCAATGTAGGTCAACCAAATAAATTAATCATCCCATGAATATGTGTCCACACAATACAAGTCAATATGTCGAGCAATATAATCCACATATGCTTGGTCATCTAGGGGAAAATTGTTGGAGCAACCAAGATCTACTTGCAAACTCAAAATAATCCATAAATGAGCATATGAAAAATGAGAATGTAATATCATAAGAATGTGATGTGTTGAAATGTACAAATGAGCCTTGCTTATAAAGGCAAGGATGAAGAGGTGAGAAGGTAGGAGTCAAACTCCGATTACCCCTCCAAGTATGAAACAAGTGTAGGACTCTATGAACAAGTGTTGGGACACTTGGTGAGTCTGCATGAGGTGAGAAAAAAGTCTAGATAACCTCTAAGTGAGCTTAAGTGTAGTGTGAATATGACTCTACTAAGTAGGCTAAAAGCTAACTAGTTTGATAATACCTATTTTCACACTAACACCCCCTTAAGTGACACTTAGGGAGTAAGCTAAACATTGAAAAGATGAGTCTCAGAAACAAGGCCTGATAAGGTACTCATGTAGGAAATATTTGTGAATCTTAGAAAATAATATAGGAAAATTCATTAATTATGGTGGTGAATCCTTCCAATCTAAAAAAAAAGTTCTTATGGAAAATTAAGGGCCCGAGGGTGGAAATTATCGATGGGTTTAAAGGTAGACTATAATATTTACTTTCCACCATTGATTTAAAATATAATCCAACAACCCTCATTGTATTTCATGATTTAAAATGTACCTATAATTTGTAATGCTCATGAGGCCTAAAAATGTTTTTGTATCATTGATATTAGAAGATTAACAATCTAAAAGCTATTTTGAGCCCCATAAGAATTACAGATCACGTGTAGATTTTACCTCACAAAATACAATGATGGCCATTAGATTATATTATAAATCTTGAGTGGAAACTAAATATTGGAAATATGGCCCTAAATCAACTAATAATTATGATACACTATTGGCGAATTAATATAGATTTCTACTATAACTTATAAAATTTAGAAAAATTTGATCTAATCATGTATCGAATTTGGTGATTCAATCTTTAAGCATGCTTTCAAGGGGTCCTTCCCACAAAATATCCTATTAAAATAAAGCTCTCTAATCAACGACATGAATTGTCAAATTTTGCAATGAAGAGATCCACATCTAGAGTATTTTAGTAAACATACCTCATTGAACACCTTCGGTACAACTTCTTGGATATCTTGAATAGGGATGCCATTGAACTTTCAACTCCAATAACAACTAAGGAATTACAAAAGGAAATATAGAAAAACAAGACCGACTCTTACTTTAATAGAAATAATACAACAACAAAAAGCTGCTAACAAACCAACCTCAAAATGTAATATCCAATTACTTTGATTAAAAAAAGTTTCAACATTATTTTTCTCTTAATTATGCCGAAGGCGTGTCCCTATATGAACTTTCCAAGTTCATTTTCTCCTTCAACAGTTGAAACGTAGGGAGACGGAATGGTTGACACCGAAATCATTGCCGACTGTTGATTAAACACCCGCTGCTCTTCCATTCGAAAAGGGTTTTCATCACGCGATATTAAATCTTGAATAAATGACAGCCACTATGCAAAAGGACATGAAAAATCTATCAACTATGTACATTGTACGCTTCTTAGCCTTTAATTTTCACTATTTTACCGTTCACCGCTTTTCACGTGCCACTGATTTTCCACCTCTTGGGAGTATTAGAATTACAATCAAATGTTCGTTGAGGACATATCTCAAGTAATGCTATATACCTCTCATTAATAATATGAAATATAAAGTATATATATATTTATTTTATTTTTTTCTATATAATTTGAATTATTAAATATATTTTAAAAATAATATTTTATTATAAAATTAATATTTATTAAAATATTGTATATTAACTATTTATATATGTAATTTAATTATGTATTTATTTTATATATAAAATTATATTACAATTATGTTTATTATATATATTATATAAATTGTTAAATATAATATAATATGAATTTATTTTATTACTATATTTTATATTTTAATTATTTTTATGCTTCCTAAGGTTTTGAAAAGGCTTTTAGAGTATGCTTATTAAAATGAAAATTATCTAGCCTGAAAATAAGGAAATAAGGTTTCAAGAAGGGTTTTAGAGTATACTTATTAAAATGAAAATTACGGCCCTAATAACGAGCACATTTAGGTTTTAACATTACGACATCCTTTCCCTTATAAAATATAATAATTAATTAGTTTTAAATATATAATAAATAATTTAGTTTTTAATATATAATGCTATATTATATAACAATATAATAGTTAGTACAAGAATTAATACATAAATAATAAATATAATATAATAATATAAAAATACATAAAATAATAACATAAATAATACATATTTATAAAATAATATAATAATTAATACATAAAATTTAAAAAATAAATATAATAATTTTTTTTTCATACGCAAGGGGTATATTTTATATTAAATTTTTAAGGAAGAGTACATATTGTCTGCTACGTAGGAAAACCACTGAACTTCCATAGAAGCAAAACCCTACCAACCCAGTGAACACACTACACCCATCACAAAATTGCAGTCACACTGCGAATTACAAAACCCAACACCAAGCTATAATTTTTAAAACAAAAAAATCATGCACAAAGGCCGAGCCTCACAGAAATCCATTTAATTCTGCAAAAGTAGTAAAATCTTCCACCCATTCCAAGCCCTCCTCCGCCACCAACCCCATTTTTCGTTTTAGATATTCAACTGCCATTGTTGAGATCATCCTGTGTCTCATGAGCTCCATCCCCTTTAAATCTAAAAGAAAGGGGTATACCTTTACTGCTTCGTCTGTCTTCCATAGGAGTTCCAAGTCAGAGGGGCGCGAAATTCCTTTGCCCATGAAGGCCACTTTCAGTGTCATCTCCAAACCTCCTAACAGGTCGCCGTGAAAAAGATTCACTATCAATTCCCTTGCGTCTGCCTTAAGCACTTCCACGTCCAAAATAATAGCCAGGTACCATGAGGATATGTATGCATTGTCTCTCGCAAATTCTTTCCTTTCCTGGTGGCCCTTTCCTAAAATCATTTTGACCGCTATCATGACGAGAGGATCGTCCACAAGCAGAATTCTTTTCAGCCTTTGGTTAGTGATCTCCATAAAAGCTATTTGTCGCTTCATCACCACCAACGCAATAGGAGTGTCGGCGCCAAAACTTTCCAGCCCCTCCGCAGAGACGAAAATGATGAATTTTGATCTGCTCACCTTTGCCATTAGCTACACTCAAGTCGAAAGCTTCCTTCACAGAGACAACCAACAAAACAAATTTCGAGAACCATATGAAAATAATGCCATCGTCCATCAACATTTAAAAGGCCCGCAATCAACAAGGCCGAACCATCCCACACGAGCCTGGGATAATGGCAATGCAAGGCGATCCGTCCTTGCATGAAGATTTTGTCCTGCAACCACAGTCCTTAACTTCAAACATCACCTCGTAATAATCATCTTCTGCCACCCGACCGATATGCATGATCTAGCATGAAATTCATACTTTATGTGTCTCTCTATTTGACATGGCCATCATGAATCATTAAGCTCGCCTCTAGAAACTCCCCAATTTAGGTAGACTTCCAACTTTGCTTGCAGCCTACTGTGGCATCCTTTTGTTTCTGCCAGCTTGCACTCCCCAACCAACACTCTGGTTTCCTCTCTCATCACCCACGAATGATTTTTCGTATCTTTTCAACGGGCTCATGGGTAAATCAAAGGAGGAACATGAGGGGGGTGGGGGCCTACCCTACCACCCACAATAAATATAATAATATTATTCTATAATAAAAAAAAATATAAAATTAATAATAATATTAAAATCCTTTTCTAAATGACCTACCAATTGATCTCATATACTACACAAATGTGTGCAATTTATCTTCTACACCTCTTCACTATGCCTTTGAGAAAAAGGTTTATTTGAGAAACTATTTTGTCGTCAATGAGTGACCTTTTGTGTGTGCCAATTTGTCACACATCGAGCTTTAAAGGTTGCACAAGAAATATCTAACTAAATTGGACATAAACGTGGAAGATGGAAGGCGTCGCGACAGTGGTTGAAGTGCAATGGATTATGATCTACCCAACCCAACCCAAACCAAATAGCCACGCGTCCCTCTTTTGAAACGACAATGGAAGTCAATGATTGGCACCAGAGTTCCCAATCTTAATTGATCTCCACTCATTAAATATAAAATAATAGAGAGCAGCTTTATTTTAAGGTTCACTGTCTTCAACTATCTGTGCCAAAACAATGTTACTTCTGTAGCACAAATCAGTGTGGAAGCCGATTATGGATACCATTCTCAGAGAATACAATGGATTGCAATTGGGTAGTCTGAATTTCTCTCAGGTATGTACTAGAAACCCATGCAAATATAACCAACTGAATGTTTTGAAAACCCAACTAAATTTTTCGAATGCCCAATTGAATTTATTTCCCAAAATTAGCTCCGTAAGCTCTGCAATTAGCAGTCCTCAGTTATTACAAACCAGGGCAAAGAAAACATGTATGGTGGTTAGAGCAACCAGCGCCCTTTTGGAGCTTGTCCCAGAAGCCAGAAAGGAAAGCCTCGAGTTTGAGTTACCTAAGTATGAACCATCTAAGCAGTTGCCAATGGATTTGGTGGTTGTCGGTGGGGGACCTGCAGGCCTTGCAGTTGCTCAACAGGTCTCTGAAGCAGGTATCTCAGTATGCTGCATAGACCCATGTCCAGAAAGCATTTGGCCCAACAATTATGGAGTTTGGGTTGATGAGTTTGAGGCTATGGATCTTCTGGACTGCCTGGATACAACTTGGTCAGGAGCTGTTGTCTATGTTGATGACAAAACCAAGAAGTTCCTTGACAGGCCTTATGGAAGGGTTAATAGGAGGCAGTTGAAATCTAAGATGATGAGAAAATGTATTGCCAATGGTGTTCAATTTCATAGGGCTAAGGTTAAGCAGGTAGTCCATGAGGGGTCAAAGTCAATGGTCTTGTGCAATGATGGGGTTGCCCTGCAGGCATCTATTGTGCTGGATGCCACTGGATTTTCAAGGTGTTTGGTTGAATATGATAAGCCTTATGAACCTGGGTATCAGGTGGCCTATGGGATCTTGGCAGAGGTTGATGAGCACCCCTTTGATGTGGACAAGATGGTGTTCATGGATTGGAGAGATGATCACCTGACCAATGAGACAGAGCTCAAGGCTAATAATGACAAGATACCCACTTTCTTGTATGCAATGCCTTTTTCTGCCAACAGGATTTTTCTGGAGGAGACCTCTCTCGTGGCCAGGCCGGGTGTTTCCATGGAGGAAATTCAGAAAAGAATGGTGGCCAGATTGAGGCATTTGGGTATTAAGGTGAGAAGCATAGAAGAGGATGAGAAATGTTATATTCCTATGGGGGGTCCATTGCCTGTGATCCCTCAAAGGGTTGTGGGAATAGGAGGAACTGCAGGAATGGTGCACCCATCAACTGGATACATGGTGGCCAGAACTTTGGCTGCTGCTCCGGTCTTAGCTAGTTCAATTGTTAAATGTCTCTCTGGAAAAGGACTTGATGCAGACGAGCTCTCCACCGAGGTTTGGAAAGATTTATGGCCTATGGATAGGAGGAGACAGAGAGAATTTTTCTGCTTTGGGATGGATATTCTGCTCAAGCTGGATCTGAAGGGCACAAGGAGGTTCTTTAATGCATTCTTTGACTTGGAACCCTACCATTGGCAGGGCTTTTTGTCCTCGAGGTTGTTTCTTCCCGATCTTATCTTCTTCGGGCTGGCCTTGTTTGCCCATGCCTCAAATACATCCAGGTTAGAGATTATGGCAAAGGGCACTTTACCTTTGGTGAAAATGATTAACAATTTGGTGGCAGACAGGGAATAGGATGATTATTTTTGCTTAGCAAAGGTTTTCGGTCTTGTATTCCACTCAATGATAATCATTAAGATGAATATTTCAGAATCTTTCATGAGGTTAAGTGTATGTACTGGAAACCTGCTCAATGGAGTGCAACATTGTGTTGAAAACAACAGATGTACAACAGCCGAGGTTTTATATTTCTTCCAGTTTATGATTTTGGATAATTTGCTTGTGGTATAGCAACTGAGCTTTTCAGATGCATTAAAACATTTTGCGGGTAGAAAAATACATATCCCAGGAGTTGCTATTTTTTGTTTTGTTTTGAATCATAAGGGTGAACTTAATTTGTTTATGGGTGAGAATATTTGCAAATTCAAACTCACCTATATACTCCTACCGTCTCTTAAGTGACAACCTTTGGCGTGATTTCTCAGATCACTATTGTGTTTGGTTTTCTTTAGTTCAGATTTTATAACATGAATATGCATTTCAATAGGACAAGAAAAGCAACCATTGCAAAGTAATGGCTTTCAGAATAGTGGATCACTAATTTGTTCTATAGCTGGTGGTACTGTTTGTACTACTCGTCCATTTTATTGCACAAGAAATTTTCACTGTTGTTATGTGATGTTATCGACTGATCTTTGATTCTGTTGACATTTTTGTGAGATTGATGAACGGATCATTATATCACTGATCCACAGGGGCTAGGTAATTTACTGTCCTATGTAATCCTTTGATAGGTTTGCAGATTGGCTATTTATGTAGGAAAACTGAACTTACAAAGTATGCAATTATTTAAGACATGTATTGGTGGGACTAACAAGAGATATTTCCGCTTTTTCATCAATTAGGCCAACTGATTAAACTGTCCAGTTTAGATATGCCAACCCTTACTACCATAGGAAGGCTAGATTCCATTGGACTATCTTGAAGGCAAACTGGTGTAAATACTTGAATAAGGGTCTCATACACCAAATTGGTGTTTCACTTGGTGGTGACCTAAAAACTACCTCTACCTTTTACCTTTTTATATATCTGTTGAAGTTGGCCAATCCATACCCATTCTTTGCACTTAAGGTAAGTGAGCGTAATCTGGATTATTGCCCTTGATAGTGGAGCATATGATTATTATTCTATTTGCAGAAGAATAACAATGCCTTGGGAATGTTTTGTCTTCTTTCTGCATTGGATACAATTATCTGGAATACTACAGATCTGTAGTATTATGGCTTGCTTAGTGGGATGTTTATGGTTCTATTTTTGTTTGATTCAATGGTATCTATATAAATATGCTTGTAAGTCCCCTGAAATAATGAAGTGATAAATAGTGATTGTCCCTGAAATTTGAGTATTCCAAATCTTCAGAAAGAGAAAAATGATCGGAAATGCACTTTGTAGGTTGGTTATATTTGAAATTCGAAGCTTGTCTTCTAATTCCAACACTTCTTCAAATGCTCAGAAGCAAACCCAGTGCTTGGAGGCAGTGATTAATTTGGTGTGTTGATGAAAATTTCCCATTTTGAGTCTAGAAATTATTGAAATTTCTTACCAAAAAGAGGACAGAAACAAGGGATGGCCAAGAATTGCTTCCTAGGAGTTTCAAAGACATTCTGATTTGCATGTGTTTATATATTTAAAATGACTGATAATGACAAATTGTCCTTTGCAAAGATGTTTGCAGTGTCATTCTAATGGTAAACTTTCTTTCAAGAAGTAAAGAACATCAGTGATCTGTTATTAGAATTAAATGTTGATAGATTACTGTTCCGACTTGAAATGAACTTCAGTGCTTGAGTGTAGATTTGTGATTAATGTGAATTTTATGTGATTTGTTGTTGAAACATAGGAAAACAAAATGCACAAAAACACCATGAAATACAAGGAATTTTCCTTCATGTCACAATAACTAGCTTTATAGTGTCAACTAATAACATCTCTCCTTTCTTCGACTTGGATATTTGCAAAGATAAAAAACTGGAGCATATTTACAACCAATCTTACAACTATACTACTATTAGTGTTTTGGTACATCAAAGACTTCCTGAGATTACAAACAATTGAATTCACTTGCTACTTACTTCCAAAAGTCATGCCTCTACAATTGGGTTTTCTCTCATTTGTACAAGTGTTGAAGACATCCTTTTGTATGCTAAATGATTCTCAACCATTTGGAATTGCAAGAGACATTGTTTCTTAACCATTTCGATAAAGGACTGCCAATTTGTAAAAGGTAGGACCATTGGTGACAATTACGGAATCCCTATTGTCAGATACAATAATCAATAATCATTGGTACTTGCAATTGCCCCTTTGGCAGGAACACCGGTAACATTTCCTTAACTGCTGATGATGCAAACATAACCGTTAGTTTTTAGAGACAAGATTGTCACTAGTGTCCCTTCCATTGTATAGGTAGCACCTTCTTTTGCTTCAATTTCTGGAGAACTTTGGTGTTTTTCTTCTAGTACTTTATGGATGAATCCTCCCTTTCTTAGGAGGTGGTTTCTCCAACAAAATGTTAGCCCTTCACGAGATGTAGGAAGATCTCTTCCACATTGCTTGTCCTCAGTCTTGGTTGTGATCCCAACTTGCCAAGATTCTTCTTATTTCTCTCACCTTCTTCTATAATAGCATGCCTTCCTCCAACTCCTTGTGCGCATCCAAGACAAACTATTGATAGGGGGTACTACTTGCTCTTCTTCTCAAAAGATGGAAGGCTCTTAAAGATTCTAGTTTTCACAATTGACAATTGAATACATTCTCATGAAGGAAACAAAATTAAGCTTCAAAGCATTCTATCCAACGAGTTCCAAGATGGTAAATGGTACATATATCTTAATGGCTTAATCTTTCTTGTTTTTCAAGTGAAACCATACCTATCACACCTTGAAAGTGCGCTCTTAAGCTATTGGTTGTATCTTGTTTTGCGTTTGCCTTAAGACTTCTCTAGCCATTCTTGAACCTTGAGATGAGTTTTGATCCCCTCAATAAACCTGGTTTCCTTGTCACTTTTGAATATTCTTCATCTTCTTTCTTTTGCTATTTTTGTACAACATAACAAAATTAGTGGATTGGTAGGCAAATAACACAGATATGCTTCAAAAGTTGACTTATTTGTAGACATATTAATGCACCTATTCTAGGAATTTTAAGTATATGCTAAAGATACATTGCATCCTAGTGGATGCTTGAGTTGTACTCTCTTATGAGTTGTACAAAGGTTTCATTGATAACTTTTATTTGCTTGTAAATTTGAGAATGAATGGAATGTTCTATGTTTGTAAATGGCCTGTGTATTTTAGGTGGCTTAAGCTTTTTTTCTTGTCTTTGGAGTCTCTTGTTGCTCAGGTAAAGCCATACCTTATCTCACATCTTGAAAGTGTGCTCTTGAAGATGTTGGTTATGCGTTGCTTTGTACTTAAGACTTATTTAGTCATTCTTGAACCTCAAGATGGATTATATTGATCCCTTCAATGAACTTGGTTTCTCTAGCTTCTTTTGTATTTATTCATCTCCTTTTTTTGTCATATTAATGTTACATTGAGTGGATTAGTAAACAAATAACTCAAAATGTTTAAAAAACAACTTATTTGAGGATGAGTGAACCACCCGATAGTAGGAAATTTGAATATATTATAAAAATTCATCATATAGTATTGGATGCTTCTTGTTGTCCTCTCTTATGAGCTATATGAAAGTTCTATCGACCACTTATGTTTGACCATATGTTTGAAAATGGAAGGTTGTGCTTCACTTCAACTCAGTATGCATCTTACTTCACTAGTTGGTCCAAATCTTCCTCAAAATATTAATCTCTATTTGAAACAAGGAAAACCAAAATGCATCCAAACAATAATGAAAAGTAACTCTACTCCTCATGCCCCTTTTGTTGAACTTTTAAAGACTTCTAAAATGAGCCATGGGATCAAATATTCTTAAAGATAACTCACTAGCTAATCACCTTAAATTGTAAGCCATATTGGAGACAATTTGATTGTGACAAAGTAACATTACAGCGCTCTTATCTAAAACTTACTTTCATAATATATGTTAAAGTGCACGTTAACTAGGTAAATGCACTTTGTAGTCAAACTAAGAGAAAATAGGATATAAATTAGTCAAATGGGCCATTTTTTGCCTCTTTAGGGCTATGTATAGTCATTCTTGATTTTTGTGTTGGAACCATTTACAATATTTAAATTGATAATTGATTACTAATATAAAAGTTTGAGTGCATATCAATCATATCAGAGCTTATCCCCCTACCCCACGGGTTACAAAAAGGAGGCAAAAAATTACAAAATTTCACTAGCTTTATGCCATTGTAAACCAACCAAAAAGATAGAAGCTCATGGTTTGCATATCATAAACTATTGATCATCATTCTTTTCTTTGTTAACCTACTCATTATTATAGTTCTTGTTGAGCTTCGAGGAATCAAATCTTGGAAAGGCCTCAATTGGGGGTAGGGGGGTCGGGGGGGTGTGAAAGGAAAAATAAATGAGCAATGGAAAGTACTAACTAATGATGGTTGTCGGAAGGAAAGAGATTACCAAGAGATAAAGAACCCAACCAAGCACCACCAAATGCAAAGGAGACACAAGAACTTGATAAGGGGAAAAAAAGAAAAAAACCCAATATTATGAATGGAAGCAAAATGCCTAAGAATTATACAAAGAGAGAGAGAGAGAGAGAGAGAGAGAGAGAGAGAGAGAGAGAGAGCACTTAAGCCTTAAGCTTGCTTGCTTCAATGAAGAATGAGAGGAGAGGCACCTCGATAAATAGAGGTGAGAAGTGGAGTTAGAATTAGAAAGTAACTCCCAACTCAATGAATGCCACCATTCATGTATGTGTGTGCAATGTGTCAAGAACATATCTTTGTAAAATTCTATTTTATTATCTTGACAAAGCTTGGCAACTGAAGCAGATTAGTCTTTAATTTAGGAACATATAAAACATCATACAATTTACCATTAGGAACATTCACATCTCCAATTGCTTCTACTTTACAAGTATGATTATTAGCAAGTTGAAGAGGAACATTGTACATATCAGGTTGCATAGACTCAAAAACTTCTTTATGTGAAGTAACATGTTGAGATGTACCTGAATCAATAACCCATTTAAGAGGTTGAGAAACATTAAAACTACAAGTAAAAGCACGTCTAGATTGATTGACAATGTTATGAACCTTATGATTATTAGGTTTATGTTGATTATTTTGCTTCATAGACTTTTTCTCATTTTGCTTCTTAAAACAAGTATTTTGCCAATGACCATCCTTATTACAATAAGTGCAATGAGGCCTTTTAGAAGAAGTATTCTTCTTAAGATCATTGTCATTATTATAATGAGGTTTATTATTTTAATATTGTTTAGGATGAGGCTTAAAGTTTTGCTTATGATTTATAGACAAAAGAGCATGTTTATTAGACTTGAGATTGCCAAACTTAATTAACTTAGCTTCTTCGTGTCTTAATAAATTGCAAAAAATATGATAAGTTAATTGAGTAGTTAAAGAAGGAATGGCTAATTGAGCATGAATATTAGTAATAAATTGTTGAAATTGCCAAAATTGCCTAGGAAGACATTTTTTAAGAATAAGATGAATTAATCTAAGATGTTCTAATTGTATTCCTAAACCTTGCAATTGACTATTCAAAGCATCAAATTTCAATAAAAAATCATTCATAGATTTAAAATCAGAATACCTTAAATCTTCAAGTTGATCTTGAAGTTGAATTCTTCTAGATTCATTTAAACTATCACAAATAACCTTGAGTTTGTTCCATGCTTCATAGGCTTTCGTACATGTCCCAATGTGAACATATAGGGGTGACATGAAAATAACTATGAGGCCAAGGGCTTCCTCATTTTTCCTCATTTTTCTTGATCATCTTTGGATGTGGGTTCCGATTTGGGATCGGTAGCAACATCTAAAAGATGTTTAAAATGAAAAATAAAAGATATATAAGTTTTCCAAGAAGAATTCAACTTAATTTTAGGAATTAAAATTGACATTGTAAATAATTTAAGTGGACAAAAAACTTTATTAAAGAAATACTTTCAACTTGAAAATGGAAATAACACTAGCTAAGCTTAAAAGAAAAAAATTAACCCTCTACAAATTTGAGATCTTGAAAAAAAAAGACTCCCTCTTTTTAAAAAACATTTGAATGAAATTATTAAAATTTAAATATTAAACAAAAAAATTATATTAAAAATAAATAAATAATATTAGATTAATAAATATTCTAATAAAATTTAATATGATTAATTAACTTTAATATTAATGAAAATTAAAAAAATAAATTCCTTAAACTTTTATTTTAAAGAATATTATTTTTTTAAAGTTTAATATGATTTAGACTTAAGTGATTTAAACATTCATATAAAGGAAAAAGATAAAGAACTCAACTTATATACTAAAAGATTAAATCTAAACTATGAAAAATTTATTTTTTAAAAGATCCTTGCCTATCACATGGAGGGATTATAGGTTTACAAAAGTTTTTTTTATAGAAAGAAATGAAAAAGATGAGAGGGCGGCTTTTTGAAAAAAAAAGAGGCGATCTTTTTTTAAATAATTGTTATAGGTACGACCGAGGGCAAAAGAATGAAACTACACAACACGGAGGGCCAAAACCTTAAAGAGGGTTACAAATTATTATTTATTATTTATATAAAAATTTGGAGATTGATATATATAACTAGCGATTGCACTTTTAATGTGCAATTGGGTATGCCGAATATTTGGTTGGAATAGATAACTATTTGTCATAATAAGAAAAGGTAGAAATGGAAAGAATTTGATGCAACGATTGTTTAGGTTAAAGCTTTATGTTTAGATATATTGTTTGAAATGGATTAGCCTTAATAAAATAGAAGATTATAATTTGATAATAAATTGCTATATGCGACAAGTGGTCATTGCAATTCTTGAGCACTTGTTGTATATTTGTAAAGGCATTTTGTTATGTCATTTTGAAATAAATATTTTGAAATGCAATTTTATTGTTGAGTATCGAATTGTTTTGTAGTTTTGGATACAAAATTGTGTTAAATTTAGCATTGAGTCTCCTTTCATAGAAATATACACAAAAGTTAAGATTGATACTTAGAGGAGCACATTTAGTCATAATTAGAGGGAAATTTGAAGCATTTACTATTGTGCATTGCCTTGTTGAGGTATTGTATACTTTAAAAAACATATTGCTTGTAAACGGGAAAATACAGTTTGGAAAGGTGTGCGGTTAGGCAACACTAACTTCAATTGTCTTTGGTTTCTTGGGTTGTTGAGGACGAAGCTTTGGAAGGGTAATAGTGAGTATTCTTGTAGCTGATAAGAATAACAAATAAAATATTGTATGTATTATTTTAGCTGATAAGAATAAAAAAAAAAAATGAATAATTATTTTAAAATGGATGCCAAAACTATTGCATCATTTAGGAAAGAAAAGGAGCAACACCCCCAATGAGCTGCGCAAGTGGCAAGCCATGGGAGGGGGAAAAAATCAAGGCAAGTATTGAACTATCTATAATCATAGTGCAGCTAGTGATACTCCTAATTCTATAAACATCTAAAAGCAATCTATGATTTAACAATCATATGAATTTCGCCTATGGTTGCAGTGGTGCAAGTGAAGTAAAATGGAAAACGGACCATAGAATGATATGCTTGTTGGATTGAATGGCTCCATATAGTGCCCGTCTGGATTGATTACTCAAAATAAATCTTTCTCAAATTTCAAGATAAATACAGGTGGACAAAAGAGGAAGCATTAACAATTCACGTGAATTGTTTGACATAATACTTGAAAAAGATTGCATCTCATGGACTGCAACAATTGCAGGATATGTACAAAATGGATTTGTTGAAAAGGCTTTAGAAAAGATGAGGCGGTGAAAAATGGGTAGCATTTATGGTTCATTTATGGGGTAAAAATATCTCATTCAATCGATTCAACGATTTCGCTATGAAAATGGTGAAAATAGGAGTAAAAATATCCTAAACCTAATACTGTAAATGCAATTATGATTTATTACTTGGGGACAACATTGTGACAGAGGGAAATCCAAATAAATCGATTGCCATACAAGACATATAATCTCTCGCCATTCAAAATATTCAATCAACTTGGCATGAAGACAACTGAAAAGACATTCTCTGAATTTATATTTTGCACTTAACGTCTACCCAACTTATTAGTAAGCTTATCCATGGAACCTACCATCCTTACAAGACACGTTAGGTATGATTCATAGGTGTAGTAAAACTCGATTCCACATAACCAGTTGGAGGTTGACGTTAGGTATGATTTTTTCGGATGGCAATCAATGCAAAGCACGAATTTTCAAATAACAGTGAAAACGTATATACCATTCTAGTCTTGACCTCATATGAAGGCAACAATGAAATCTACTTTCGAGTTCTCACAATCTTCTTGTTCATTCAATGTGTAATAAAAGGAAGAAAATACACAGGACTGTGCTGAACGACTACAATGATTACAATAGTCTCCAGGATGACCTCAACCATAGGGCGTCAAAATCAGTTTCGCTCATTTAATAGTAGGATACGCAATAAAAATGAGAAGGGAAATCGCAATTATGAAACCGTTACAGGTCTAAGAAATTTATGCTTCAAATTGCAGAGAGAGAGATGATCAGAATAAAATAAGTGTACCTCAGGATCTGCTAGCTCTAAGTCAAATTCTCGAGGTTGTTGTTGGAGTTATATGTTACCAGCCGACTTATTTAAGCATATTGGAGGCGGCAATGAGGGGGCGGTTGAAGAAATATCTAAATATCTACAGCTATGCAAAATAAATATAGATTATAAGTTCTCATTGCAGAGATGGTTGAGTGGACGTTTTGCAAATGCATTCTTCAGTATCTATGTACCAACAGGATAATATCTACAAAAAATTATCAGTTCACAATCAATGTTATTTATGCATTCTTCAGTATCTGAGTACCATCCGTATTGTGATCCCAAGTTAAAAATGTGTTTTGCATTTATGGTTACAATATATATATATATATATATATATTGGATGTGCTTTTGATTTAATGTTTGTTTCAATCGCCAAACTTTAGATAATAATTTTTTTCTATATCAATTTACTAATGAAAATTTGCTTAAAGTCTTCAAAGTTTGCAAATTTAATTTCATTCTTCTCTACTATAGCAGTATGAGATATCCTTCAAAATCTGTAAACTCCAAAATATGTTTAAAACTTGTATAATATTGAAGGGGGTCCATGTATACCAAATTGAAACAAATGGGAACCAGGCTACTATCGCTCACAACTCACTCTATCATTATAATATTGTCTCAAACAACCGTTGTCATAATTGGTATGAAGGCTTGCTATTACTCACATCACTATTATTCAGATACTATCTCAAATTCAATGAACCCTTCACGTGATTCAATCACATAAAAGCAACCAATCTAAATATTTGCTGATGTTAGCAGTAACAATGCAATCATCAGAAGTTATAACTATTATATCCGACATTTTAGATTAGCTTCACAACACTACAACAACTTCTATAATACATTTGAGCAGCTAATGACAATAAATTTGAATATTGAATTACCATTATTTATCCATAACTCCCTATCTATGCTTCAAAAAAAGCCTAACAAACATTTATTAAATACCACAAACTGACAAGCAAATTTTATTCATAACGGTATATCAAAACAATAGATGCTTAGATAAGATATGATTACAATAGATAAACCCTAAAAAATAAATTATAAAGCCTCTCCATTAAAGCCTCTCCTTTGGTTAATGATTGGTATTGCCTTAAAGCATTGGTAATATTTATTTCTCATATTTTTTATTTGCATTAATTGTATGTAGTTCCCCATCTTTACATTATAAAAAGATTGCAGAAAAAGGAAATTAGAATTGAAAAAAATATTTTACCTAATATCCTTTCTTCTTGCCAAGTTTTAAATTAACAATTAGCTAAATTGTAAGGTTAGAAATCCTTTTCATGCTAGTCTTTTCTAGAATTTATTGTTGCTGCTAATATTGTGAATGATCGCTCATAATGCAAATATGATCTCAAGACAGATTTCCCCGTACTTATGTAAATATCATCTTAATCTATTTCAGATTGATAATTAAGCTGAAATTATAGAACTTATTATAGATATTATTGTAAGTCTACTTTGTAGCTTTTTTTCCACCATATCGTTTAATGTAATGCCATAGCAGTGATGTTTCTGGAGTTGAAGGCTATGCAGCCTTTTAGAATCCAAATATGTTATGTAGCATCCTGGCTATTGCAGACTTGCAATGAGGATCAAACAAAGAGAACAGATGGAACTTTCTCAGCAGATGTATTGATGTATTGAGATGTATTTGATTCTATATAGTTCAGTTTAGCATCTTATAATTATGACTACATTCATGTCAAGCCATGATATTGTGAATCTGTACACTAATGAAAGCTCTCTTGATTAACTCTGCAATTAACTGCAACTTGGCCAGTGAGCCATAGCTCATGACAAAAATCTATCTAACTACAGTGCTTGGTGTTAGTAGTTTATAATCTATATTAAATGTTGGGTTGTAACCTAAGTATTCTTGAGGCATAATAATAGTAAGCTGATAACAGCTTCTTATATAGATTTTTTCCTCTGTTTTTCAAGATTTGATTGATGACAAACTAATTACCAATATGTAATTACCAAAACCCAAAGTATGATGACAAATTGAATTATGCACTTCTATTCAAGTCAAAGGGCAGGGGAGGTGGATAGCAAACAGATTACTCTGTTTTTCAAGATTTAAAGTTATTCAATCTTCAGGATAACCTTTCATTACATAGTGCTGACTCCTCATAAGCCTATTTACAAGCCACATGAAACCCAACACATTTGTTGCACCATTTTAACTTAAGGCATACTGATATTATACGCCCTTTATGCAGTTCCAATCGGAAATTCAACTCATATGTAGAATTAAATACCAAATCTTCCTTAAAAGTTAAACATATAAGAAATAATAAATTTTAGCTAAGAATTACCTAATAATCTTCTACAATTTCTAAATACCTCTTCTGTGCTATATGGCATTACCTTTCAGGTTATGAATGTCATCA
Source organism: Sequoia sempervirens (assembly GCA_007258455.2). Lineage (NCBI taxonomy): Eukaryota > Viridiplantae > Streptophyta > Pinopsida > Cupressales > Cupressaceae > Sequoia > Sequoia sempervirens. Next base: position 625,736 of record VDFB02257582.1, on the reverse strand, counting down.
TGTCTATCATGTGCACTCGCCAGTCTTTTGGGAGCCCATGTCCCCATCCTTAAAAAGGCTTAACCAACTAAAGAAATCAATAAAAGGTATTTACCATATATCTGAAACAGTGAATCCACATCTAAAAAATCAGGTTCACTTTCTTGCTTGCCATCTTTCTGCTTAAAACACTTTTTTTGCTTTCTTTTTTTCTTGTTTGATCTTGTTTTCCCCTAATATGAGCACATCTAAATCCCAAAGCACTACACAACAGTAATTTAAAATAGTGGTACAACAACCTTTTCTTTGTCTTGTAGATAGCATTTGTACTTAATTTAAAAACCAGAGTCTACATAGAAGTTGTCTTGATTCTTGGACCTCAAAGTGTGTCAAGAGATTACAACGATATGTTTATAACAGTGAATACTGTGACAACAGTTTTAAACAATTTTCCGAGTTAAATAAAGTTTGTCATACATGTACAGTTGACTCATTTTCACTACAACAGAATGTAACTTAGGCACACATAAACTTTTACATTCACAGACCTGGACCAAACAAGTATAAATGAAATTTGAGTGCTCAGACCTGGGTATGATGCTACTACTGTCAAAGAGAAGCTTGAATTGATCAAGGAATGCTACAGGAATGTTTGTAAACTCCAGATATTGTAAACACCACCGCCCAGAACACTGTTCTCAGACCAAACAACCCTCATGGAGATACAATAATAGGAATTGTACACCAAAGGGAAAATATTCTAGTTCCAAGATAAAGTGGTAGGGACAAAAAACTTACAATTTAGTACCAAAGTCTTTGAGATTCACATGATAACGAAGCTGTCAAAGCTTTAAAACTTACAAAAATTCAACTCTCTTCCTTGGTGAATATCGTAGTGGAGAATTTCCAATGGGTCCTAGCATTGCTTATCTTCCCATTGATTGGCAATGATCACCAGTTGGTTTTTGGAGGAATTTTTGTTCATTATAGTCAATATTATAAAAGAAAAACCAAAATAGTGAGTTGCCATAAATTTTATTTTTAGATGGTTAATGACTGTTGTCCGACATTCCCCACCCTTTAAAATAGCATGGCAATGAGATGAAAAACAACTGGCCAAGATTGTAAGCACATTCCACTAACCTGTAAATGCCTAGAAAAAGTGACTGAAAGTTTCTAGAATTTTACATACCACCTATCCCATATTTATCAATGAATGGTATTCTGAATTAGGTGTTACTGGATAGTCAAGATCTTCCAAAAACCAAGAGTTTGATAGCATACTAGCAAACAAATGATGCTTTATAAATTCTGCAAATATCGCAGACCAGTAGACCATGTGTGAGCAATGCACTTTGTCAAACAATTCATGAGTCTTTGGGTTGCTATCATATTTTCATGCAAGTGGTCTTCACATCCTGTTTTGAAGTTCACACTGGGCTGCTTATTAACATAATAATATAAACATTTACACGAGTGAATGTACAATCGAAGAAAAGTCTGGCTGTAATATTTGCTTAAATGCCTAGTGTCTATCTAGTGATGAATTTAGTTAACGCTCCATTCTGTCAAATAATTTGCATGCCCTATTACATCTTGGTGCACTCTGTAAGTAAAGGATGCAGATTGTGTCTGCCAATTGAATCCTGTTCATTGAAGTCGTGTGATCCTCCATCATCTGAGTACAACTACAATTGAGAAGCCTAGCATAGATGTGGTGATCCTAGTATATTTCGCATACACAAGCACTGTACAACGATTTATGTCTCACATCTCTATATAGATGGTAAAAAATTTGATCACTTTCAAAGCACTAATTATTTTGAGATGATGTAAACACTTACAACATTTACAGCATGTTGGCTGGAACAAACCAATATAGTGAATTACGCTCAGAACACATATCGCCTTGTAATGCGTGTAATGCAGAGTTGGACTCCATTGTTCTTAGAGGTATGGACAAATTTGAATGTGTTGGGTATGACTTGCACATGTATTGCCATTCTCAACATTGCCTATCGCTTGACTGCTATTATTGGGCAGAAATTTTTCTCCCTATAGCTGCTGATTCTGGAAATTAGAGCTACAGTACCCTCAATTTAGTAACCGAGTGTGTCGTGGTCCCAGAGTGGCATTACTGCGCGTACTGTGATAGATTCTATGCAGCAGCAAGTGTTCGACAGCATAGCCTTTCCGATGGTGCATTATTGACTGGCGATGGTCCATCAATTAAAAGCGCCTATTGAACGAGTCATTCCAGGATGCCTTCACGTTTGGTGAGTGGATACGATCGGAATATAATGTATTAAAAAAAAATATAGACAGATATATTTGATTCAAATTATTATTTATTATTTATATAAAAATTTGGAGATTGATATATATAAATATATATGTATTCAAAAAAAAATATAGAAATATATAAGATGTATTTTTTTTAACAAAACATATTAAAAATAGGGATATAAAAAATATTGAATATGAACAATTTGAACATGCAAATTATAACATGTAGAAATAATAGATTAAGATTTGAGGGTTTCTAAAAAATTGCATAAATTTAAGCATGCATGCAAATTATATTGCTTTGAAATTTGAAAACAAAAGAACTTAAAAATCTTTAGATAAAAACGTGCACAAGGATTAGATTAGACAAGAAGCAAGATTAAACTTTTGGCTCTTCTCCTCTCTAGAGTGCCTCTACCTAATGGTGTCCTTTAAAACTTGGCAAACCTTAGTGTAGCTCACAAGATTAGTAATACCAAGACTTTGATTGAAAGAAAAAATAAATGAGCAATGGAAAGTACTAACTAATGAGCATTGTTTGAAGAAAGAATTACCAAGAAATAGAGAAGCCAACCAAGCACCACCAAATGCAAAGGAAACACAAGAATTTGATGCAATTTATGTTAACTAAGAATTATGGAAATAATGATTTAAAAAAAATTAAATGTAACTTCTGAATGCCACCAATTTGTATTTGGAGGGGACTAAAAAATTCGCATTAATCAATTAAAGCAAGTGCATGCAAATTGTAGTTATTTGCTTTGAATATTTGAAATTTGCCTAGAAGTCACAAAAAATCTTTCAAGATTTTAAAAAAAAAACATGCAAGGAACCTTAAAGGAGTATTATGAAGAAGGCATTAGATATATGGGGATTTCTCCTCTCTAGAGTGCCTCTACCTAATGGTTGGTGTCTTTAAAACTTGGCAAACCTTCAACAGTGATAGCTCACAGAGATTAGTAATACCAAGACTTTGATACCATGAAAGAAAAAATAAATGAGCAATGGAAAGTACTAACTAATGAGCATTGTTTGAAAGAAAGAGATTACCAAGAAATAGAGAAGCCAACCAAGCACCACCAAATGCACACAAGAATTTGATAAGGGGAAAAAATAAGAAAAACACCCAATATTATGAATTGAGGCAAAATGCCTAAGAATGATATATATATAGAGAGAGAGAGAGAACACTTAAGCCTTAAGTTTGCTTGCTTGAATGAAGAATGACAAGAGAGGCACCTCAATAAATAGAGGTGAGAAGTGGAGTTAGAATTAGAATGTAACTCCCAACTCAATGAATGCCACCATTCATCTATGTGTGTGCAATGTGTCAAGAACCTCTTAAGGAGGTGGCTACAAATATTCCTTAATAAAGGAATTTGAAATATAAAATGAGTCATCCTCACACATGTGTGAGAAGGAAAAAAGACAAAAGACTTGTAGGGATTTCTCAGGAATATTCCTACAAGTTAATAAATAATTAAAATTAAAGAATAACATTTACCAAGTAAAGATTAATCTTCTAATAGGGAGGGACTCTTTTCCAATCACTATTGTCAAAGTTATTAGCAGTGAATACCAAATTTATGACCTGCTTATCCCTTTCCAACTCATATTGGTGCAACTTGGAATACTTGTTTTGAAAGTCTATAATATATTCCCCTTTAAATTTGTCATCTATTTTCCTCAAGTCCTGTGGCTAGAATTCAACATCTTGTAGGTCCTCTTTGTGAATACTTGTTGAGCCTTCATCAAGAATTTTAACAAATCTATCTACAGGGAGCTTTACAGTGAAGGTAACTTGTTCAACAACAAGAAGAAAATGAGTCTACAGGACTTAGTAAGGCACCTCATCTTATCTTGGTACAAGTCTTTGTTTCTCTTTTTCCAAATGAAACATAATATTTCAGTGGATAGGACATTCCAAAATCTATTAGACTTACTATCTAAACCCTTAACATAGCCACTTAAAATTTCACCCCAAGACACACTGTCCCTACAATCCCAACCTAGCACATTACTCATAAAGACAGACTACACTTTACAAACAAATTTACAAGTAAAGAACATTTGCATCATATTATCAGTACAATTAAAAATTCTACAGATAGGTTGGTTCTAACCTTTGATCAACTTACCAATAAGCAGAAGCCACTTAAAATAATACTTTTTAGGTTCAAATAAACTAGCCCAACATTTTTGGATAATTTTTCACCATTGAGCATTCCCCATGTTTAACCTCCAAGTTTGGTTTACCTATCCTAGGATATCTTGGGGCTCGTATAGAATTTTGTACAGATTGAGAGGTTTAATTTTTAGGAGGGGAGTGTTGTGACTCCATTTGAGATAATTAAAATCCACTGGTTTAGAAACCACTCTCACAACATTTCTCATATTATTCCATTGCAAGAACAAAGAAGGTCCTTTGGTTATTGTAATACAATTTAAATTTCTCTTTTAAGAGGTTCCAAGGTATAAGTTCAAAATTTACCAACATTTCATTGAATGAATTAATACCCTGTAAATACCATTTCTTTGTCGAACAACCTTGAAGCTGATCTAAGTACTTACCTTTGTGTTTCAAATTCCACCACACAGATATGTACCCATGGAGCTTATCGCTGTCAATATCAAAAGCTTCCTTGTTCTTTACCAGCTCCCTAACATACTCCCAAGTTCTCTAAATAGTAGAGAATATTTTTTATCCAGAAGGCTTGACCTTAACACTTTCAAATAAGATGTCAAAGGAGTGAAGATTCTTCCATTGCCTAGCCTCTTTTGGGATAGACTCCAAAATATTCCTTCTAACAAGCAATTTCCAAGGCTCTTTTCCAACAAGGGCTTTTAGAATCCATTTAGAAGCAAGAGCCACCCCTTGCCATTTTAAGTCCTCAAGACCTAGACCACCTTTTCCTTTCTCGAGACAACACCATTCCCACCTAACATCGTGTATTTTCCCTTTCCCTTTCCCATCTAACCACAAAAAATTCTTTATCAACTTTTTAACAAGATTAACCTAATAACTTGCAAAAAGCCATATTGAAGCATAATATACTGACTAAGAAGCTAGGATTTTCTGACAGACCTATACCCTTCCTACCAAGGAAAGGTAATTGTTATTCTGGTTTATTATTTTTTTTTATCTTGTCAAACATTAATTCCACATCTCTTTTAGAGATGGATTTGTAGTGAATGGGATGCCAAGATATATAACAATCTTGTTTGGCCCTTTCCATTTCCATTTGAACTTACCTAGCTAGGTGGGGCTTCAAACTAGCCAAGTAGAGAAGCATTTTACTCTAAATTTTTTTCCCTTGAGGCATCACAAAATGCTTTTAACCTTCTAACCAAATTGTCCAAATTATCTTTTTCCAAGATGGGGAAAAGGGAAGTGCCATCTACAAATTGAATATTTAGGAGCAAGTTGTTGTTAGGAAGAGTGATTCCTTTCATTGGAGGACCAAGCAAGGAAGTTCATAAGATGTAGTGCAGAGCTTCAAAAACTATTACAAACAGAGCATGGGGCCAAAGGACAACCTTTCCTGATAGATCTTTCTAATGGGAAGGGCTCTAAAGCCAAACCATTTACAACCACCTGTGCATTGGCATCCTTAAACAAGATCTTGACCATACCACAAAATTTCTTTGGAAACCCAAATGCTTCTAGCGTTGTCATGATGAAGGACCATTCAACCCAATCATATTATGCTTTTTCAAAGTCTAATAGAAGAATTCCCGCCTCTTGATCACTTCTATTAGCCCAATCCACGGCTTCCCAACTTGTTATTACATTTTCAAGAATGTCTTTTCTTTATGAACCCAGTTTGAGTTGTGTTGATGATCACCGAAAGGATATCAATTAGTCTTCTAGAAATTAGTTTTTCTAAAATCATATAGAACATATTAAGGAGTGTTATTGGCCTCCAATTCTTGATATTACTCTTATCCCCGCCTTTTTGGAGAAGTTTTATGATTCCACTATTAATATTTCCACCTAGGGAACCATTGTGCAAGGATTCCTCATATACATCTTATGGATCTTCAAAAATCCAATCTATGTTGGCTTTGGAAAATTCCACAGATGTCATCAATTTCGGGTGCTTTGCCAATCTAAAAAGATAGAATAGTATTTCAATCTCATATACTGTTATTTCCTTTTCAAGATTGAAGGTCATCTTAGTAGTTATTTTCTTTAGCACAATCTTCCTACAAAGAATCTGAGCTTGACTACAAGAACTGGAGTGATCTTCAGCTTTGAATAGGTTTAAATAGTATCTTTGGAAGACTTTGACAATGTTTGTTGTCTCATGGACCAACTTGCATTGTCCTCAATTGGGCCAATGTTTTCCAATACCATCTTCTTCCTTAACAGATTGATAAGTACTTAGAACCCTTATCCCCATCTTTTACCTAGTTAGCTCTTGCCTTGATTTTAGCCCCTTGGGCCCTCTTAACCTGGAAACATCTTAATTTATGTTTTATCTTATTAAGATGAGGAAGTAAATCATCATTTGAAGATTCATTCTAAATTTTCCCTTTTGTTGCAAGAAGTTCATCTTACAGCTCACTCTCCCTCCTATTATCGATTGTTTTATTCTTCCCTATTGTCTGCAACGGGGATTGAATGCCTATAATTTATTTATTTCAATAATCAATTGCAGATGTTGAGGAAAATATTCTTTTGTTTATGAACCTATGAGTAAGAATGCTAGATAGACAGTCCTCCTCCTTAAGAAGCTCAATGTTCAGTTTGAATAAACCAGATTTCCTTATCTTGTTAACATCCAAGTTATTTTTTATAATGATTTTCACCTAAATTGGATAATGGTTTGACATAGTTATAGGCCCAACCTTGACACAATTTGAATTAGCTTTTGATTCAAAACAAAATACTTCATCATTTGCATAAAATTTGTCCAATCTACAATGGATTTTTCCATTTCCAAATTGATTATTGCACCAAGTGAACCAAATACTTTTGCTCTCTTTCATTTTACCTTCCAAAGGATCATAGAGCCTAAGAGCTTTTTTCATTTTGAACCAAAAAAAATATTCATTTCCTTTCCAAGACAACCTAGATCCTCCTTTCTTGTCCTCCTTGATTACCCTTTTTAGTTAGGGTTTGTGTTAGGGTTTTCTCCTTCAATTTTTGTCATTTTCCTTTTCATGCTTTGTTTATCATGCACATGATGTCATTAGAAACATGACACCATCGGATGTGTAGTGAACCCTAGTAAATCTTTGTTACATCTCGTTGTGTGTTTACTTATTTATTATTACTATGTTAGGGTAAATTATTGCATTTATGAATGTATTTGGAATTTTGATTTAAAATATATATATGGTTGCACTTTGTTTATCTAAGTCATTGGAAAAGTAAGAATGAATATTTATTTCATTTGATGATATATGATAGAATGGATATCTAAAATGAATGATTATTGAATTTGATATTCTAACTATGAAATGTATAAATGCTTGTTTTGATGAATGATTGACTACCATGAAAATGTGTTAAGTTGGATGCAAATTCATATTCAATCCTTCAAAAGCGAAGGGAAGTATCACCCAGGAGAAGAACTTGGTCGGGTAACCGGTAACAAAACCTAATTGAGCTTACACACACTCACTTATAGAATGATTGAGTCAAGTCATAGTTTTGGGAATTGGTAAGTCATCCTTTAGTATGATGTGTTTGCATTAGAAAGGATCTCATGATTTCTGTTAAGAGCATTCTTGGATTATGTTTAGTGCTTGGTACATGTGAGTAATTCTTCATATATCGAATGTATATATACATATGAGATCTATGCATATATATATACACAACGATATACATGTATGTGTTGACAAATGGGAATGCCCATACGAGTATGTTGATATATGTATATCTATGTATACATGAATATAGATATATGTAAACAAATGATATTGTATATGAAATGTTAACTTGATCTCATTCATTTGTCAAAGAATATATATATAGCGTTGAATTCTATTTACTAATGTTATATATATATGTACATATACATATATATACTTATGGCCGGTTTATAGATTATATGCCATGGTTGATATAACGTGAATATAGCATTATATGTAATAGCGCAATGCTAAGTATTAAATCGCAGTTATCATTATTGATAAGGGGCGATGGAAATACATAAGTATTAATTTGTTGTGAAAAGTTTATTTATCACAATGATAAAGTGTTGTGCACTACATAATGCAACATACCGAGTCAAAGGATAAAGTCACGCTATATTGAAGGTGGTCGACTCATTGAAAGGTGTTGATTGCTTTGGCTTGGACCAATTCGACTATGTGAAATACAACAAGATAGAGACTGAATTATTCCTATGTTTTAAACAACAAGCATGTAAATAGGAAATGTGATGAATAGTTGGCACCATATTATGAATTCTATGTTTCTCTTAGAATTCGTTTTAGCGTATAAGTCAATTTCCAGACTGAAGCATGTGCTTTATGAACCAGTCAAACTATTGTTGGCAAGAATTGGATTGATTTGTTGTCCTATTTGAGTGACTAATGAGATAGAAATCCACCACCTTTTTACTGTTAAGTTGAGTCGATGGTATATGGCTGAGAAGTCTCATATCATAAGCCTTGTTTGTAGCCTTTAGGTGCTGGTTTTTGGGTATACATATGAGGCATTCTCACCTCATTTGGAGACACTTCTTTTATGCTTCATTGCATTGCTTCATTCTATTGTATTTTCATTGTGAGATTCTTATTTTGTCGAGAGTTATTGTGAGGGAGTTTTAGTGAGATAAATAGAGAGGGGTTTGTTGCTAAGTTGATTTTAAGAGGAGGCCAAGCTTGAGATCTAGTGAGTTGATTGGAATAAGTGATTAGCAGGCATGAGATTCTATTCTCTTCATGTTTTTTCTTTTATCTGAAAGATTGATTGTCTTGTGTGTTTAATTTGGAATTGCATTGTTTTGCTTGAAATAGAGTAATAGTCTATTTGCTTATAGGAAAGGAAAAGTCTTATTGATATGATTTACATATAAGTGTTTGTACTTACTCCATATCAAGGAGTGATTGATTATCGTCTATGGTATTAGATACTAAGATTGATGAATTGGAAATAGCTTGTTAAGTTATTTAATACAAAGTGGTTTTGTAGACTTAGAAAGCTCATATGTTATACCTAGGATTAGGTTATCCATTGAAGGGGGTAACTTATACTTTTTCTTATACTTTTATTGGTAGAGGTGCCATTATGTTTTGGGAAAAGGGAATAGGTTATTTTTGAGGTTGATGATTACCTATTTAAGGTTTACCTATGCATAGTTTATAATGGTCTAAATTCAAATCGAGCTAGGGTAGTGTATGCGAATAGGATGCTTGTCACTCAAAGTACTGAGTGAGAATACTTTAGCGAAAGTAGTGTATTAGCCTTTGGCTCCACTTTCAATTTTCCATGTTCCTTTTTATGCATGCTAGATCAGGATTGTAGGTCTACAAATTCTAGTTATGTAGGGCACAACACTAAGCTCAAAATGGTTATAGTTATGAAGTTACTTCACCAATCTCTTTGTTGAAGGGTGGGGCCATCTATCAGATGATAGATGTGCGGGGGATCACATTTGAGTCCATGGTTGGTGAAAAAGTGCTTGAGTGATTCTTCTCCTCCTCAATTGGTGACCAAGATTTGAAAGGAGATTCCTGGACCTTTTATATCTATTGCTTTGAAGCTCAGTTGAGCTATGTATGTATTTTGAGTACAATCTTTGGGAATATTGTAACATGTGGAATATTGTATTGGAAATGAAATCAATGAATGGAATTTTCTATGTCATTTATGCTCATATGTTCTCATTTGGAAAAGAATTTTTATTGTAATGGTTATGAAGCATGACTTATTTACTTGAAAGTGAAAACTTAGGAAATTTACTTGCGGGAACAATTGGCATGTTACACGTGGTATCAGAGCTACCAGGTTTAGCTCTGGAACCTATGTGCTCACCATACTTTCCATCCAACATCGAATAAAACTGTTTGAAAATTATTGTTCCAAGATGGTGTGCCTCAGGTTAATTGCAAGAAAGTTAGTAATTAGGAACGGGTGCTACCTGAAGGCCAAGAAGGAAAAAGAGGCCATTGTTCATATGATAGAGGGTATCAACTATGATTTAATGTTGTCTAGTTAAGCGATACTAAGACCTTCAATCACACTCTTTCTCAAGTTGGTGAAGTAAAGAGAAGGATGAAGGAGGAGGCCAATTTTAGTTGTCTACCTCCTATTTCACTAGAAAAAATTGATTTCTTGTCACTTTCTAGGGATATGTCCTCAGAAGGGAGTGTCAGTCCAACATTCATATTTAGAGACCCTAGAGTCCTTCCTATGTTGGAAGTGATTGTAATTTCCTCAAGTAATGAATTGGAGGATTATATTCCTTGCAACTATGTATCGGATGATAAATTTGAAGGCTACTACCCATTTTGGGATAGAGAAGATTAAATGAGAGATGAAAAAAATCTATAGGGTATACCTTGTTGAGTTATAATCCTCCACTTGACTATTTGAATAGTCACTTTTTGTAAATTGAAAGGATATTGAGATCCTCATGAATAATAAAAACCGTGTGTTTATCAAAAGCTTGTGCTCAAATCTTATGTGAAATTTCTTTTATGTGCAAATGAATGCTCATTTGAATGTTATCCTATCTAATCCTAGAGGGAGTCAGGAAGTTGGACAAGATTTGGAGGGTGTTGAAGCTAAATTGGATCAAATTTTGGCTATTATTCACAAAACCATTGCAAGGTTGGGCAATCTTGAGAAGGAAGTAAGGGAAAAAGATAGAGTAGAACAAGAAGTTTTGATTAATGAGGAATTCCCTATTAATGAGGATGAGGGAGAGAATTCTCATGATCATGTTCAGACCCATGAACATGAGAAAGAGAAATCACACTCTCAATTTGAAGGAACTAGTAGGAAGCATATGGCTACCAAACTTTCTAGGGACATGAGGAAAATAGCCCCACCCAAATTTGAAGGTAGCACCGGTGGGGAAGAAGCTGAGGCATGGTTGATTTAGATGGAAAAATATTTTGAGATCATAAACTATTCTGAGGTCACAAAAGTAGTATGGGGACCCTATCAGTTAGCAGGAGAAGCCTCTAACTGGTGGATGAACAAGAAAATGGAACTCGTCCTTAGCTCTTTGAAACTTACATGGAACGAGTTTGTAGAAATATTCTGAAAAAGATGGCTACCTCAACTCTTTTTCGATCAGAAACTCATTGATTTTCAAAATTTGAGACAAGGAGAGATGTCAATAAATGAGTACTGGGAAAAGTTCACCCATATGTTACGTTATGTACATGTATCAGAAGGATGAACATTTCCACATAAGGAAATTAATTATGGGGCTTAATAGCCAAATTGGTGGTGAGGTAGATGTTCATGGTCCAACCACTATGGACCTAGTTTATGAGAAGGTTGTTAAGCAAGTACAAAACCTCATAGCCATCTCCATCTTCCAAGAGAATAGGAACCATAAGTTTGCAGGATCTCAAGTTAAACCAACTCCAAGGAAGTTTGATGGAGTGCAAGATTTTCAGAAGCAAGAGGATAAGGGACCCCAAAATAATGGAAGAGAATCAAGGAGGGAACACAGAAGGAATAATTTCAATAGTGGTAATGTAAACAATGTTGGAAGTAATGCTAGTAAACCTAGTGAACCTGCAAGGAAAAAAGGACCAGCAACGAGATGCTTCACATGTGGTGGAGACCACTATTTCTCGAATTATCGAAATAATCCTTTTGGGTCACGACCTTATGGGAACCCACTTCCTTCCCAACAAATGGCGTTCCAACAAAAGATTCATGCTACCTTGGACGATCGTCAAGCAGAGTATCAAGTTACTCTAGTGGATACTCCAAGTATTTTATTTGGTTTGCCTATTTTCATACTTATAGATATTGGAGCTATTGAGAATTTTGTTTCACCTAGAATAACAAAGAAATTATCTAGGAAAGCTGGTTATATGGAAAAGTCATGGGTTGTAGAGTATGAAAACCAGACAAGAGCAATGGTGGAACAATGTTTGTTCAAAGCTAGGATTGAACTACCTTGTTTCTCTACAGAGGTAAACCTATATGTAGCACCCTTAGGATCCTATGATGTTATCCTAGGAATGAACTGGCTTTGGAAGCATAGAGCCAAGGTAGACTGTCATGCCAGAACTATAGAGTGCTTGGATGATTTAGGTAACCAAGTGATGTTACAAGGGATACCTAGGGAAGTCAAGTTGTATCAAATCTCTTCCATGCAATTCTTGAGGGCTAAGAAGAAAGGATGTAAGCTCTTTGTAGTAAAGTTAGAAAAGCTTGAGGAATATAAGGAATTTAATTCTCAAGATGGATTACCAAGAGGTGGAAGAAGGTGAAATGATGGAAACTGGAGAGACAGATATGGAAAGATATCCTATCTTACAAAATTATGTGGATGTGTTTCCAAAGGAACTATTTGGACTACCACCTAAAAGGATTTTCAATTTTTGTATTGATATAGTGCCAAGATTAGAACCTATTTCTAAAGTGCCTTACAAAATGACAACAACTGAGTTAATGAAGCTTAAGGCACAACTAGATGAATTGTTATCTAAGGGATAGATAAGTCCTAGTGTTTCACCTTGGAGAGCACCAATGATCTTTGTGAAGAGGAAGGATGGTGCATTGTGCTTGTGCATAGATTATTAGATGCTTAACAAAGCTACAATAAAGAACAAGTATCCATTGCCACACATTGATGACCTTTTTGATCAAATACGAGGAGTTGCGTTTTCTAAGATTGATCTATGATCTGGATACCACCAGTTAAGAATCAAAGATGAAGATCTTTTTAAGACTGCCTTCAAAACTAGATACAGGCATTATGAGTTTATAGTCCTACCTTTCAGACTTACTAATGCGTCGACAACATTTATGAACCTAATGAACAACGTATTTAGGGATTGCCTAGATAAGTTTGTTTTGGTTTTCTTGGATGATATCCTAATTTATTCCAAGAATGAGGAGGATCATTGCAAGCATTTGGAGATAGTTCTACAACAATTGAGATAACATAATTTTTATGGGAAAACTTTCTAAATGTACCTTCTTTCAAAAGAAAGTGTAGTACATTAGACATGTGATTTTGGCTAATGGTATTTCAATTGATCCAACCAAGATCAAGGTAGTGCTAGAATGGCCAGTGCCCAAAAATATCTTTGAGGTAAGAAGTTTTATGGGTTTGGTAGGATACTATAGGAAGTTTGTTGCAAACTTTTCTAGAATAGCCTTTCCTATTACTTCTTTGTAGAGGAAAGGGAAGAAGTTAGAGTGGACAAAAAAATGTCAATCAACATTTGATCTACTTAAGAAAAAGTTGACTACTGCTCTAATTTTGAAAGTACCAAATCTTGATGGTGACTTCATTGTTATCATGGATGCATCGGGAGAAGGCTTAGGAGGAATCTTAATGCAAGAAGGGTAGGTAATTGCTTATGAATCAAGGAATCTGAAACCTTATGAACAAAATTATGCTTCGCATGATCTAGAGTTAGCAGTAGTGGTTCATGCATTACAAATATGGAGGCACTACTTGTTAGGAAATACCTTTAAGATGAAAACCGATCAACACGGTTTGAAATATCTATTTACTCAGCCTAATCTAAATGCACAACAAAGAAGATGGTCGGAGTTGATATTTGATTATGACTTTAATATTATCTACATCAAGGGAAAATAAAATCGGGTTGTCGATGCCTTAAGTCGTAGATGTCATATTGCCTCGATAGAAACAATCCAAACTGACTTTAAAGGCCAAGTATTGTAAAAATGCAAGGAGGATGAGTACTACATGCAAGTTAAGCAAGCACTCATGAGCAATCCACAAGATGCAAGGTATGAGGTATTTCACTTTGAACCCAATGGATTGCTTAGGTATAAGGGAAGAATGTATGTGTCTGACTTCAAAGAGTTAAGAAATCTTGTGTGGAAAGAAGTTCATGAAGCACCATACTCGAGACATCCTAGTGTGACAAAAATGTTGGTTGATGTGAAGAAATTATATTTTTGGAAAGGATGAAAGGGGATGCTGCTAGAATTGTGGCTAGGTGCTTAGAATGTCAAAGGGTGAAAGTTTAACATCATCATCCTACAACTTACTATATCCACATGATATTCCAGAGAGTAAGTGGCATGTCATTAGTATGAACTTTGTGCAAGGATTATCTATGTCAAGGAATAAGCACAATGCCATTCTAGTAGTTGCGAACAAGCTTACTAAGGTAGCACATTTCATACCTAGGAATCTAACTGATGGAGCTCCTATCATAGCTCAAAAATTCATTCAAGAGGTGTTTAGACTACATGAAATTCCTGAGAAGATTATCTCGGATAGGGATATGCACATGTGACCTCAAGGTTTTGGCAAAACTTATTTTCTGCATTGGGGACTCAACTAAATATAAGTTCAACATATCATTTGAAAACAGATGGACAAACGAAAAGGGTGAATCAAGTGACTGGAGACCTACTAAGAATGTATTGCATGGATCAACAATACAAGTGGGAAGATTACTTGCCTTTAGTGGAATTTGCTTATAACAATCCTATCATTCTGTAATTAAGATGGCTCCATTTGAAGCATTATATGGCCAAAAGTGTCGAACCCCTATAAGTTGGGATAAACTTGAGGACAAGGTGAGTCTTGGGCCAGAGATGTTAGTTGAAATGGAGGAACATGTTAGAATTGTTAAGCAAAGGCTAGTTGAAGCCAATGATAGACATAAAAGCTATGCAAATGCAAAGTGAGTACCCAAGACTTTTGCAATGGGTGATAAGGTGTTGTTAAGGGTTAAACCTCATAAGAGTTCCATCAAGTTTGGAAAGTCATCAAAACTAGCTTTGCGCTATGTAGGTCCTTTTGAGATTCTTGAGGAAGTGAATCCTATAGCTTACCGAATTTTGTTGCCACCAACTCTTTCCTGAATGCATAATGTCTTTCACATTTATTACCTAAAGAAGTATATACCAAGAAATAATCATGTAATTGATTGGAATGATTTATAGGTACAGGATCCCCAAGTGGTGTCAATCGATCCTATCAAGGTGCTCGGAATGCATAAGCTTCACTTGTGTAACATAGAGGTTTTGTAGTGCAAAGTCCAGTGGGACCAATATGCAGAAGATTCTACCACTTGGGAAGACTATGCTAAGATAGAGCAAAAGTTTCCACATGTCTTACGTGCTTTTGAAAGTGCTTCAAAACAATGTTTTGTTTGCTTTGTTTAGTTTATGTTTGCTACATAAAATCATTTGGGGTGATGATTCACAAGGGGGGAGTATGTTACACCCCGTTGTGCGTTTACCTATTTACTATTACTATGTTAGGGTAAATTATTTCATTTATGAACGTATTTGGAATTATGATTTGAAATATATATATATGGTTGCACTTTGTTTATCTAAGTCATTGGAAAAGTAGGAATGAATGTTTATTTCATTTGATGTTATATGATGGAATGGATATCTGGAATGAATGATTATTGAATTTGATATTCTAACTATGAAATACATAAATGCTTGTTTTGATGAACAACTGACTACGATGAAAATGTGTTAAGTTGGATGCAGATTTAGATTCAATCCTTCGAAAGCAAGGGGAAGTATCTCTCAGGAGAAGAACTTGGTTGGGTAACCTATAACAAAACCTAATTGAGCTTACACACACTCACTTATAGAATGATTGAGTCAAGTCATAGTTTTGGGAATTGGTCGGTCATCCTTAGTATGATGTGTTTGCATTAGAAAGGATTATGATTTCTATTAAGAGCATTCTTGGATTATGTTTAGTGCTTGGCACATGTGAGTAATTATTCGTATTACTATACTTGATTGATGATATATATATATATACATCACATGTATATATATACCTATCGATAAGATAACAATTATTTATATGATTGATTGTATAATCGAATGTATATATATATGAGATATATGCATATATACATATATACACATGATGATATACGCGTATGTGTTGACAAATGGGAATTTCCATACGAGTATGTTGATATATGTATATGTATGTATACATGAATATAGATATATATATACAAACGATATTGTATATGAAATGTTAAGTTGATCTCATTTAATTGAATATCAAGTGGAATATTTAGACAAACTTATTTGTCAAAGAATAATATAAATAAATATATATTTGAATATAAATATATATACATATATATATAGTGTTGAATGTATTTACTAATGTTATATATATATATACTTATGGCCGATTTATAGATTATATGCCATGGTCGGTATAACGTAAATCTAGTGCTATATGTAATAGCGCAATGCTAATTATTAAATTACATTTATCATTATTGATAAGGGGTGATGGAAATACATAAGTATTAATTTGTTGTGTAAAGTTTATTTATCACAATGATAAGGTGTTGCACACTACATAATGCAACTTACTGAGTCAAAGGATAAAGTTGCGCTATATTGAAGGTGGTTGACTCATTGAAAGGTGTCAATTGCTTTGGCTTGGACCAAGTCGACTATGTGAAACAGAGCCAGATAGAGACTGACTTATTCCTCTATTTTAAACAAGAAGCATGTAAATAGGAAATGTGATGAATAGTTGGCACCACATTATGAATTATGTGTTTCTCTTAGAAGTCTTTTTAGCATGTAAGTTGATTTCCAGATTGAAGCATGTGCTTTATGAACCATTCAAATGTTGTTGGCAAACATTAGATTGATTCGTTGTCTTGTTTGAGTGACTAATGAGATAGAAATCCACCACCCTTTTACTATTTAGCTAAGTCGATGGTATATGGTTGAAAAGTGTCATATCATAAGCCTTGTTTGTAGCCTTTAGATGCTGGTTTTTGGGTATAAATATGAGGCATTCTCACCTCATTTGGAGACACTTCTTTTATGCATCATTATGCTTCTCCATTCTGTTGAATTATCATTGTGAGATTCTTATTTTGCTGAGTTAAACTGTGAGGGAGTTTTAGTGAGAGAAATAGAGAGGGGTTTGCTTCTAAGTTGATTTTAAGAGGAGGCCAAGCTTGAGATCTAGTGAGTCGATTGGAATAAGCGATTAGCAAGCATGAGATTCTATTCTCTTCATGTTTTGTCTTTTATCTAAAAGATTGATTGCCTTGTTTGTTTAATTTGGAATTGTAGTAATTTTCTTGAAATAGAGTAATAGTCTATTTTCTTATAGGAAAGGGAAAGTCTTATTGATATGATTTCCATTTAAGTGTTTGTACTTACTCCATATTAAGGATATAGTATTACATACTAGGATTGATGAATTAGAAATAACTTAAGCTATTTTATACAAAGTGGTTTTGTAGACTTAGAAATCTCATATGTTATACCTAGGCTTAGGCTATCCATTGAATAGGGTAAATTATTCTTTTGCTTATACTTTTATTAGTAGAGGTACCATTGTGTTTTGGGAAAAGGGAATAGATTATTTATGAGGTTAATGATTACCTATTGAAGGTTTACCTATGCATAGTTTATAACGGTCTAAAGTCAAATTGAGCTAGGGTAGTGTATGTGAATAGGATGACTATCACTCAAAGAACTAAGTGAGAATACTTTGGCCAAAGTAGTGTATTGGCCTTTGGCTCCATTGTCAGTTCACCTTGTTCCTTTGTATGCATACTAGATGAGGATTGTAGGGTTTACAATTTCTAGTCATGTAGGGCACAACACTAAGCTCAAAATGGTTATAGTTATGAGGTTACTTCACCAATCTATTCATCAAAGGGTAGGGCCATCTATCAGATGATAGATGTGCGGGGGATCACATTTGAGTCCATGGTTGGACGAAAAGCGTTTGAGTGATGCTTCTCCTCCTGAGCTGGCAACCAAGATTTGAAAGGAGATTCCTGGACCTTTTATATCTATTGCTTTGAAGCTCAATTGAACTATGTATGTTTTTTGAGTACAATCTTTGGGAATATTGTAACATGTGGAATATTTTATTGGAAATGAAACCAATGAATGGAATTTGCTATCATTTATGCTCATTTGTTCTCATTTGGAAAATAAATTTTATTGGAATGGTTATGAAACAATTTATTTACTTGAAAGTGAAAACTTAGGAAATTTACTTGCATGAACAATTGGCATGTTACAGTCTTGTATTGAATTGTTTCGTTTTGTAAAAAAATTGGTAGTTGTGTTTTTTAAGCTATGCAAAATAATGGGCATGACAAAAGGTGTAGGTGAATAATGTACTCTAACATGATTCATGTCCACAAAATTATTTGATGAAGAATGAGAAGATGAACCAACTTATTATGTATTGATACAATATCTATCTATATATGTATATTGCATAAAATTAGCAAGATTCTTGGGTAATCATTAGAAATATATATTGTTAGATTGAATATGTGAAGGAAAAGGACTTTGTATAAACCTATAAATTTTCATTATGTGGAGCAACTAAATGATTGCCCCAATCATTAACACCATCAACATGTATAACATTATTAATATTATCAAATCTTGTACCTTATGATTTGTATTCATACTTATCTTTATGTGATGATCATGAACCTTCTGATAGTAATAAAAAACATTTTCATTATATCCTTTAGGGAGTCCTATATATGGATCCAATGAACAAACAAGAGGGAGAGTGATAAAATTAACATTCAATAAAATTTAAAATTCATGATAGATATAGGTTCACTCAATCTTGTAAATTTTGTAGTGGTTTGTGGCTTAAAAGAAAGAATCATGTTGATAGTAGTCTCATGATTAGCACAAGGTTTGGTTTCTTTTTTGTCATTTCCCTCTTGGAAACTATTTGTCTTTTGAAACTTAGAAGGATAATAAAGCATGAAGGATGTATGGAAGGACCCGTATTTTAAACATTTCAAAGCAAGAAACTTTATATCAACATTCGTAGCATGAGTGCAAAGGTCCATGAAGGAAGTATAATTGTTCAAGTACATACTATCTCAAATAGAAGAGAGTAGGTACTTAAATAAAAAAACTTTTTAATTCATTGTCTAGGAGACAATTTTTCATTCTAGCATAAATATTAATTTCAATGAAATAATCACTAATATATTCATAGGAACTTTGATCACACTCAAATAAATTATAAATAATTATTTTGAGGTCCATATTCATGTGAAAATGGTTAAGGAAACTTGTAGCTATCTTACTAAAAGAGTGGCTAGAGTTAGGTTCCAAAGAATAGAACATTGAATACTATAGTCTCTAAGAGTGTGAGGAAATAACTTTTTAAATTGATAATCGATTACTAATATAAAATTTTGAGTATATAGAAATCATATCAGAGTTTAAATAGATTATATCAAAGCTTATCCCCTACCCCACGAAGTGCAAAATGGAGGCAGAAAATAACAAAATTTCAATAGATTTATGCCATTATAAACCAGCCAAAAAGATAGAAGCTCATGGTTTGCATATCATAAGCTACTAATCATCATTCTTTTCTTTGTTAACCTGCTCACTATTATAGTTCTTTTCGATCTTGAAGGAATTGAATCCTGGAAAGGCTCGAATGGGGGGGGGATATTTTTTTCCAATCACTATTGTCAATGTTATTAACAGTGAATTCCAATTCTCTAACTTGCTTATCCCTTTCCAACTCATACTAGTGCAACTTGGAATACTTGTTCTGAAAGTCTATATATTCCATTTTAAACTTGTCATCTATTTTCCTCAGGTCCTATGGAAAAAAGTAAACATCTTGTAGGTACTATTTGTGAATATTTGTTGAGCCTTCATCAAAAAATTTAACAAATTTATCTGCAGGAAACTTTAAAGTGAAGGTAACCTATTTAGCGATAAGAAGAAAAATGAGCCTACAAGACTCAATAAGGCACCTCATCTTACCTTGGTACAAGTCTTCATTTCTCTTTTTCCAAATGAGCAATAATATTTCCATGGATCAGACATTCCAAAATCTATTTGACTTACTATCTAAACCCTTAACATAGCCATTTAAAATTTCACCCCAAGACACATTGTCCTTGCAATCCTAACCCAACACATTACCCATAAAGATGGACTAGACTTTATAAGAAAATTTATAGGTAAAGAAAATTTGCATCATATTATCAGTACAATTACAAATGCTACACATAGGTTGGTTCTAAACTTTGATCATCTTACCAATAAGCATAAGCCACTTAAAACAACACTTTTATGTTCAGATAAACTAGCACAATATTTTTGGATAATTTTTGACCATTCAACATTCCCCATGTTTAACCCCCAAGATTGGCTTACCTATCCTAGGATATCTCAAGGCTCATATAGAATTCGATACAGATTGAAAGGTTTAATCTTCAGGAGGGGAGTGTTGTCACTACATTTGAGATCATTAAAAATCCATTGGTTTAGAAACCACTTCCACAACATTTCAATTATTATTCCATTTTTCAAGAACAAAGAAGGTCCTTTGGTTATTGTCATGCAATTTAAATTTCTCTTTCAAGACCTATTCCAAGGTATAAGTTCAAAATTTACCTTGACATTTCATTGAATGAATACCTTTAAATACCATTTCTTTGTCGAACAGCCTTGAAGATGAGTTAAGTACTTACCTTTGTGTTTTAGATTCCACCACACATATCTGTACCCATGGAGCTTATTGCTATCAATATCAAAAGCTTTCTTATTCTTTACCAATTCCCTAGCATACTCCCAAGCTCTCCAAATACTAGAGAATATTTTTTACCTAGAAGGCTTGACCTTGACACTTCCAAATAAGATAACAAAGGGGTGAATATTCTTCCACTACCTAGCCTCTTTTAGGATAGACTCCAAAATATTCCTTCTAACAAGCACTTTCTAGGGCTCCTGGCCATCAAGGGCTTTTAGAATCCATCTAGAACCAAGAGCCACCCCTTGCCATTTTAGGTCCTTGAGACCTAGACCACCTTTTCCTTTCTCGAGACAACACTATTCCCACCTAACATCATGTCTTTTCCCTTTCCCATATGACCAAAAAAAATTCTTTGTCAAATTTTGAACAAGATTAACCTGATAAATTACAAAAACCCAGACTGAAGCATAATATACTAAATAAGAAACCAAAATTTTTTAATAGACATGTACCCTTCCTACCAAGGAAAGATAATTGTTATTCCAGTTTACTATTTTTTTGTCTACCTTGTCAAACATCCAATTCCACATCTCTTTTAGAGATGGATTTACAATGAATGGGATGCTAAGATATCTATCAATCTTGTTTGGCCCTTTCCATTTCCATTTGAACTTACTTACCTAGTTGGGTGGGGCTTCAGACCAACCAAGAAAAGAAGACATTTCCTATAAAATTATTGCCCCTAAGGCATCACAAAATGCTTTTAACCTTCTAACCAAATTGTCCAAATTATCTTCTTCTAGGATGGGGAAAAGGGCAATGCCATCTACAAACTAAATATTTAGGAGTAAGTTGTTGTTAGGAAGATGTTTACACCACACATAGATTCAACAGTTCAATAGTCTTTTTCTTATACTAATTTCAACTTCAAGATTAAGATTAAGATTGTTTCCATGATCAAAAGAGAGCATATATATATATATATATATATATATATATATATATATATATATATATATATATATATATATATATATATATATATATATCTTGATACAAAACTGAATATTAAAATAGATATGTCCACGTTTGCAAGTTTATAACCAGAATTACTTGATCAGTTTTGGAAAATAGTAAAGTGGCCTATGACCTACTGTTTTCTAAATACTCCAAAACTGGCTATACAACCTAATTACCAAACCATTAATTAAACAAAAACTAGAAGACAATAACTAAAAAGACCACAAGGTCCTCCAAGTAGTCTTCATGACTCGTTCCTTCAACCTCCAAAAACCCCTATTGATAATTCCCATCAAAATTAGTACTCAAGATCAATTAATTACCAAATGTTTTGTATCTTTTTATTCATATTAATTAACTCTAATCTTTCACAAATATTATGGAAATTTAAGAGAAAAGGGAAAAAAGGTAAGCTTATAATGGACACAAAACTAGGTGAATTCAACCTAAAATTGATGACAAAATTTAACCCATCATTTCCCCCCAGCTGAAGACATGGCATGTCCTCATGCAAAAACTTACAACTTAAGCTGAATTATCTTTCAATCAAAACTTACAACTTAAGTTGAATTATCTTTCAATTTTTGTACCGCTGCCATTATCTCTTTACCCCACTACTCCTTTAATTGCTAGATTATTTGTTGATGTCATCTCTAGAGATGTAGTCAGTTGAAATCTTTTGCTCCATTGCAACCTTTAGTTCATTGACTTTACCCTGATGGTACTCTATAGTCATACACTCCTTAATAATATTTTCTTCCTAGGAGGTCTTCAAACTTTCAATCACCTCCTGGTGCTCTTCCAGAGTTATATATCCTACTATGGTTGGGTTATGTCCCTGAGCCAATTGTTCCAACCGATGTCTTAATTCCTTTATTTCTTTAGCCTGTTGTTGGTTCTTGTCATAGACTTGTTGTAATAATGGTTGAAGGAGTTTTATTTGGGCTTCCAACCAACTTACTTTATCCTATAAGACCCTAATTTACTCTACAAAGAATTCTTTTATCTAGGATATTTAATTGGACTTGTCCTTTGTATCTTCCTTAGGTGTGTCATGACCAGGGCAAGTATTTGTTGCAGTTTTTGGATGTAGATCTTATTCATCATGGGGAGAAATATTAGTGTCCTGAGTCACCAAATTTTGTTTTACTTTTGGAGAATTACATTCCTACTCCTGCAAAGGTATCTCAATAGAAATGTTCTCTAGATTACTCATGTTTCCCTCTTCATGCTAGTTGTGAGGACTAGAAGATATCTCCTCTTCTTGGTTATCCAACTCTTCTTTCTCCTTAGGGGTTTTATGCTTGGTTATGCCCTGCCTTGTTTTATTTCTATTTTTTCATCATTGTTCACAGTTTTACCTATCTTTTCCTTTCAAAAGATTGGTGGCCACAATATCGACATCATGGTTTTGATTTATGATACAGGTAACAGTAGCTAATTGTTGTAAACCAGAGGTTGCTTCCTTGTACTTCCTTTTAAATATGGTGTTATAAAGAGTTAACAAAGGTGGACTACTAACACCAACAATATTTTTGACCTGACCTTCCTAGTACAAACCCCTAATTTAATCTTTTTATCACTACTACCCCGTATTGATTTTTCTAGTTGTGAACCCTCAAATTCCTCACTAAGACTTTCATTCCCATAATTTTTTGTATCCTAATTTGGTTCCCCTAGGTTTTCATTGGCAGGGTTTTGGGAGTCATCATTTGGATTTTCAAAATTATCGCCACTATTCTCGGCTCCAAGAGTCGTAGGCTTAATTTATGGATCCAAAGACTTGGAGGGATTTTCTTCTTTTGAAAATACAACCCAACTAATAAAAGGCATAGACTGAGTTAAACCCCTCATAATAAGTAATTTTATCAACCCATGGTGTGCTACAGAGTTGTGATACCCTTTTTGCAAATCCAAACTCATTCTCTTGATTGAATTGAAAAGATAGTGCGAAAGATTAACCAAATCATTACGACGTAAATGAGAGAGCAACCTGAAATGATGAGAAAATACATATGCATACCTTCCTTTTCCTCTAATATATTGGGTTACAATCTTAGCTACACCAACCCAATGCTCAAGAAGTGATGACTGCAAGGTGCCCTACTTACGAGTTGTCTGCAACACTTCACCTTGTCTCAAGAACCGTTTGTATTGTAGTTGAAGCTTGGAAGCCCTATTCACTACTGACGGAAAATATGCCTCCCCCATCTCACATAACCTTGTTACCTCAGCTATAACTTTTGGGGTAACTAGCAAAGAAAGCCCCCTCACTTTCGTAGAATTACTAGCATTGCTAAAGGCAATGGCAAACTCAAAAGTGACAGCATCATTATACCCACATAACCGTGTAAAGAAAACATGCCATCCCACATTTTCAAAGACTTGATATTCTATCGGGTCGGCTTTCACATGTTGCATATTTGTTGGTTTATGACACTTATGGATACCACCCATGGTGAGAAAGATTAGCAAGAGGAAAAATGAAAATATTAGTAGTAGTGAAATGAAGTTTGTTCGGTGAGAGATCAAGACTGATGCACTTCATAAAATGCAAACTCCGTAGAAACAAACAATACAGTTATCATAACAAGGTAAGTTGTTTATGACAGGAGATTAATTATGACTTGGCATTCCCACTCCCCCATAGCTAAGTGTACGGCACCGTCCTCGAGGTTGCCATAATAAATGAAAAAAGATAAAAGAAAATTAATACGAAAACAATGGCATACAATACCTCTGACAATGTTATCATTTAGAGGATATTGATGGAATCATGAAAACTGGTGACAGATGATGTAAATGGTTGGAGGTTCGAGATGGCCCAATCAATTAGAAACAACAAAAGAAGATCCCGTGGAGGCATGTGGAGCTAGTGGCACCAACAACTAAAATCTGATATCAATGTAACACATGTAGGAATGAAGTGGATTAGAGGAAATTGATTCTGATGTGAAATAAAATAAAAGAAAGGAAAGAACAAAGAAAAGACGATTGTATGGTGAGGATGAAAGGACAAAGTGAAGTGACAATGCATTGGGAATGAAGCGAAAGCTAGGGTAGCCAAAGTGACTTAAGCAACCGGGCACCACATGACAGGCCATGGTGGAAAAGTACCAGACTAAAAAGGAAAGAGCACCTGTGTAAAGAAAGTAGAATGCTAGCGTGACAAGTGAATTGGAGGAAGTGACGAATAAAGGGAAATGGTAGCAGTGGGGCCATGGATGAAGCGGGTAGAGCGAACAAAAATGAAAAGATGTTGGCATACCAATGACCAAAAGCAACCAGATGGAAGACGAACATGGACCACGAAAAAATAGGTGAGAAAAGTTGTAATTGTCCACGTGGCATAAGGAAAATGGTAGAAGCGAAATGGGCACAAAGAACAAATAAGGGGTGAAGGAAATGAAGTAAGGATGAAAATGTGGTGGAAATAAAATGAGTGGGCAGGTGGTCATACAGAAGAGGACCAATGATGATGACAGGAGGTCAAAAGAAACATCTTGTCATGCGACATGATGTCTACCAGCATATACCACCTCTTGTCGTGATACAGTAAAGTGTGTACATGTGTTTTTTCTCTTTTCTTTTCTTTTTTAATTTTATTTTGATTTACAATAATAGAGTGTTGGTATTGTGGTTTTAATTCTATCATCGCCCAAAGGTGTAGGAGAACCGGTTTTCACTGCTAGGTTTATTACATTTTTTTTCTTTTTTTTTCTCCTTTTTTGTCCTTTATTTTTTTTTTTCAAAAAGTACCTAAAAGGTACTTGAAGAGGCCATAGGAACTTTGTCAA
Source organism: Sequoia sempervirens (assembly GCA_007258455.2). Taxonomy (NCBI): domain Eukaryota; kingdom Viridiplantae; phylum Streptophyta; class Pinopsida; order Cupressales; family Cupressaceae; genus Sequoia; species Sequoia sempervirens. Next base: position 600,001 of record VDFB02257582.1, on the reverse strand, counting down.
GCAAATGGAGTTCCTTTGGTAGACTCAAAACAAAATCATCCCTAGAAATAGGCTTCTTGTACAACTTCAAACAGTGGCCATTGATGACTAGGGCCATTTGGTCAAAATCCATGGTGTGGAGCTTAACTGCACCATTGTCGTAGACTATCTCAATCTTGTATGGTCTGAGCCACTGAGTATGGAACTTACCCTTGAAATCTTGAAAATGGGAGTCATACAAGAGTGCCCAATCACTGGGTTGAAATGATTGTTGTCGAATGAAACAATCATGCTAGAGAGTACACTATTTCTAGACAATCTTGACATGAAAGAGTGCTTGTTGACAAAGTTCATCCAGTGAATGAAGTTGTGCTATTCATTCTTTTTGTGCATTGGTCAAGCTCATACCCAATTGAAGTGTGGTACAAAGAGTCTTTACTTAAAATTCAATAGGAAGAACAACTTTCTCACCATAGACAAGTTTGTAAGATGTCAAACCAGTAGTGGTTTTCCACATTGTGCGATAGGTCCACACTACTTCAAGAAGTCATGTGGCCTAGTCTCATTTATGGAGGGAAATTATCTTGGTAAGAATGTTCTCAATTTCTTTGTTGGTAACTTCAACCTGATCGTTGGCATGAGGATGATAGGGTGAAGATTTATGATGTCTGATCTTATACTCATGAACCAAAGCAAAAATGTGTTCGGATGTAAATTGTGGACCTTGATTTGTGATTATCTCTCAAGGAACATCAAACCTGGTAAAATTCTCATAATAGAGGAAGTCTGCTACCTTGGTGTCCCTTACATATTTCAAGGCAACAACTTCAACCCACTTGGTTACATAGTCTGTGCACACAAGGATGTATTCCTTGTTCCAAGATGGCGGGTTGTGTTGGAAATAGGATGCCATTTAATTGCAAATCCTAAACATTAATTATTTCATGTATCTCCTAGATTCTTGGAATGTGTTCAACAACACTAAGATTAGGATGAGATTAATATTTGATGAAATAATCATGATTATTGACATTTGTAATTAACTCTAAATGCAAGGAGCATGTGAGGGAATCCATAGTGTGTTCCTAAATAATAGGGGCACATGGGGCACTCACATGGTAAGGTGACACTCACCTTGTGTTTAGTTGACTATATAGAGTAACAGTTAACACTTCTAAATGAATGTAAAGATCCTAGGATTTAGGGTTTGATGTTTGCATGCTTGAAGTTGAGTTCAGTTGTGGTTCAATTATCTTCAGTTAGTTTGAGTTGTATGTTAGTTAACTTCAGTTAACTTGGAATGCATGGCTAATGAAATTTGGTATCAGAGCTAAGGCTGGGTAGAGTATTGGGACGCCTTTCTCTTAAAGTTTGAACAATTTATTAGTTTAGTGGGAGCTCTTATTATTTTAGTAATTTGCTGATTTTGGAATTAAGTTTTTTGTTACAATGAATTCAAGGTTAGATATTGAAAGGTTCAATGGTTCTAACTATGAAATGTGGAAATTAAAAATGGAAGATCTTCTTGAAGAAAGAGATCAATGGTTAGCGGTTAATAATGAGACAAAGACACCTACAACTATGTCAAATGAAGATTGGGCTAAGTTAGATAAAAAGGAAAGAGGAACAATTAGATTGTGTCTTGTCGATGCTATTCTTTTAAATGTTTTAGTGGAAACCAATGCATATAAATTGTGGAAAAGAATAGGAGACATTTATCAAATAAAGAGTCTAAACAATAAGTTGTATCTGAAAAGGAAATTATATTCATTGAAAATGAAAGATGGTGATTCAGTAGCACAACATTTAAATGCTTTCAATATAATTCTTAGTCAGTTAGCATCTATAGATGTAAAGCTTGAGGATGAGGATAAGTGCATTTTATTGCTTTGCTCTTTACTAGATTCTTGGTAAAATCTAATAGTTACAATTAGTGGTAATGGTGCAGATCCAAAGATGGACAACATCATTCCTACTCTCCTATTAGAGGAGATGAGGAGGAAATCTAAAATTGGCTCCCAAGATGCCTTGTTTGTAAGAGGTAGGCCTAAAGAGAAGGAATCTAAAGTAGACAAGAAAGGAAAGGGTAAGTCTAAAGGACAGTCAAAAACCCCTGGTAAGAGTAAAGTAAAGTGTTGGAATTGTGGAAAACCTAGACATATTAAAAAGGATTGTAAGAGCAAGAAGAAGAGTATTGATGCTTCTATAGAAAAATCCGATGACAGTAATGATGCATTAGTCATTTCTACTAATATTGTTGTTGATAACTCTTGGCTTCTTGATTCAAGTTGTTCCTATCATATGACTCCTAGAAAGGAGTGGTTCTCTAAGTATACTGCATATGATGGAGGAGATGTATTCTTTGGAGACAACAACACAACAAAGGTTGTTGGCAAAGGAGAGGTAAAATTGTGTTTCAGTGATGGTAGTGTTAAAACCCTTAATGATGTTTTACATATTCCAGGACTTGCAAGGAATCTACTTTCTGTCTCTAAGTTTAATGATTCTGGAATGCATGTGACATTTGACAAAGGTGGTTGCAAATTGGTGAAAGGGAATATGGTGGTTGCTAAAGGATCTCGTATTGGGACTTTGTTTAAGATGAATACCTCCAATGTAAATATTTTATCAAATGTAACTGAAGCTGAAAATACATGTATGCTATGGTACCATAGATTGGGCCATATAGGTGAAAAAGGTCTTAGGACCATTCTTAATAAAAATTTGGTTGACGGTATTCCTAATTATAATATTGGAAAAAATGACCTTTGTGAGCACTATGTGTTTGGAAAGCAATCTAGATTTAAATTTCCTAGTGGTACAAATAGATCTAAAAGATTATTAGAGATTATTCACTTAGATGTAATGGGTCCTATGGATATTGACTCTATTGGAAAATCTAGATACTATGTCACATTTATTGATGATGTCTCAAGATACACTTGGATATATTTTATGCATAACAAATTTGATGTGTTTAATAAGTTTAAGGAATTTAAGGCTTTGGTTAAGAAACAATCAGATCATAAGATAAAAGTGTTGAGATCAGATAATGGTGGTGAGTATTGTTCTAAGTAATTTGATGATTATTGTAAGCATGCAAGAATAGTGAGACAGAAAACTACTCCATATACACCTCAAAAAAATGGAGTGGCATAAAGGATGAATCGAACCTTAATGGAAAGAGCTAGGAGTATGTTAAGTAGTGCTAAGCTTGAACGGTCCTTATGGGATGAAGCGGTATGTACTTCTTGTTATTTAATCAATAGATCCCCTAGTTCATCTATTGAAGATAAAACTCCTTATGAGATGTGGTTAGGTAAGAAACCTAGTGTTGCACATTTAAGGATCTTTGGTTGTGAGGATTTTGTTCATGTGCCTCAAGAAAAGTGATCTAAATTGGATCTTAAAGCACATAAATGCATATTCATAGGTTATGGTGAAAATGTAAAAGGATACAAGCTTTGGAATCCACTAACAAGAAAAGTTTCTTTATCTAGAGATGTTATTTTCAGGGAATTTAGAGCTTATTCAGGAGAAGAAAAACCAAAGGAAAAGGATACTTCTCGAACAGTGCATTTTGAGACAAATACTGAGAAGCAACAAGATGCACATGTTGAAGAACAAGTGGATGAATTGCAAGAAGAGAGTTTATAGAGTTCTTCTAAAATAGAGGCTCAAGATGAGCATATTGAGGAACAAGAAGAAACTCCTTTAAGGAGATCCACAAGACAACGAAATCCCAATGATAGGTATAGCCCACCTAATTTTCGTTGTATTTTTTCTTTAATGAGTACTAATGATGAACCCAGTTCTTACAAGGAAACTTTTTCCTCAGACGAAAACAAGCTTTGGTCACAAGCCATGCATGAGGAAATGGAATCCTTGGATACTTGTGACACATGGGATCTTGAGAGTTTGTCCAAAGATTGAAAGTCCATTGGTTGTAAATGGATCTTTAAAAAGAAGATTGGTGCATATGGTAATCTCGAAAGGTACAAGGCTAGATTAGTGGCCAAGGGCTACTCCCAGAGAGAGGGAGTTGATTTTAATGAAATCTTCTTTCCTGTTGCTAAATTAACTTCTATTAGATTCTTTTTATCTATTCTTGTTGCTTATGATTTTGAAATTAAACAAATGGATGTGAAAACTTCTTTTTTGCATGGGAATCTTGATGAGGAAATTTATATGAAGCAACATGAAGGTTTTTTTGTAAAAGGAAAAGAAGAATTGGTTTGCAAGTTAAAGAGATCTTTATATGGATTGAAATAGTCACCCAAAATGTGGTACCAGAAGTTTGATGCTTTCAAATTAAAAATTGGTTATGTTAGGATTGAGGAAGATCATTGTGTTTATATAAAAATTATTGATGATCAACTTTTAATTATTATCTTGTATGTTGATGACATGTTGTTTATTGGTAAAAACAAGGTAATGATTAGAGAATTGAAAGCACAACTCTGGAGCAAATTTGAGATGAAAGATCTAGGGGATGCAAAATATATCCTCAATATGGAGATCAGTAGAGATAGAGGTAACATAAAGATTTGCTTAAGTCAAAGCAATTATGTTGATACTATTTTGAAAAGGTTTAATATGTAGGATAGTAAACCAATTAATATTCCTTTACCAGTTGGCACGAAGTTAAGTTTAGATATGAGTCCTAAATATGATTTTGATTTTGAGGAAATGTCTGAAATTTCGTATGCTAGTGCAATTGGTAGTTTAATGTATGCAATAGTCTATATGAGACCAGATATAGCACAAGCAATGGGAGTTCTTAGTAGGTTTATGTCTAAAACTGGTAAAGAACATTGGACTTATGTTAAGAGGGTGTTTAGATATTTATGAGGGACTTCAAATTACTGTTTAGTTTATCATGGTTCTAATAATATTGATATTATGAATAGATCATTGGACATACAGGGGTTTGTTGATTCAGATTAGGCAGGAGATCTGGACAGTCGGAGGTCAACAAGTGGTCATGTGTACACTTTGTTTGGAGTTGTGGTTAGTTGGATGAGTAAGAGGCAGCCCACGATTGCTTTGTCCACCATAGAAGTAGAGTACATGGCTGCCACACATGCCTCTAAAGAGGCAGTTTGGTTATAGAAACTTGGGTCAGGTATTGGTTTTAATTGCAAGCAAGTTAGGATTGAATGTGATAGTCAGAGTGCTATTTGTTTAGCCAAAAATCCTATGTATCATGCTCATACTAAACATGTAGATATTCAGTATCACTTTGTGCGAGAAATGGTTGAGAGTGGGAAAGCATTAATTGAAAAATTGGACACTTTGATTAATGCTATAGATTATCTTACGACGCTGGTTCCTACAAATAAGTTCTCATGGTGCAAGAAGGCCATTGGCCTTGAGTCCTGTACTTGATTTAAATTTTTTATTCCTTGTTTAGAATAATTGCAATGTATAATGTCAAGTGGGAGAATGTTGGAAATAGGATGCCATTTAATTGCAAATCCTAAACATTAATTATTTCATGTATCTACTAGATTCTTGGAATGTGTTCAACAGCACTAAGATTAGGATGAGATTAATATTTGTTGAAATAATCATGATTATTGACATTTGTAATTAATTCTAAATGTAAGGAGCATGTGATGGCATCCATAGTGAGTTCCTAAATAATAGGGGCACATGGGGCACTCACATGGTAAGGTGACACTCACATTGTGTTTAGTTAACTATACGGAGTAACAGTTAACACTTTTGACTGCATGTAAAGATCCTAGGATTTAGGGTTTGATGTTTGCATGCTTGAAGTTCAGTTTAGTTTAGTTCAAATCAGTTCAAATTAGTTTAGTTTAGTTCATAATCAGTTTAGTTTAGTTTAGTTCAGTTCAATTATGGTTCAGTTGTCTTTAGTTAGTTTCAGTTAGTTTTAGTTGTATGTTAGTTAACTTTAGCTAACTTGGAATGCATGGCTAATAACAGGCTGATTGATCCAACAAAGTCAAGCCCCCATTTTTTAGAGGGCTCAATGGACAACTAAGGATGCAGGGGAATTTCATCTGAGCATGTGGGGTGGTCCATATGTTGACGTTTATCACAGTAATGAACATAACACTTACAATCATTATGGATTGTGTGGCATGCACGAAGTATATCAAAGACATCATCTTCGGGTACACACCAATGCATGATGTTGTCAATTTTGATTTAGAAGAGCAATCCATTGATTGATGTGTATTGACCACTGAGTCCAACCAATTTTTGGCATTCCCTTGGAGAGAAATGATGTGGAAACTTACAAGTAACTAGGTAATTTGCAATGTCAGTGAACCATAGAATTTTTGTTGATATAGCAAAGAGATGCTCATCTAGGAAGGCATCATCATATAGCACTAGTTCATCTTTTTGTTGTTGTAACCTAGACAAAAATTCTACAACCACATTCTCCCGACAGGCTTATCAAGTATAGTAATATCAAATTCTTGAAGCAAAAGTAACCATCGAATAAATCTACTGGTCACAACAGGTTTATTCATTAAGAATCAAATGACAAAATGATCAGTATGAAAAAACACTTTATATCTAGTAATATAATGACAAAACTTATTGATTGCATAAACAATAGCTAGAAACTCCTTTTCAATTATTGTATAATTTACCTCAACTCTGTGAAATTATTATTGATGTAGTAGATGGAGTAGAAAAGATTATCTTCTTTCTGTCTAAGCACAACTCCCATGGAGCAGTCTAAGGCATCAATATGAATATGAAAAGGTAATTCCCAATTTGGACCTCTAAGTACTCTTGTGGTTACAAGCTTGGTATTAATGGTTCCAAAGGCTTCTTGACATTGTGGTGTCCAAGAGAAAATGACATCTTTTTTTCCAGTAAAGCAAACAAGGGGGAGGCAATCTTACTAAAATTTTGGATAAACCTCCTATAATACCCTGCATGGCCTAGAAAGCTACACACATCCTTTTGGCTAGTGAGTGTAGGCAAGTCCTGAATGATTTGTATCCTTTTGGGATCAACTTGAATACCCTTGGAGGAAATATAATGACCAAGTACTATCCCCTATGTCATAAGCATATGGCACTTTTCATGACTTAATGAAAAAATAGTGTCTATACAACATTTAACTACCTTTTCCAAAAAAAAATTAGCCTCTTCATAAGTATTACCATGGATGGTAAAATCATCCATATACACCTCAACACAATCATTTACAAGATCTGCAAAAATACTCAAAACTACCCTTTGAAAAGTGGCAGGGGCATTACATAAACCAAATGGAAAAATATTATAGGTGAAGGTTCCCCAAGGACAAGTGAAGGTAGTCTTGTCTTGGTCTTTGGGTGTTATGTGAATCTAGTTGTAGTTGTTGAACCCATCCAAAAAAGAAAATAACTTTTTACTTGTAAGAGTGTCCAACACTTGATCAATAAATGGTAATGGAAAGTGATCCTTTTTAGTAGCTTTATTAAGTGCTCTATAATCAACACAAATTCTCCATTTACCATTTTTCTTGGGAACCACAACTAGAGGTGAGACCCACTAACTATCTGAAATAGGATATATAAACCAATATTTAACAATTTTTGTAACTCCTCTTTAACTATTTCATGTAGGACGGGGTTGAGTCGTCATTGTGGTTGCCTAACTGGACAACTACCTTCTTCAATGTAAATATGGTGTGTGCATGTGTTAGGATGAATTCCATGCATGTCTTGCTATTCCCAAGCAAATGCATCTTTATTAGTTCTAAGCATAGAAATAAGATATTGGATTTGTTCAGTGCTTAGATGTGGATTAATATTAAGTGTGTGACCAGGTAAAAGTTCCATGGCCTCTGATTGTGTAGGTGAATTAATGGCTAGTACTTGTGAAGTGGATGGTGTATTGTTAGAATTTTTAGAGAATAAAAATGAACTATAAAAATAATTATGAAGTAGCAACTGATGCAATGTAACGAAGTGTTGAACAGATTGTGAGCTACCTACTAGTGGAAAATTTCCAAAGGGACAAGGAGTATTTATACCTGAGTGAAGAACCATGCTTTCAAAGATTTCATTAGATGCATATCTATTCTAAAGAAAATTAACAATAATATTATCTTCAATAGGTTCTTCAATATCTAATGATTTCTCAATTGTCAAGATTGGTAATGATTCATCCAAGTCATTATCAACCCATACTGGATCCTTTGTCTCCAACAAGGGTTGTGGTAGTGGGTATAAGGTCAACTATTTTGTGTGCTCTCCATTAGAAATGACCATGTTTCCCCGCCGATAGTTGATGAATGCATTTTCAGTCACTAACCAAGGTCATCCCAAAATCAAGGGGTATCCCCCAGCTTAATTTTTGGTTGCAAAACCATAAAGTTAGTTAGATATTCCCATGAATCAATAGAAAGGACTACATCTTCAATCACACCCTCCATTTTGACTAAAGATCAATATGCCATTTGGAGAATTGTGGGAGTAGGTCTAAGTCCCTTAAGTGACAATCTTTCCTTTGTTTAATTTGGCATAACATTAATTGCAACGCCCAAATCAACAAGTATATTAGGAATAATAACTTTACTAATAGACACCTTGATGATAGGACTCCCAAGATCTGAGTACTTAGGAATGGTTATGTTCCCAAGCATGAGGTCTGCTAGTTGTCCAATGACTTGGACGGTCTTCGGATCTTACTTCTTCTGCTTCAGAGTACATAAATCCTAAACTATTTTTGAATACACGGGGATATCCTTGATGGCCTGCAAAAAAGGGATCTTGATGTTAACATAATGTAATTCATTGACAAAATCAAATTTAGGTTGGGAGACTTCCTTTTGTACTGGGTCTGAATGAAATCGATCGGGGAAGGGAGGTTCCTTTACTAGATCCTCTTCAGGGTCCTCATTAATTTCAGTGATGGTGGGCGCCTAAAGAGCCTTTCCTGATCTTAATTGGACTCCATCTATTTCTATAGTATTAACAAGATAAGTAGAGTAACATGTCACCTCATTATTATACACGGGTTGTGTTGCCTTATTACTGGGATTTGGATTTGGTTGAGCTGGCATTGGTGTAGGCTTTGGTGGTTATGTTGGATTGGTTGGTTGAGTGGAGGATGATGGTATGGGTGGAAGAAATTGTTGTGGTTGCTGATATGGGTTAATCATGGGAGGATGTGGAAATTGTGATTGTTGTGGATATGATTGTTGGTATGGTGAATGTTGTGGTGCTTGTGGCCTCCATGCCTACTGCCACAACTGTGAAGCATATTGGTATTGTTGCATCCATTAAGGGTATTGTGGAGGTTGTTTCCAACCTCCGTACCATTCAGGTTGATTAGAAAAAGAATCGTGTTGGCTAGGTCCAGGAGAAAAATTATCATTTGTCATCCGAGGGTACATTACTCAAGGTGGAAGGGCTCACCTTGGGGCTATGTAGTAGACAGGTTCCTTAGAATATTCAATATTAGGAACACCTATGGGAAGAGGTTTTAAGATAGAACTTTTGTTAGCTTTCTCTAAGGATGAAATACTTATCCTATTATAAGGGAAATCCTTGCTACTATGTCTCTTATGGCAAGTCAAATAGAATAATGCCAAGGCCCTTTTCAGTGTCCTCTTGCTTTTTATGAGTGTACAAAGTATCTATTTGTTTACCCATATGCTTTAGTAAATTAGTTTTTAGATCTTCGAGTAAATTACCTATTTCACATTTTGTTATACTTGTGGCATTTCTTGAAGAAGCAAGCTTACTTGAATAATTCCTCCTCGAACATTGAGACCTCGATTAATTCCTACAAATGTCACAAATACCATCAAAGCTCAATTTAGAGACATTAGCTTTACCTATTAAATTCAATGCATCCTTAGTATCATCTCTTATTCCCCTAAGAAACAACATTTTAATAGTATCAGGAGTTAGCCCTAGTTGTCATGATTGTTATAGGTTGAACATGAATCATTCGAGGTAATCTTCCACGGACTCATCTTCTTTCTATGTCATATGAAAGATCTCATCCAAAACCTCTTTTATTTTACAATACTCCTGATATTTTATCAAAAATACCTCCTTCATGTCGTCCCATTTTCAATTTTTTTGAGGTTCATGAACCAGCATAAGGTTGATCCTTCAACGTGGCTGGGAATAACTTGAGCTTTTGTGCATCACTTTGATAGTCATAACTATGAAACAACACATCAAACTCAAATAAAAACATATCAGGATCCTCAACAGAAAGACCACGAAACACATGCAAGGTAGGATGGGAAATATTTTTCATAGGGGCATCCTCTTCAAGATGCATAATTGGAAACTCAAAAGCGACCGAGTTGTTGTGGGATAATGCTCTTGCATTATTATTATTTTTGTTATTGTTGTTGTTGTTGAGATCAACCATTACTTGAGATGCCCAAGGAGTGAAGAAAGTTTTGCATGACTTTTGGTTTCCTAAGGACAGACCAGCTCTAGACTCATAAGATTCTTAGAATAACTTTGTAACCCTTTTTTGCAATTATTCAGAATATTCTAGGCAGATACCGGAAGGGGTCTCAACAATAGTAGACTCGATAACAAACTTTTTGATATCTGGTTTGGGTAACTCTTTCTCAGGTGATGGGTGTACAACTAATGGTTGTAATTTGTTTTTCAATTTTTCTCGTTGCGAGCTACTTCCCTCAATGGATGGTTTTGATTTGTTTTTAAATTAATTGGGTTGTGGACTACTTGCCTTCTCTTTTCTAATAAATCTCCCTCTACTATCTCTACTATGATTCATGCACCTATATGACTTATAACAACACAAATCAGGAGTATTAATCTTGACAAGGTCGACAATTATGTAGTCTTTCCTCTTGACATACTGGTCCTAACTCAACTTACTATGGTTTCAGGCCTTTAATACCTTTCCCTAGCAATAGCGCCAAAAATGTAGGGAAAATTGCGGACTACGAATGGAGTAAACTTTTGTCTCTTACAATCTTGTTGAATAGTTCTACATATCCAATTGATATGATATTCCCTTAGTTTATTCCTATGTGTAAATCCGGGGAACATAAAATGATGAAAGGTATCAGGGTCATTTACCTAAGGGCTAAAAATAGTAAATCAAGTGGGGATGAATGCATTTGGGTATTAAATCAAAACATACTTCTTAATCTAGGAATTAAATCAAGACACACTTTTAATCTACAAATTTAGTAAAATCCTATTTTTAATTGTTACTTCCCTATTTCAACTTGACACACATACACGTTTGAAACCTTGTTTAAACATTAATAAATTCAAATCTATCTTGGAATTACACACACTCCTAGAATCAATGTCTTGGAATTACACAATGCTTCTAACCACTAACGATAATAATAAAAAGAATGTAATGCCAAAAATGTATTAGAACAGTTCAAGCAACAGGAGTTGCACAATCTGGGTGATAGGACCTATGGTATCCTGGCGACAAGACCTGGTAAAGTTGCATAGGTTATTTTAGTGTTTTGAAGATAGAGTGTACTTCACAAATTCACTTATATGTGTCATCCCTGCTGTCTGCACTTATGTTATGCATTGATAGTCTTTAAAGAGGAAACTTATTCCATATTGAACAAATGAACTCACGCAGAGCTTAAAAAATGAATAATAATCATACCATATCATTGAATTTAATTAAATCAACAACCAACATATAAAATTATAGAGAAAACATGAAGCATACCTCACACACAATAATAAAAAGATGAATCCAAACGTTGGTTAAGAAGTTAGCCCTGGTTTTTATGATCATTATAGGCTGAACATGAAGTGTTTGAGGTAATCTTCCACAGACTCATCTTCTTTATGTGTCATACGAAAGATCTCATCACAAACCTCTTTCATTTTACAATACTCCTGATATTTTGTCAAAAATACCTCCTTCATGTTGTCCCATGTTCTGATGTTTTTGAGGTTCATGAACTAGCATAAGGTTGGATCCTTCGACGTGGTTGGGAAAAAATTGAGCTTTTGTGCATCACTTTGATATTCATAACTATGGTACAACACATCAAGCTCAAATAATAACATATCATGATCCTCAACAAGAAGACCACGAAACATTGGCAAGGTGGAATGGGGAATATTTTTCATAGGGGCATCCTCTTTAGGATGTATAATTGGAAACTCAATAGTGACTAGGTTGTTGTGGGCTAATGCTCTCACATTGTTATCATTGTTGTTATTGTTGTTGCTGTTGAGATCAGCCACGACTTGAGATGCCCAAGGAGTGAAGAAATTTTTGAATGGCTTTCAGTTTTCTAAGGACGGACCAACTCTATACTTGTAAGATTCTTAGAATAACTTTGCAACCCTCTTTTGCAATTATTCAAAATATTCTGGGTAGATATTGGAAGGGGTATCGACAATAGTAGACTTGATAATGCACTTTTCGGTATATGGTTCAGTAACTCTTTGTCAGGTGGTGGGTATACAACTAATGCTTGTAATTTGTTTTTCAAATTTTCTCATTGCGAGCTACTTCCCTCAATGGATGGTTTTGATTTGTTTTTAAATTAATTGGTTTGTGGACTACTTCCCTTCTCTTTTCTAATAAATCTCCCTCTACTATCTCTACTATGATTCATGCACCTATATGACTTATAACAACACAAATCAGGAGTATTAACCTTGACAAGGTCGACAATTATGTAGTCTTTCCTCTTGATGTACTGGTCCCAACTCAACTTATTATGGTTTTAGGCCTTTAATACCTTTCCCTGACAACAACGCCAAAAATGTAGGGCAAAATTGTGGACTACAAACGGAGTAAACTTGTTGAATAGTTCTACAGATCCAATTGATATGATTTTCCCTCAGTTTATTCCTATGTGTCAATCTGAGGAATGTAAACTAAAAAAAGGTATTGGGGTTGTTTACCTAAGGATTGAAAATAGTAAATCAAGTGGGGATGAATTCATCTGGGTTGTATTAAATCAAACATACTTCTTAATCTAGGAATTAAATCAAGACACACCTTTAATCTACAACTTTAATAAAATCCTATTTTTAATTGTTACTTCCCTATTTCAACTTGACACACATATACTTTTGAATCCTCGTTTAAACATTAATAACTTCAAATCTATCTTCGAATTACACATATTCCTAGAATAAATGTCTTGGAATTACACAATGCTTCTAAACACTAATGATAATGATAGAAATAATGTAATGCCAAAAATGTATCAAAATAGCTCAGGCGACAGGAGCTGCACAATCCAGGCAACAAGACCTATGGTATCCTAGTGACAAGACCTATGGTATCCTGGTGACAAGACTTGGTAAAGTTGCACATATTATTTTGATGTTCTAAAGACAGAGTGTACTTCACAAATTCACTTATATGTGTCGTCCCTATTGTCTACAATTATGCTATGCATTAACAGTCTTTAAAGAGGAAAATTATTCCATACTGAACAAATGAACTCACACAAAGCTTAACAAATGAATAATATGCATACCGTATTACTAAATTTAACTAAATCAACAACCAACATATAAAATTATAGAAGAAATATGAAGCATACCTCACACACAATAATAAAAAGATGAATCTAGTTGTTGGTTAAGGAGCAGGCCCTTTCTCCCAACTAGTTGAATGGAGGAAGATGTTTACACCACACGTAGATTCAACACTTCAATAGTCTTTTTCTTATGCTAATTTCAACTTCAAGATCAAGATAAAGATTTTTTTCATGCTCAAAAGAGAGCATATATATGTCTCGATACAAAACAAAATATTAAAATAGATACGTCCACGTTTGGAAGTTTATAACTAGAATTACTCGATCAATTTGGAAAATAGTAAAGTGGCCTACGACCTACTATTTTCTAAATACTCCAAAAGTGACTATACAACCTAATTACCAGACCATTAGTTAAACAAAAACTAGAAGACAATAACTAAAAAGACCATGAGGTCCTCCAAGCAGTCTTCATGTCTCATTCTTTCAACCTCTAAAAACCCTTGTTCACAATAACCTCTGAAATTAGTACTCAAGATCAATTAATTACCAAATGTTTTGTATTCTTCTATCCATATTAATTAACTCTAATTTTACACAAATATTATGGCAATTTAAGAGAAAAGAGAAAAAAGGTAAGCTTATAATGGACACGAAACTAGGTGAATTCAAGCTAAAATTGATGAAAAAATTTAACCCATCATTGGGTGTTTTCATGAAGTACTATTTGGCTATTTGAATTTTATGATGTTAGTTGTTTTGTTACTAGATATATGGGTATGTTTAAAAACTAATGCTCAGTGTATTTTTTTATTCACTGTTTGGGTATTTCGATGCTAGGTTTTCACTTGAAATGGGTATTTTAAAAAATGGTACTGGATATTTTTTGCTATTGAGATAATGTTTTTTTCTGAGAAACAAATGAGGTCTCAATCTTTTTTGGTATTACACATAGTTTTCTAAATTTTGATTTTGTTATCATTTTTCCTAGGCATTAAAAAAAATTGATGTTCAGTGAACCCTTTGTTATTGACTATCTTGGTATTTAAAAAAAAGGATGTTGGGTGTTTTCTTTATATGGGTATTTAAAAAAATTAGTATTGGGTATTTTTTTCGCTGTCAAGTTAAAATTATTCTGACAAATGAACAATGTCTCAATATTTCTAGTATTGCAACCTCACTAATCTTCTAGAGTTATGGTTTATGTTTCTATAGAGGCCTAGGGTTTATACCCTTATAGTCATGATCTTACCAATGCTTCTGTTGGTATTAAAAAACAACCTTAAATCTTGGGTCCAAAAATTAGCTATCTTGACAGGGTGTGGTATGATCTTGGATTGTATCCTAGAGTGTGTGGGAAGCTTGTGTTTGATCATTAAGGTATGTAAACTTGATCAAGGAAATGTATCCTATGTAGCATGGGTCTTGCTTTAATACTTCTCATAATGGTTATTTGCATATCACATTATTATAGTTTGTGGTAACCCAAGATTGCATTCAAGTATGTAACAAACTTAGTCTGTAGTTTAAGTTGTACACTTTTAATTAACATTCATAAGGTTTAGAAAATCTTGATCACTCTCTAGAATATCCAATTAAACATGGGTTGTGCTTGAATGCACTGCATAATTGATATAACACAACCACTCTACATATCAACCAAAGTTATAGACTCTTTATTGCAGCAAGAGATAATCACTCTTGAATCATGCTATCATTACATCGTAACCTATTAAACTTGAGTCAACTTGAATGCACCCAATGATGATTGACACCTAATTGTGATGACAGTGATTTGTACATGAATTGTGCTCATATGAGTGCCTCCATTTATATCACAACATAGCCACATTAAAATTAGGTCACACATGAATGCATCCTATATTTGTTATAGCACAACTGCACCACGTGATCAATAGAGTTATGGATCGCATAATTACAGTCACAATAATTTGTTCCTCGGTTGTGCTCTTATGGTGATTCCATTATTGTTACAACATAATCCTTTGGACTTATATTTCTCAAATCCTTACATTACTTATTTTCTCTTTGGATGGATGGCAATTCAATGGTAGGGATTTGTATGCAAATCATGCTCATATAAGTGCCTTCATCACCATTACACAATAGTACATTGGATCCTTTCTTGAACCTTTACTTCATTTTTTATTGTTAGAGATTCTTAGTGATTATTCCATTTCCACGTGGCATATTGATAAAAGAAACCAAACAAAAAATCATTTAGTTTTTAGTTAACACCTACCAACATACTTTTGGAATAAATGTTTGACTGCATTACTTCGAGTGTGAAGAATTTTGTTTTTTTGCTTATAATACATTCATTGAAAGTTGTAGTAGAAAGCTTCTTATGTTGAAACCCATCCTGTAAACTTGCTTTCAGCTACATTTAGGAGGCTTCATGGATTTTTTGTGATTTATACAACTTTTGTTTTGATAGTAAATGACATCAAATTCTTTCTGAAACTGAAATATGATTTATTAACTATGGATTTATGATGATTAAATGTTTTATTTAGAAGGGGTTAATATGTGGCATTTTATGTTTAGGAAGAATAGATTGTGGTGCAACGTTTGGGTATGGATGGTTCAAGAAAACTTGGATTGTTATCAGTGACATAACCAGGTTGGAGAGTACCTTGATCTAGTGTGAAACACTTCTGAGTGTTTTTGCTCAGAAGTAGAACCTGAGTGTAGGAATACAAACATCAATGGACTGAAACATTAGTTTCCACCTGATCACATTCTAAAGATAAAATCATAAATCTGTTGGTCCAATTTGAGGTTCTGAATATCCGATAGAGAAAGTTCCTACATTCTAAAGATAAAATCCTAAATTTTCTTGGTCCAATTTAAGGTCCAATTGTAAGGATTTATCTTTTTAATTATACTTTCTAACATTTGGCTTGATACAAATTGTTACTTTAGAATTATGGTATTTCTTTTCTTCTAATTTTTTCAACCCTCATTTTAGGGAAGAGCTCTGAAGATGGTTCCTTCAGATGGAGGCTACACTTTTCTACTATAGGTTTCATCTAGAAACACCAAAATATCGGATATTGTTATACTTAGAGAAAAAGTAGGAGTCATGCAATGATGAGATACTCATTTTTTAAGCTTTGGTTAAGAAATTTATATGTTTGGCTATGTGCATAGAGAATGTTCATGGAGGAGTGCAAACTTCCTTACAATATAATTACCACAACAGAGTTTGGGGTGATTTGCATATGTTATTTTATGTTGATATGAATATGTTCTAACTTGTTAATTGTTGTAGCATAAAATATAGGCTAAGTAGTTTTTAATATACCATTGTTTCTAATTCAAAATTTCTATACCTTATTCTAGGAGAAAATCATAGGGGGAGTCTATACATAAGACACCATTGTTTCAAATTCAAAATTGTTGGCTCTTTCACAATTGTTTGCTTCATTTATTTGATCTAAGACAACTTGTTGTATAGAAGATGCTCTCAAAATCATAGTAAAATCCTTTATTTTGGGAAGACTATTAAAAATCTTCGCATCATAACAATGAACAAAAGCATTAGTCATTAACCTGAACTTTGCAAGAGTTTCATCAAATTCTACTTTTCCACTCTCTTTTCCATTATGAATTTTATTCCCAATTTTATCCATGTAGAACTTCCTTGGCCTGTAGATCCTGCTGTTAGCCATAACTTTACTAGGTGTCAAGGATAGCTTCAATTTTTTACCCAAGCAACAATTGACAAAATTTGGCCTTACCAGATACAATGTGTTGAAAAGCTCTTTGAAGTTATTCTGGAAAAGATTTCTTGAGAGTATAATGTGTAGTTTTGAATTAACCTTTTTGCATGAATTGTATATCTTTGATCGACTATTTTGAGCTTTATGACCTTCATCAAGAATGAGTAGACATGGGCTCTCTAAAAGAATTTTTCCAATATACTTTTAGAGAGCATAGGTCTGCTTTTTCTTGATGAAGGTCATCAAGCTTGAAATAGCCGATAAAAGATATGGAATTCATGCAAAAAGGTTAGTTCAAAACTATACATTATACTCTCATGAACTCTTTTCCAGAATAACTTCAAAGAGATTTTCAACACATTATATCTGGTAAGGCCAAATTTTGTCATTTACTGCTTCAGTAAAAACTCAAAGCTATCCTCGACACTTGGTAAAGTTATGGCCAACAACAAGATCTACAGGCTGAGGAAGCTCTTCATGGATGAAATTGGGAATAAATTCAAATGGAAAAGTAGAATTTGATGAAACTCTTGTAAAAATTTAGGTTAATGACTAATGCTTTTGTTCATTGTTATGATGGGAAGATTCTAAACGTCTTCTTGGAATAAAGGATTTTACTGTGATTTTGAGAGCATCTTCTTACAACAGGTTGTCTTAGATCAAATGAATGAAGCAAACAATTGTAAAAGATCCAACAATTTTGAATTTGAAACAATGGTGTCTTATGTATAACTCCCCCTGTGATTTGCTCCTAGAATAAGGTATAACAATGAATTAGAAACAATATTTCAACTATTTAGCCTATTTGTTATGCTACAACAATTAACTATAGGTTAGAACATATCCATAACAACATAAAATAGCAGGTGCAATTCACCTCAAACGTTGTTGTGGTAATTTCTTTGTAAGGAAGTTTGCACTCCTCCATGAACATTCTTTGTGCACATCAATATGTTGGTTATTATCTTGATCTCCTTTGTGATCAAAAGAACACTAAAGTTTATTGCATAACTCATGACCATTTTGTAGTGCTATGATCCAGTGCTTTTTTACTTCTTACTCATTGTGTTCTCAATCACCATGTGCAAATGACTTAGAGGACAGATCTTTGTCACCATTTGATAGTAACTTTCATTTTTTTTGGACTATTTTTTATGATTCAATCACTGTTTGGTAGTGTTCTTCCTTTCTCAATCCTATAGGATAGAGGACAATTCATAGTTTGCAACTCTCTAATAATGATATTCCTTTCAGTGTTCTTAGTCACTTAATTCAATGTGTTATCTTCTTCATTTCTCGGTGCTAATAATGCCTACACAATGTTTTCTCAGTCACAGTTACAATGCTCCTTGATTTGAAGATATTATGTTGCTTAGATAGTAATGTTTCAATGAGTTCATATTTTTTCTTACAAACATCTTGTTGCACTTGTAGAGTTTTTTTGTGCATAATATGTAGTCAAGATGCCTTTAAATGAAGCTCTTTTGTAGAGGCAATAGGATAACGGTGTCAATAAAATAACAATGTTAGTGAGACCTATGACAGTAGAAGAAGATTTTAAATGTATGAAATAGAGAAAAGAGAAATTTGGAGGGTGTGAACTTATGTAATATAACTAACAACTCCACATAGAGTATGCAGTAGATAAAATGTGTGAGACATAGACAAGGAATAATATCCCATCATTGTATCAATGCTTCGAGCAAAGAGATCGTGTTATGTATCATTATTGTCTTAATGCTTTGGAGCAACCTATAACATTTCAATGGACTGGTTCAATATTCTATTGAGTTGAAAAAATATAGTTGAATGATATTCAATCAAAGATTATCTATTTATCGCTTCATGCTTGGAACACAAAGGATGTGACTACATTGAAGGAGTTGTGCAAAAGACCACCACAACACCACACAGTTGTTTTTGGGCCTTCGTGGTGATGTAGGGTAAGCACTCTACATCACCGCGAAGGCCCAATAACAACTGTGCAGTGTTACAAAGGTTGTGCAAAAGGTTTTGTGAAGGATTTGGTGATTCGAAGTGGAACTTGCAACTACAATATCTGATAAAAATCCACTTCCAAATATGCTTTTAATGGATGTTCATATCCTCATCCAAAGCTCCAATTCACACATAGGAAGGAAGGATGATTTCAAAGGTTGAGGAGTTCGGCTTAATAGGTCCACTGGTTGCATTTTCTTTAAAAAAATTGACTTTTCAAAAATAACCCATTTTGAACATATCCTTTAATCATGGCATTTCATGATATCACATTTCTTTGAGGCAATTTTTGAAATAGTTCGCTTGCCTTGTCTATGCTTCCACATTTTCATGTATGTCTAGCAGGGCACTTGTAACTACAACATATGACAAAATAATCCCTGTTGTTATGCTTGGATGGATGTCCCTTCGTTATTACTAGATATCTGATGTAGTGCACATTATTATAGTGCAAGCCTATTTTTCAGATTGTTTCATTTAGCATCACCAATGTTCTTCAAAAGAAAATTGTCCTTGTTTAAAATGATGGAAATGGTTCACATCAAGCTTAGAACAATTTCTCTTGCAACAATATTGGAGATGAATTTAGATGCAGTGTGAAAATCAGAACATACTTGAAGGTTCTTAACAACTCTAATAGTTGTACCAGGGTCATGTTTAATAAACCAAATGCAATTGCTAACTTTTCACTATGGTGGTAGATAAATGATTATTTTTTCTTCTATTCTACAACATTAAGTAAAAGTCTTGAATCTAGAATTACCCTATTTCCTTCATTTGCCAAGCCAATTTCTCCAATTTTGCATAGCTCTCCCATGTTTGTGGATGTGATTTTTCTCCTACAAAATTTTAAATGATTTATCTTTTTGTTGTTTGGAATTACTTTTGTGAACTTGCAATATACAATGCACTTTTATTCTTTATGAATTGAGACTAATAGTAATTGTGTTGGTTGTATTGAGGCACAATTTCATTCATGGTAGAAAAGGCAGCACCTTGTTGCTCATATCAGATGTCATGTTGCATATAAAGGAGGAAAGATTATAGGGTTATTGTTGACTGCATTGAAGGAGAGAGCTTCATTTATGGGACACGATCAACACTCTCCTTCTTGGATTCTACACATTACAACTTGCTCCAGGAAGATTGCCCACATTGTAGAAGTTTTAAGAGATGAAAGGGGCATGTGCTTGCATTAAAGGGGCTCCAAGCATGCATTTCCATCATTGAATTTTTTTTTTGGAGAAGTTTCTTTCTTGTCATTTTTGTGCATTATAACTCAGATTTGCAGTCTTATGACTGAAAATAAAAATTGTAATACTCTATTTCTAAGCAACTTTCAAGCAAGATAGATATTTTAGACTTGTGCAAGTTGTAAGAACACCTTTCTTTTAATAAAGTTCATCGATTTTTCCTTCTCAATGGCTATCTTATTGTGTGTAATTGATGATTGATGTGTATTTCTGTGAACATTTTATGTTTAAATCCTCAAATATTAGTCAATTAAAATGACTAAATATACTACTAATTGATGTCAATTAATAATTAAATTGACTAAATATACTATCAATTGACATAAATCAGCGAATAGTGAATAAATATGACTAAATATATAACCAGTGAAATCAGTGAATAAAAATGACTAAATATACTACCAAATTGATCAAAATGATGATTAAAATTAATGACTAAATACAATACCAATGGACAAAAATCAATGAATTAAAATGACTAAATAAGTGACTAGTTAACAACAATCAATAACTAAAATAATGACTAAATATATTAGTGAATAAAAAATCACTAAACAAGTGACCAGATTACAACAATCAACGACTAAATCAACAACTAAATATACTACCAAATTGATCAATCAAAACAACCAATAAATGACTAAAAATGGTTTAGTCATCAATTTGGTTGTATTACAAATGACTGGAAATAAACTACTAATGGTCGTGTGATCATGTTTGGTCATTTATATGCAAATTTTAGTAGTTTTTTAATCATATATTGTTGTTTTTGTACTAGTGGAACATTGACATCTTAAACAAGATCCTGACCATACTTTAGAATTTATTTGGAAACTCAAATGCTTCTAGCATTGTCATGATGAAGGACCATTCAACTCGATCATATGCTTTTTCAAAGTCTCACAAAACCATTGTTGCCTCCTGATGACTTCTATTAGCCCAATCCATAGCTTCCCAACTTGTTAGATTTTCAAGAATGTATCTTTTCTTAATGAACCCAGTTTGAGTTTCATTAATGATCACCAAAAGGATATCACTTAGTCTTTCGGCAAGTAGTTTTGATAAAATATTATAGGACATATTAATGAGTGTTATTGGGCTCCAATTCTTGATATTACCCTTATCCACAACTTTGGGGAGAATTTTTATGGTTCCCCTATTAATAATTCCACCTAGGGAACAATGTGCAAGGCTTCCTGGTGCAGGGGAACCTACACCTTGGAATGAAAGGGAAAAGAGTCCTTGAAGGTTCAACAAATTTCATGATGACAATGAATTCTAGGATGGAACAAGAATGTTTTGTGCTTATTTAGGCTTAATAAGGTCTAAAAAAGACCAATAATAATGTAATTGGGAGCACCTTGGGGTCTCCATGCCTCTTGGAGGTATTGTTTGTTTTTTTTTATGTGTTGTCAAGAAGTTTGGGATGTAATAAGGTTCCAAGAACCATCTTTCATGTCTTGTAACAAGTTTTGGGTTTGAAGTCAAGTCTAGTTGTAAGAACAAGGTTTCCTTCCTCAACATGTGAACTTGGTACATCTAAGCAATTTAAGGAATTAAGATGCCTTGGTGCAACCAGGTATTTGAGGGGAGTCTCCTTGATGTTTTTGATGTGTTTTGTGGTGTTTTAACACCTTTTAAATGTTTATTGTAAGTGGGCTTCTTGAGAGTAGTATAAATTGCCTTAACTAGGCAATTAGGAGTCTAGTTTGGAGTATTTTAAAAATTAGTTGTTTCCAACATCCAACTAATTCAAAAATTAGTTGGAGGGATTTGGAAAGAGGTTTCAAAGGTTGAAATAGGACTTTTTTGGTCGAGGCATGTTGATTCTGAAGTTTGGAGAAAGTTTGAATAAAAAGAAACCCTGTTTTCCTTCATTTTCTGTGTGTAAAATTGCTGCTAAAACATGTGGTACGGAAATATTATGTACTGTACAGGCTGAAGACCATAATGGATCGATAGTTAATTGAACTATCTTTCTTTTGGTGGTGGTTTGATCCTTTTTCATTAAGAATTGAAAGAGATATTTGCGTTTTACTGAAAGTGGTCTGGGAAACCCTCAAAATTCAGGTTTGGTCTAAAAAGCTTTATAACTCGCCTTCTCCACTTGCTCATGGCCTAATTTTTGGTGGGAAGGCAAGGAAGATCATGTAATTTATGTTATTTGAGGTCTTAGAGGATGGAAGGGGTTCTGGTGCAACTTTTGAGCAACCCTATGCTTGGCATCTCTATGTGACAAGCCAAAATTTGTTGCAAAAATCTGATTTGGGGTAAGATTTGTGAGTTTTTTGTTTTGTGTTGCTTGGGATCAGTTGGAATGAGTTTATTGAAGGTATAGGAATGAATTCATTGGCTTAGGGGTGTTCGGGTGTGCCAAGGTAACCATACTTGCATTGAAAAGTGTCTTTTAGGCCTCCTTGTAGCATTATAAAACATGTCATTTGTTGCCCTTTGTGTTGGAGTCAAAACTTGTGGTTTTGAGGGTTTGTGGAGGATAGTATCAAGTGTCAAAAACTAGTGAGTTTGGCCTGGTTTCATTCACTAGAAGGATTTTATGTTGACTGTCCCATTAGATAGGGCTACAAGGGCTACAAGGCATAACATGGCAGCAATAGACGAAAGAGTGTTCCAAAGTGAGAAGTCTTGTTTGTTGGCTTAGTTTAGCCATGTTAAGAGATTATGAGTCATTTCCAAGCCTCCTGATTGTATTTGGGTGTGTGGAGTTAAAATAATGCTTAATTTGCTCATTAGTTGATGGTGTATTAAGGAGTTTATTTGAGCGTATTTGAGAGAAGCTCTTAAGAGACTGTCTTCCCTTGCCACTCTGCATCACTTCCTCATATACATCATACAGATCTTCAAAAATCCAGTCTATGTTGGCTTTGTAAAATTCCACAGATGCCATCAATTTCGGGTGCTTTGCCAATCTAAAAAGATAGAATAGTATTTTGATCTCATATCTTGTTATGTCCTTTTAAAGATTAAAGACCATCTCAACAGTTATTTTCTTTGCCACAATCTTCCTACAAAGAATATGAGCTTGACTACAAGAACTGGAGTGATCTTCAACTTTGAATAGGTTTAAATAGAATCTTTGGAAGACTTTGACAATGTTTTTTGTCTCATTGGACCAACTTGCCATTTTCCTCAATTGGGCCAATATTTTCCAATGTCATCTTCTTACTTAACAAATTGATAAGTACTAGAACCCTTATCCCCATCTTTTACCTAGTTAGCTCTTGCCCTGATTTTAGCTCCTTGGGCTCTCTTAACCTAGAAACATCTTAATTTATGTTTTATCTTATTAAGATGAAGAATTAAATCATCATTTGTAGATCCATTATGAATTTCCCCTTCTGTTGCCAGAAGTTCATTGTGCAACTCACTCTTCCACCTCCTATTATCAATTGCTTTCTTCTTTCCTATGGTTTGCAGCAAGGATTGAATTCCCATCATTAATTTATTCCAATAATCAATTGTAGATGTCAAGGGAAATATTATTTTATTTGTGAACCTAAGAGTAAGAATGCCAAAAAGACAATCCTCCTTAAGAAGCTCAGTGTTTAGTTTGAGTAGACCAGATTTCCTTATCTTGTAAGTATCCGAGTTATTTTTGATAATGGTTTTCACCTCAATTGGATAATGGTTTGACATAGTTTTAGGCTCAACCTTGACACAATTTGAACTAGCTTTTGATTCAAAAGAGAATACTTCATCATTTGCATTTAATCTATCTAATCTGCAATAGATTCTGTTATTTCCAAATTGACTATTGCACCAAGTGAACCAAATACTTCTGCTCTCTTTATTTTTACCTTCCAAAGGATCATAGAGCCTAAGAGATTTTTTCATTTTGGACCAGAAAAAATATTCATTGCCTTTCCAAGACCAACTAGATCATCCTTTCTTGTCTTCCTTGATTACCCTTTTCAGATAGGGTTTTCTCCTTGGGTTTCTGTTATTTTCCCTTTCATTCTTTTTGTATGCACATGATTTCATTATAAACATGACACCATCAGATGTGTAGTGAATCCTAGTAAATCTTGTATTGAATTGTTTCATTTTGTAAAAAATTTGGTAGTTGTGTTTTTAAGTCATGCAAAATAATGGACATGACAAAAGGTGTAGGGGAATAACATACTTTAACATGAGTCATCTCCACAAAAGTATTTTATGAAGAATGAGAAGATGAACCAACTTATTATGCATCGATACAATATCTATCCATATATTTATATTGCATAAAATTAGCAAGATACTTGGGTACTCATTAGAAATATATATTGTTAGATTGAATATGTGAAGGAAGAGAATTTTGTATAAATCTATAAATTTTCATTAGGTGGAGCAACTAAATGCTTTCTCCAATCATTAACACCATCAAATGTATAACATTATTAATATTATCAAATCTTGTACCTTATGATTTATATTCATACTTAACTTGATGTGATGATCATGAACCTTCTAATAGTAATATTTGTTTTTAATTATATACTTTAAAGAGTCCTATATATGGATCTAATGAACAAACAAGAGGGAGAGTGATAAAATTAACATTCAATAAAATTTAAAATTCATAATCTATAGTTTCACTCAATCTTGTAAAATTTTTAGTGGTTTGGAGCTTAAAAGAAAGAATCATGTTTATAGTAGTCTCATGATTGGCACAAGGTTTGGTTTCTTTCTTGTCATTTCCCTCTTGGAAAGTATTTATCTTTTGAAACTTAGAAGGATAATAAGGAATGGAGGATGTATGGAAGGACCCATATTTTAAACCTTTGAAAGCAAGAAACTTTAGATCAACATTCTTAACATGAGTGCAAAGGTCCATGAAAGAAGTACAATTGTTCAAGTACACACTATCTCAAATAGGAGAGAGTAGGCACTTAACAAAAAAACTTTTTAATCCATTGTCTAGGAGATAGTTTTTCATTCTAGCATAAATATTAATTTCAATGAAATAATCACTAATATATTCATAGAAAATTTGGTCACACTCAAATAAATTAGAAATATTAATTTTGAGGTCCATATTCATGTGAAAATGGTTAAGGAAACTTGTAGCTATGTCTTATTAAAAGAGTGGATAGAGTTAGGTGCCAAAGAATGGAACATTGATTACTATAGTCTCTAAGAGTGTGAGGCAATAACTTAGCCAAAATATTGTCATCATAATCATAGTCTAAGCATCTTGTCTTAAAGGCTTGCAAATGAGTGTTAAGGTCACCTTCACTATAATACAACTCAAAGCAAGGTGTCACAAAACTAATGGGAAGTGGATAGGTTATGATTTTTAATGGAAGAGGTGTGTGATGCGTCAAAAAATAAGTAATAACATCTTGTATACTAGGAAATGAATCAACGTTATTCTCGACTATATTAGTTTTGCAACTATGCATCAAGAGTAGAAGTGGATATAATCATAGTAACAGTAACATGAGTAACAATAGAGTGAGTATAAAAGGGATGGGAAATAAGAAGAAAGTATATGCCACTATGATGATAAGGGCAAGAATATGATGTAAAGAGGTAGGTGTGATACTAGTAAGATAAGATGAAGGGAATAAAATAGTTGGTGAAGAGAAAGGGATAAAATTGGCAGGATGAGAGGTAAGTGAAACACTAGTGAAAGGAGATGCAAGGAAGACAATAGAAGAATGAACAATGATAAGTAGGGATCAAATTAATATGGGAAATATGCATAGTGAGGGGATATACGTATAGATGAGAAGAGGAGGGATCAATGGAAGAGGAAGAATGAGCTAGGAAATAGGAAAATGCATCATGTAAATAGTTAGAAGAAGTCGTCATAGTACCTATACCATTAAGAATATTTGTACCAAAGGGTGCACCAATCAATAAATTTTGAAGATATGTATATAATTATGAAAGACAAATAACATTATCAATCTTTATCTTTAAAAAGTAATTGTCCAATGATAGAGAGATCTTGCTATCTACATGTGTATCATGATTAAAATTAGATTGTTCATTATGATTAGCCTCAATGGGTATCTCCTCATCATTAAAATTGGAATCCATAGAGAGTTTAGCCAAGTATTTCTTCTCAAAAGTAAATTGAGGTTTTAACTATATAGTGGAATAAAAACACTAGAAAGATAACCAATGATAATTAAGGGTAACTATAAATATGAATTTCAAAAAATACGAGGCTTAGATTTGAAGATCAATAATCAAAAACCATAACTTAGAAGATAAATCATAAGGAGGTGTAAGAGCAAAGGGGCTCACCAAAATGAAAGGAAGAATAGAATCCATTTAAAAAATAAAAGCTTAGGGAAAACTAATTAAATAATTAACCTAGGATTAAATAGTTGGTGCTAGCAACAACTCAAAGTAATGTGCTAAAATAAATATAAAGGCACTTAGTTGCAAATTTAATATAAATATGTTGTGATAAATGGCTAAAAGTGATTTGTCAATATGCAAAATAATCAAGAATGGTCATACAAATGCACCAAAATTTGTAAAATCAATGCCCATCATTATGAATCACTTTCACAACTACAAGATTGATCATGTATATGTGGATTTGACTTGCACAAGTGTAGATATAATATGGATGCATGGATTTGATCTCTATAATCTTTAATTTTCACCTTCAATCCACCTTGAATGATTGTATCTATTTTCGCATTAAAAAATTGGTTGTGTGGTCATAATTTTGCCAATGTTAGGGAATATATCTTCCCTTGGTCAAAACCCTAAAATACCAAGTCA
Source organism: Sequoia sempervirens (assembly GCA_007258455.2). Lineage (NCBI taxonomy): Eukaryota > Viridiplantae > Streptophyta > Pinopsida > Cupressales > Cupressaceae > Sequoia > Sequoia sempervirens. The sequence continues at coordinate 572,819 of VDFB02257582.1, read as the reverse complement.
AAAAAAATTGGAAATTATTGAAGAAAATAAGAAAACATGTAGTAATAACTTCTCTAATTATGTGAATGAATGTATCTTAAATGATCTTGTTGAATTATTTCTAGGATGATCAAATAAACTAGGGTTAGTCATTAAATAAAACCCCAAATGATATCCAAATAAAACGCTTCATATTACATAGGCACATAACAACTAATTGGAAGGATTAGATTAGCTATAAATATAAATTTGAAAACTAAAAGTGTTAGGGTAATTTGAACAAATTATGGATTTGACTTTGGGTGAGAGATGAATAAGCTAAGGATCAAGACCAATCCTTATGAGTTAGTATGAAATAAGGTAATATTTGAGCTATATATCAACTTAAAAAAATTACACTACTTAAATACATTTACCATTACATAAGAATAACTAATTCAAAATAAATCCACACAAAAAGATAAAAATGCAAAGATATGCAACCTTTTGTAAGCGCAAGAGTTAGAGTAAGAGGGAAACATTGATAGATGGACCAAAAAAATCCAAAGGCTTGGATTGTTGACCACTAATGGTAATGTAAGTCAAGGAATCAACAAACAACATTTGTATATGCTAATTAAAATGAGGACCAAAACTACACACTTGAAGCATGCCAAGAATAAAAGGCCATTCAATGTAGTCATAAACCTTGAAAAAAACAATTTTGATAAAAATGATAGATTGTTGAGAGCATTAAACCAATTCCATTCCTTCCCAAATAATAATAATGTTTAAGATAAATCTATATTTGATGAAGCCAATTTGTTCGGGGTAGACAAGTTGAATAAGGGGAGGCCTAAGATTAAGACCTAGAGCTTTAGCAATAACATTATACAAGACATTCAACAAAGTGATAGGCCATTGATTGTAAATTTCTTCACAGTCTCTCGCTTTAGGTTTGGATTTGACATTCTATTTATTAATTAAATTTCCTATGGATTTAGAATGAAATGCCTTGAGATAGACCTTATGAAGATCACCACCATTTGTGTTCTAAAAGGCTTCATAGATTTCACAAGGAAATCCATCTTGAATTAGGAGCTTTGTTATTATACATTGCAAAAATAGCCTCCCACAAATCACCTTTAGTGAGAAGATGATCACAAATAATGTGTTGTGAGTTAGAAACATAGCAAGGAACCACATTAAGTCATTGCCACAAAGCAACATCCCTAGCTAGAGTATACTCTCAAGTAACAAAAACTTGTGAACAAAGACTTGAAGAATGTTATGAAGCTCATTAAGGAGTTCCTATCCTTCCCTAATTTACATAATGGTTTGGGATGTGTGGGGAACTCACAAAGTATAGAAGAGTTTTTTTGAGACCTTGTCTCCAATCTTAAGCCAATGGAGTCAAGCTTTGATTTGAGCTCCATACACAATGTGGCATCTATAATCTACTTCTTGTGGTAAAGATAATCCAATCTAAGTTAAGCATCGAAATCAAAAGGGCATGTTTCCAAATAAATGTTGGCTTGGTATAGATCCGAGGTGGTGACCTCATATGATTAGTGGAAAAAATGAGCCAATTGATGCCTATTGATGTAAAGAATCTAGGAGGTATGGGTGATGACATCATTCAGCTAGGCTCTCCATCTAGTCTCATATATGGGACATGGCTACATATTCCAACCACATTGAATGTCATTAGACATGGCATTGCAACTAAACAAGGACACATTTAGAAAGCTTTGTGCCTTGTCTTGGTGTTCCAGGAGGATCCAAAAAACCAAAAATTTCATAGTCTTAGAATTAGACAGAACCAACTCCATTGCATAGGGCTTTCTTACATGGTCTCGACACAACTCGAATGGTGTCAAGAGGAGATTGTATGCCTGAGATATGCTTGGTCAAAGTTGAGGTCAAACTTGGTATAGGGCCCAGTCAAATGCGAAAAAATTGATCATCTCAAAAACTAAAAAAACCAACATCATTGTGTAGAGCTCGTTGAGAGCTTTCCAATTCAACTTGAACGGGCTCAAATGGAGTCCATATGACCAAGTTATGGCCGGTCAAAGTTGCAAAAGGAAAAGGTTGACAAGGTATAGATGATGATGTCAGCATGACATCAACATAGTGACATGGTGGTATTATTGGGTGATGTGGAAATCTCAGATGCTGACACATGGCATTTGATGATGTCATCATGATGATGTGGCATGCACAGTTGGCAAGTTGCTGACATGGCAAGCACAACTGGCAGGTTGCTGACATGACCAGTACATTTGACAGGTTGCTAATGTAGCCAATCACAATCTGACACATGGAAAAATTTAGCCATTTACAAAATGCCACGTGGCGTCTCTACCAAGTGATTAGGTTTAACAGTTAACTAAAACCTATGGGGTGAGGGGTTGTACCCTTCACTTTCTACTTCCAAATCATGAGCTCCACCAGTGACCCATGCACTATACTCACCATATAAATTGGTGTAGTTTATTTCTATTAGTCTTTTAGATAAGGCGGGTTTAAAAATTGTAAAGGAGAGAGAGTATGAGAAATTCTTAAGTAGGTGAAGCTTGGATATTGTAACAAGGAATTTTCATTGCTTACTGATATTAATAAAGCGGTCTACCTTGAGAAGCAGACCTGGAGACGTAGTCTTGATTGGACGAACTTCGTTATCAACCTCGTGTTCCTCTCTCTTTTGTCTTTTCATTCTCCTCTCTCGTGTCTTTCATTCTTTCAGTTTTAATTCCTTATGTTGATTTTTTATTACAACATTATAGTAATTAGTCAATTTCCTTAATTTATGTAATATTGAACTTAGTCTGTAATTTCAACAGTTAAACAACATAGTCATGCAATTCTCTTGGATTAGAAATAATTGTAATTAAGTTTAAATACATTTGAATTTGTAAACCTCTAATTACAGATCACTTGGGGTTTATCAAATCATCACTCAATACAACACTATATTATAAAGTGGTACAAAAGGACAACATTTGATAATTGGTAGTAAATAACATCTTGCAAAGGAGAAAAAGATTAAGCTAACATAGAGTGTGATTGAGATGCTTGAATACTCTATTAGATCTTGCTCTAAGATTACTCCAAGTGTACCATGTCATATGATCTTGGCAATGGCCAAGATTGGGATTAAAAAGTCCTAATTAATTGCGCATAAAGAAGCAAGCCTCTCTTTCCTCATATTCCAACTACATACACAAGAACCCGCATTTATCATAGGACATTTTAATCATATAAAATCCTTGCATAAAATCTAAGTGGTTGCAAGTATTGAATTGGAAATTCACCTCCAAAAGGTAGATCTCTCAACAACACCATTCTAAGAAAAAATAATAATAACTCTAAAGGAATATTTATTAATGTTGAAAAGAGCCCATAATGTTTGATTAGTGGGGTCACATCCCTAGTGATGACACCACCTTGACCCTGTAGTAACCAAAAAAATAATCCCTTTTTCCTTAGTTTGGGAATGAATAATCAATATTAAAATGAGCTTAATGTTGCCTTGATTTAGTGTTGTAATGTGTTTTACACGTTTACATTAAGTTTAGGGCCCCTTTTAATAAAATGGACTTAATGGTGCCTTATTTAGGGTGTTGTAAAGTGTATATTTATACTTTCACACTAATTTAGGGCTTTATTAATTAATTGAGGTTAAATTGAGCTTAATTGGCCCCTTAACTTCAAATCCAAGCCTAATTTATTGCATTTTTTGAGGGATAAATCTTTACACTTTTAAATAATATAACACACCATTTAATTTTACAAAGAATGTGTCATAGGCTAGTGACCTAGGACCCCCTTTTGACATAACATTTCACAATCCCAAAAATGTGTCCTAGTTAAGTGTGTTAGGACCCATTCACCCTATGCGAATGGGTCCTCACTTAACTTAGGAAACCCCCTTGGGATATGTAAGGAAGCTAAGGTAGCAAAACAACTTCCTACACTAATCTTGAGAGGAGAATAATGCAAAAATTTACAAATCTTTAACAGTTACATAAACTTAAATGGAAATAAACATAAATATCATGCATACCATGACAGTGATTTATGTGGGGAAAAACCTTTCGGGAGAAAAACCTCACACTCCAAAAGCTGCCCTATATATATATATTTTAGTAAATCACAAAGATTACAATATACTTGCAGAGAAAGATTCTTACAGGAGTATCACCACTCAAAGATCAAGAGACAACACGACCACTATGAGACTCTCAGAATACACCACCGTCTCTCTCTACCGCAGTCGTAATACAATGCCCTCATAAAATAGAGTTACATTATAGGGCAAGACAGGCCAACAAAATATACACCATTAGATCTAAAACTTAATAATGAATGGTCCAAATTTATAATATATCACTATTTAATGTATGTTGATCATTCTAGAAGTTTCCTGAAAATGTTAACACACTCACATTTTGCTTTGTGTTGTCATTGTATACACCTATCGGTGTAACTAGGAAATATATATACATCCTATCAACAATAAATCGTATATAATTGCAAGGTTGAGACACATTTTCCCAACAAATCTCCCACTTTTCAAATACCTTGCAAGAGCAATATGAGAGTGTAAACATTGTCTCTTTAATTGCTAGGGGTCGAAAGGCCCATATGAACTTCTTTGTGCTCATAGGCTTAGTTAAAGAATCATCAACATTCATCAAAGTCTCTACCTTAACTAGCTTCACCCTATCATCCTCAACCATATCTCTAACAAAATGATACTCTACATCAATGTGCTTGGTCCTGGCATGAAATTTTGTGTTCTTGGCTAGACATATCACACTCTGATTGTTGCAATAAATTGTCATCACACCTTGTTTTATTCTAATATCCGAACATTTTCTCTTAAGCCAAATGACTTATTTACAAGCATGAGTAGCTGCCATATGCTCTGCTTCAATAGTGGACAAAGTAATCATAGCCTATCGCTTACTCATCCAACTAATTGCACCACCAAATAAAGTAAAAACATAAGCACTGGTGGATTTTCTGCTATCAACATCACCTACCCAGTCTAAATCCACATAACCATGAATCTCTAAAAAATTGAGTTGACATACTTACTTTGGCTAAGCCATAGATTTATATTCACTCTATCTCTTTTAATTTCCATCCCAAGAGTGTGTTTAGCTACACCAAGGTTTTTCATTTCAAATTTAGCAGCAAGTTGAGATTTGAGTTATGAAATCATACCTTTCCCTTTGCCAATAAATAACATACCATCAACATATAATGCAATAAGCATGAAACAATCACCATCAGTTTTAAAATAAACATAATGATCTGATTTAGAATGCTCAAATCCCAAACTCACACCTATGTATCAAATTTCTAGTACCACATCCTAGGACTTTGTTTTAAGCCATAAAAAGATTTCTTCAATTTGCAAACCAACTTACTTTTACCTTTCACCATGTAGTGCTCTGGCTGTGTCATATAAATATCCTCCTCCAAATCACCATGAAGGACAATAGTTTTTACATCCATTTGCTCAACCTCTAAATCATAAGTAGCAACAACAAAAAGCAAAAATCTAATGGATGCCATTTTTGCAACAAGAGAAAATATCTCACCATAATCAACACACTCAACTTGAGAGTAACCCTTCACAACCAACCTTGTTTTATACTTCTCAATACCTCCATCTGAACCAATCTTTTTCTTGAACACCCATTTGCAACCAATAGGTTTTCATCCTTTAGGAAATGGTACAAGATCCCACGTATCATTCTTTTTCAAAGATGTCATTTCTTCATCCATAGCAATCTTCCAGTATTTTGTATCATTCATGCCTAGTGCCTCTTCTACAGATCTAGGTTTATCCATGTTAGTATTCAAAGTAAAAATACATCTCCAATTATCAGGTGAATACCTTTCAGGTGGTTGTATATTCCTTGTAGACCTATGAACAAGTTGAGTTGGAGGTTCTTCCTCCTCTTCTGAAGATCCAGAGCTAGATGAGCTCTCCTCAACTTCTTGTCTATCCTTGGGCCTTGATTCAACTTTCTCATGTGCATAAGGAAATTGAATCACATCTTCCTATTTGCATTGTTTTGGCTTCGATGTAACAAAAGAAGGCTTAGTTTCTCTAAAAATAACACTTCTACTATGTATTACCTTCTATGCAATAGGATCCCAAAGCTTATATCCTTTCACACCATAACTATATCCGATGAAGATACATTTCACGGCCTTGTTCTCCAACTTTGTTCACTTCTCCTCTGGCACATGTGCATATGCCTCACAACCAAAAAATTTAAGATGTCTTAATGAAGGCTTGTAACCCAACCATGCCTCTATAGGCATCTTATCAACAAGAGCTGATGTAGGAGACCTGTTAATTAGGTAATAGGCAGTGGCAACAACTTTAGCCCAAAACCTTTGTTCTAGGCCAACACCACTCAACATACTCCTAGCCTTCTCCATCACTGTCTTGTTCATTCTTTTTGCAACTCCATTTTGTTATGGAGAATACAAAGTTGTCTTCTATCTACAAATACCAAAATCTTTACATAATCTATCAAAATCATTAGAGAAAAATTCACCACCATTATCAATCCTTAAACATTTTATTTTCTTTTCAGCCTATAACTCAACCATTGCTTTAAATTCTTTAAATCAACTGAAAACTTCAAATTTACTCTAAAGAAAATATACCCATGCCCTACTATAATCATCAATAAATGAAACATAATATGTGGATTTACCAATTGAAGGAACATCTACAAGACCAAACACACCGGAATGAATAAGATCCAATACACCACAAGATTTATGAGAACTTGAGTAAAACTGAACGCGATTTTATTTTCCATAAATGTAATGCTCACAGAAATCAAATTCAAGATTACAATCAGACATACCTTCAACAAGGTGTTTATTTTTCAAGGTCCTTAGACCCTTTTCTCCAATGTGGCCAAGTCTCTAGTGCTATAACATAGTTTTCTCTTCAAGTGAATTTGTCTTAGAAGAAAAAGCACCCTTGGGTACCCATAAGCTATGACCATCTATTGAAGGTGAAATCCTCACTTCTTCCATAGACTTGCTTTTCACAAAAGTACTATTGCACTCAACAATGCATGCATCAAGCTTATACAATGTGCCATATCTGACACCTCTAGCAATCACCATAGCACCTTTGACCATCTTGCATCCTACATAAGAAAATACTACCTACACACCCACATCTATTAGTTTTCTAACATCTAATAAATTTCATGCTAATCGAGGGATATGCAACACACCATTAATCCTTTTTATTCTACCATCAATAAACTTGATTTTAATTTTACCATGGTCAATAATGTCTAAATGAGAATCATCACCCAAATACACCTTACCTCCATCAAATTATTTATATTCAGAAAACCAATCTCTATTAAAGGTCATATGGAAAGATGCACCTGAGTTAATTAACCATGCATCATTACCTACACAAGTTGCCAAAGCTGCAATGAATGCATCACGGTCTTCCTTCTCAGACTCAAAATCATAATCAACTTTCTTCTTTTTCTTCTTCTTTTCTTCTTTGCATTCATTACGAACATGTCCAGGCTTACTGTAGTTCCAAAAAATAACTTTGGACTTTCCAGGAGATTTAGATCTCCCCCTAGACTTGGATTTGTCATGTTTCTCATTCTTCTTTCCCTTTTCCTTAGGTCTTCCATGAAAAATTAGGGCCTCCTTGGCAGTGATGGATACCTTCCTCCTCATTTCTTCAGAAAGAAAAGAACCCACCACATCTTCAATCTTCAAAATTACAAAAGTACTCCCAATAGCCATAAAAAGAGAATCCCACAGATCAAGCAAAGAACAAAGTAAGATCTGATATTTTTCCTTTGCATCCATTTTGACACCAACAGATGCCAATTGAGCTGCCAACATATTGAATGCTTCTAGGCGCTCTCTAATTCATCCACCCTCTTCCATTCTCAAGGAATACAACTTCTTCCTCAAAAAAATCTCGTTCACTAAATATTTGGCATGATACATCTCACCAAGCTTCTTCCAGAGTTTCTATGCAGAGGTCTCCTCATGGACATTAATTAAAACAGAGTTTTCCAAGCACAATCTAATTAGACCCTTGGCTTTATGGTCCATAACATCATATTGAGCATCCTGAGTAGGATCTATAGGCCTTGAAACATTCTCATCAACATCATCCCACAAATCTCGATCTATCAACATATCCTCCATATTTAGCTTCCACATCTCAAAATTATTTCCAAAATTTTTCTCCACCTCTTTTCTCCCTAATGAACTTTCCATCTGAAAATTTTCTACAACAAGATCACAAAGTGTCTTCTGCACGAGGTCCCACTCAAATTTGGATTAGTTCAAAAAACCCAACAACCCACAACTGAAACCAAAGGTGATCAAGCTTTGATACCACTTGTAAGGAAGCTAAGGTAGCAAAACAACTTCCTACACTAATCTTGAGAGGAGAATAATGCAAAACTTTTACAGATCTTTAACAGTTATAAAAACTTAAACAAAAATAAACACAAATATCATGCATACCACGACATAGTGATTTACATGGGGAAAACCCTTTCGAGAGAAAAACCCCACACTCCAAAAGCCACCCAATATATATATTATTCAGTAAATCACAAAGATTATAATATACTTGTAGAGCAAACTTCTTACAGGAGTATCACCACTCAGAGATCGAGAGACAACAAGACTGTTATGAGGGTCTCATAATAAATCACCGTCTCTCTCTACTGCAGTCGTAATACAATGCCCTCATAAAATAGAGTTACATTCTAGGGCAAGACATGCCAACAAAATATCCACCATTAGATCTAAAACCTAATAATGAATGGTCCAAATTTACAATATATCATTATTTAATGTATGTCGGCCATTCTAGAAGTTTCCTGAAAAAGTTAATACACTCACATTTTGCTCTATGATGCCATTGTATACACCTATTAGTATAACTAGGAAATATATATAAATACATATACATCCTATCAACAATAAATTGTATATAATTGCAAGGTTGAGACACATTTTCTGAATAGGATATGTTTTTGATAGTATTTTAATGATTTTAAATCCTAGATTTGGTGTTGGCATGTGTTGTTTTCACTAAAAGGTCATTTATAATCCAAGCTTGAAATGAAAATCTCCAGGTCATCCCAAAAAAAACCCTTATCATTTTGCATAGTACCAGTCCCTTTAATGATAAGAGGACTATTGTTTTCCTCAGGATGACACTCTTGAGGGAAGAAAAATTTATGCTCTGTTGCATCTATATGTTGTTCACACTTTATAGGTTTTGAAATAGATAGCTTAACATCAAGTCCTAAACAAAAACCCTCTATTATACTTGAGAACATGTCTTCTCCAAGTTCATGATTAGCTTTCTCATGCATAAGATATCCTACATCAAATTCATGATTTTTTCTTTTAATATTTAAAGGAGTACTCATATCTTTCAAGACTTACTTTTGTTGATCATGCTCATCTTGATGGAAGAACACATTGTCATTGGTGTTATCACCTTTTTGCTGTTGAAACCCTATCACTGATGGTTGTTTAGACATGCTTTTTCCAACTTCTTTATCAAATCCAAGAAATTCAGAAAACAAATTAATCAGGGTTTCATCACTCTGTTCAACAAAACTAGGAAGCTCATTAGATGAATATGACATAACTCCATGTTCTGTTGTCATTTCTTGTTTAGAACTTTGTTGTCCTAACTGGCCCTGTTCATCAATCACTTGTAACAACCCTGATTTTTCATTTTGAATTGCATGCTCAAATGTATCAATACCCAAAAGAGTTTCATCTACCTCAAAAACTTATTTTATCTTGTCACTAGGGTGACTTTGTAATTGAAAAAACTGCTCTTGAGGGATAATGGACTGAGTTTCCTCAACTACAGGCTTTTGCACATGATGAAAATTGCTAAATTTTGGAATTTCAAACTTAGGGAGCTTAATTGAAGAATTAGAAGACTTACTTTGTTGATCTTGTTGACTGGTTAGAACAGTGAAGGATTCTTTGGAACAAGTGTCTTCTTGCTTCTCAATCCTTTGCTGCTGCAATTGATAACACTTAATGGCTAAATGCAAAGGATTCACATTCTTAATCTTCTCCCAAAGGATTAGGTTATCTTGATCAATAAGTTGCTCCTTCTCTGCTTTTGTTTCGAAAGAAGTTTCATTCTGTTTAAAGCCTGGAACATTGAATCTCGTGTAGTAAAGTCCTTCTTCAAAGAAGGGATTTGAAAAGGAAGCAGCTGATTGGGGCATTTGAGAAAGTTGCTCTTCAGGAGAGTTAGACTGACTTTTTTCAAATTCTTGTACTAAATGGGATCCTCTTTGTGTTTCAACCTCCTGCTAATGAATATAAGCTTGATAAGCAAGCTCCCCCTGCTGCCTATTGACCTCCTACTGATTTTCAATTTCTTCAAACTGCTTTTGGAAATATAAAGACATATTCTCTATACTCATTTCATCTAAATTTTGAGGCTCATGTGAAGAATAAATTTGTGAAGAATAAATTTGTTGATTGGAGATAAAATAACCCTCCTGGGGTTGTTGATGAGCATAAGCATGCCGCTGCTGAACTTGTGCAGGGGTGGGTGGGTGGTAGGCCAATTGAGCTTGCTGGTAACCTGTTGCTACATAGCTATTTTGAGTAAAACTAGCGGTATCTTCAATAGGGTATGACTGATAAAAAGATGCAGGCACCATACCTTCATGAAATGGTGGATGATAAGACATACTATCATGAAACCAACACTTAGACTGTTGAAACCAGATACTTCAGGCTTGGAGTTGCCAGGTATGTTAAAAACTTGCCTCCAAAGGCAGAAAATACTACTGTACACACCAAACAACAGTAATACATGGTACAAAAGAGACTGACACATTTAGTTCTTTGTCCCACTGGGTGTGCCATAAACTGTTATCTCCCAGAAATGCACCCTAAGCAAAGTTATGAAAACTAAGCTTTTTGGAGAAACATGGGATCATTTCAAGGTTGTGGGTCACCTAAAGTTGAAATGAACCTCCAGAGAAGACCGACTTCCTTTGTGTTATCACCTAAATACTAATCCTTGAAAGAAAAGGGAACAAGGAATGTATGAAAGTTAAAACTTAAACCTACGGTGATACACCAAACTGATAAGAGCAATGGAATACTTAGGTTACACTTGAATATTGATGATGGACATGGGACTACACAACAAGATTATGTAGATTATGCATACAAACAGGTTTGACATGCACACACTTTCAAGAAGGAAAAGTAGATTTTCACAAATTAAAAGCTCATGTGCAATTGAGTAAACATAGTTTATAACCTACATGATACTACTTTTGCAAAGAAAGGCATGCTAACATGAAACAAAGCTATAAGGAAAAGAAATATTTCACTAAGTAGCTTGATGAATTACTTAAAAATGCACAATACTTCACAAGAACCAGAAGGCAAAAAATGAACCATCAATGGCAACCAAGGTAAATTTTATATAACATGCTCCAAAATGAGTTACAAAATTTTGCTAATCTGAGAGAGGACTGTAGAAGTCACAGAATTTTGAAAAGCATAAGGAGAACCCCTTTTTTACAAAGAGGCAAAAATGCCTTATATACAAAAGTGTGTCGGCCCCCAGGGCTTACAAAATATCTGTCCTTAGAAAGATCTACCTTTATATCTTTTCTTGTAGTTAATGTTGTGTTCAATTGAATCCCTGCGGTCTATGTCAGTGTGAAAGATCACCCTTAGGGGAAGCCTTCCGATTCTTTTTTGCAGCATTGACTTTTGGTCCTTGTGTCCCTCTCGAACCTCCTTGCCGAGCTGCCTTGAAAGCCTTTGTGCTCAAAGCTGACTCCACGTCACTTTCACTCTGCTGATCTCGTTCACGGGGGTCAAACTACCATGGCTCTCCTATAGCCTCCCCTGATTGGTTGAACTCATGCCATATGAGATCACTAGACAATCAAAGGTCGCTCAAACTGGATTGCATGTCGGTGAGACACTAATCGTGTCTCCCCGATACGATTAGACCTTGTAGTAGCAGCATTCAGCAAGACACACGATGGTCAAAAAGAGCTTGTATCGAGCTTCAAAAGTCATAGCGATATCATTTTTCCATTGGTCGAGGAGACGTCACAGCGAGCCACCTTGAGTTCATTTTGTATCGGCAAGACCCTGTCGGGTTGGCAGGACGTCACGACAAGGCTCAAAATCCTTTTGCGAGCTCATTCTTTATGTCGGGGAGACCTCTGTCAGTTGGGAAGACCTTGTGGCGATATCACTCTATTCTCCCCAGGCTTATTTCCTTTCGATGAGACCTCTTCGTTTCGGGGAGACCTTACCCTGAACTCACGCGCTGTCGCCGAGACATTGCTGGGTCAGCAAGACCTTTCATCGAAGACTCCTTTTGCCGGGACATTTGGGAGTCACCCAGACATTTCCCTGAATGCATTCATTCTCCCCGAAGGCACATCCCATTGGTGAGACATCTCTTAATTGCCGAGACCTCATGGCTATGAAAACTTGCTTTGTTGATGCCGCTTATTTCGACAAGAGTTTACCTTGTTGGTGAGAATTTTGTCGAAGCCATCCTTCTCTCAGTGAGATCCTATCGATGATGCCTCTATTTTGCTGAGACTCTGATGGATCAGCGAGACCTGATGCCAATATTACCTCATGTCGGCGAGACATCTTTCCTTCACCGAGACATTTCGCCGAAATCTCCTCTTTTCGCTGAGAGCTCATTTTACTTCGGGGAGACCTCTCATAGTCGGCAAGACATTATGATGAAGGGGATAACCCCTGGGTGAGTTGAGACCACTTTAGTGAGACCCCTTCAGGTAGGTGAGATGTTACACCGAGGGATGAATCCTTCGACGAGACCTTTAAGCTTCGGCTAGACCTTGTGATGTTGGGAAGACGCCCCACATATTGCACTGTCTCACTGATATGTGTTCTTTCATTTCACATGTGTCGTTGTAACATTCTCTTGTCGGGGAGATGTCCCATAGACACCCTATGCCTCGCCGAGAAATCTCCATAAGTTCACTTTTTGTCGCTGTGACAATATCATTCTCTCACCGATGAAGCAATATGTCAGTGTGAGAAAATGGGTCAGCAAGACCTCACACCAATAGAATCCTTTTGTGCTTTGTCGGCGAGACTATATGCACTCGCCAAGACATCTCTCCGCTACAAAAGTTTCTCACCGAGATGTATATCCTTATTGGTGGTCGGCAAGACACAAAGCATTTAGCAAGACCACACATCGAAGACACAACTCTTGCCGAAGTGTTTGCTCGTTTTGTGCTAGTCAGTGAGACATGAAGAATTTTCTGAGACTTCTCCCTGAAGAAAAGTCTCCTATCGATATGTGTATTCCTCTGTCGTCAGTTGGTGAGACATAAAGATAGGTACCTACATGTGAATTCCAATTGCTGTGACATCCCTGAGATCTTGCCGATAGGAAACACAGACGTATATTAACAAAATGCACTATGCCAAACTGACTGAATGATCCCTTTCAAATGATCTCTTTGTGAAATGGCATCAGATGCATAACCCAGACCTTGATGCAAAAGTCCATTTGGCCCTTATGAACATCTGAAACATAACCCATCCCGCCTAGTTGAGCCCGTAGGTGAAAATTGGGTAACAATTACCAAAATGGGGTTTGACTAAGGCAAACCCCTATTCTCTAACAAATCAACATTTTTCTTCTCCTTTAATGTGTGAGATTGAGGATCAAGTGGAGAGAAAAATTGGAAAAAGTTGTCAAAGTTGTCATCTTTCTTGCACGATCATGAAAAGTCTTCTACAAAATTTGTTTTTGACTTTCAGGAGCTAAATACCTAGGATCTGGGAGTGCAGACATTGAAGAACAGGACCCAAAAACTGATTTTCCAAAACCCTTGCAGGGACTCATTTGCCACTGGGTGAATGTGTCCTCAATGAGGCCTGAAAAAGCACTTTTTTCCAACAGGTACGCATCATCTTACCATCTTAAAACCTACCTTTTTATGGTTATATCAGTTAGGTTTTTTTTTTGATATCTATGCATAATTGAATGAAATAACTAGTGAAAAGTGAGGTTCATCATCTTGTTAAAATCCATTTTGATGCACCCCCTTTTCCTTTATTTCATACCCATTTCATGGTTTCTACAAAAAAATTAAACGGAAGGCCAACAAACACAAGTTGAAGAAAGCAAAGAACTAGAAATTTTAACCTCTTAGAAATAGAGAATGCCCAAACCTAGAACTTATAGTTGAGTGTATCGAATGAAAGACTTTTTGGGAAGGTCCATCAAAACCTTGACCATTCCAAGAGATGCAATTAAGAAATGAGTGTCGAGAGTTATCTCCTTGTTATCTAGCTAATTTAGAGTGGAATAAATCTTCTACAAAAGAGAATCAACTAATTCAAAAATTTCTATGAGAAAGTTAAGTTGAATAGGTATCTATCTTCTTAGCACGTATTCTCCTCCTTCCAAATGCCTTGATGGGCTACAAGACTTCCATTGCCTATCTGAGGGAGGGAAAGCATGCCAGACAATGTGATGCAGGAGCATCCTTGGTTCTTGGAAATCTTGCATCAACCAAAAATATTTTCTTTCAGTTTTTGTTCTTGTTTAGTTCTTCTTCAATTTGAGTGTGGATTCATCATATTTGCCCACCAAACCTTATGGATCTATATTTTCATCGTGGACATGTTCATTTTCCTTATTCCAAGATTTGAGTGCGATTGGATCTTTTTCCGGCAAGTTATCACTTCCAGATTTAATGGCAGTTTCTTGAACTAACACCAGAATAATTTTCTAAACTTACAGCTAGTTTGATCGCTTGTGAATCTTTCCCGTAACTTGCGGATCCTTATAGTGTATTTCAAATCATTCCATGGAGTGTCCCCAACCTTGATTATTGGTCCACACTTCATCCTATGTATTCATCGTGGAGAGATTCAAATTTAAGGCTGACCTATTTTATGCACAGATTACATTTTCTTTCATTGGAGATTGTAATGATCTTTGGCCAACGTTGAAGATTCTAGATCTACGGATATGATATAAAGGTTGTAATAGATAATAAGGAAGGAATTGAATAATAAGTAGATAAGTTTTGGATTTGATTTTTAAGATCTCAGCTCACATTGAGGAGCATATAGGAATATGATATTTTGAACATGTTGTATCAGGCCTATGAGTTGAATCTGTAAGCCCGAATGTTGCCAGCTGATTGTAATTGAGATTTCTGATAATATGAATGTTTGAATCTGTATTTGCCTCCAATTTATGTGTTGCTTATGTTGTGTGTCTCTTGCTGCATGGTATGGATTGTTCTTTTTGAGGACCCTCCTACTGTGGCTACACCAGATTGGTATCATAGCAAGATTTGATCTGTGAGAGATCGTCATAATTTGCAGTCTTGTTGAAGATTTGTTGTAGGGTGGTGGATTGAGGATCTGACCTGCAGCTGCAGAGGACTTGTGTAAAGATGGTGGTAAGAAGAAATGGTAGAGGAAATGGAGCATGTGGAAATGCAGACCCAACTATGATGGAGATTTTGAGAGGAATTGTTGCTAGATTAGATGCAGTTGAAATGACCCATGACCCAGAGGAGAGGTCGACTAGTTGATGATGTGAGTGATGAAGAGGTAGAAGTACAAGAAGAAATGGAAAGAGAAGATCAACCTAGCCTAGATCAGGGAGAAGAGAGGTTCATAAGAGCCCTAACTAGAGCAAATACCAAACCAAATTTCAATCCACCAGATTATAGAGGTAAGTTGGATTAAGATGAATTACTTGATTGGATAATAGAGATGGAAAAGTATTTTGAGTTTGAAGGTACCACTAAAGACAAGAAGGTGAATTTTGCTTGTACAAAGCTAAAAGGACATGCATCCCTTTGGTGGGAACATTTGCAAACATATAGGAAAAGAAGAGGAAAAGAAAAGATAAGATCATGGGGTTAGATGGTGAATAAGTTGAAGACAAAGTTTATGCTTGCAGACTATCAAATCAATTTGTTCTGAAAGTTGTAGAATTTGAAGCAAAAGGAGTCAAGTGTGACAGACTATACTAAGGAGTTCTACAAGTTGAATATCAGATCCAGACATTCGGAAGATGAGATCGAGCAAGTAGCTAGATATGTGAATGGCTTGAGGTTGTCTATATAGGATGAGATTAGTTTGATCAAGTTGTAGAGTGTGGAAGATTTTAGAAAGGAAGAACTTTTACAGGAGGAAGATGATCTTTTGCAGATCAAAATAAAGACAAGGAAGTTAGTAAGAATGATAATTTGTACCATATAGTTGATGGAAGCTCTTACCAGAGAGAAGGATATGGTGGTTACTAGAATGAGGGTTATAGAAAAGATGATAGAGGACAGGAGAAAAGAGTATTCAGGGGAACTTGTTTTAAGTGTGGTGGAGGACATAGAGCATTTGAATGTAATGAGGGAGAGACAATTAGAAAGACAAAAAGCAGTAGAAGAACAACCTTTGTTGAGGAGGATCGTGATGGATCATCTAATAAACTAGAAGATGGAGAAGTGTTGGTGAATAGAAGAGTATTATGTCAAAGAGAGATGGAGCAAGAGTCGTTGTAGAGAAAGAACTTGTTTCAGACTAGATGCAAGGTAGCCGGTAAATGTTGCAAAGTGATTGTTGGCAGTGGAAGTTATGAGAACCTAGTTTCTAAAGAAATGGTGACCAAATTAAAGTTGGAAAGATTGAAACACTCGAAGCCCTATTAGATAGCGTGGATTCAAGATGAGCAGAAGATACTAGTAAGTGAACAATGTTTGGTGAAAATGAAGATAAGAAATTACCATGATGAATTTTTGTGTGATATCATGCCTATGGATGTATGCCATATTTTTTTGGGAAGACCTTGGCAGTATGATAGATAGGCTATTCATGATGGAAAGAATAATGCATATACTATTGTTGCTAATGGGATGAAGCAGACTTTGTTTCCATTGGAGGATGTTCCTAAAGTTGAGGTTTGTATGAGTGCTAGAATTTTTTTGGTTGATGGAAGGAGGTTTCTAGATGGATTGAGAGATGTGAACATGTGTTGTGCCTTGGTTCCTAAGAAGGACGAAGACTTGAAGCATGTAGAAGAACAACTAGAGGAGATAAAGGAATTGCTGATAGAATATGAAGAGATCATTTCATATTATGTACCTGATGGATTGCCACCTATGAGGAGTATTAGTCATTACATGGATTTGATTCCTAGATCTAGTTTGCCTAATAAAGCAACACACTAGATGACACCAACAAAAAATGAAGAGTTGAATAGATAAGTGCAAGAGTTGTTGAGGAAGGGTTTGATCAGAGAAAGCTTAAGTACATGTGTAGTAACTATTGTGCTAGCACCTAAGAAGGATGGAGAATGGAGGATGTGTACAGATTCTGGAGCCATAAACAAAATCGCGGTATAGATTTCCTTTTCCCTAGATGGATGACATTATGGACTGTTTGAGTGGATCTAAATACTTTACAAAGATAGATTTGAAGAGTGGATATCATCAGATCATAATCAGAGAAGGGGATGAGTGGAAAACAACATTCAAGGAAAGTGAAGGATTGTATGAATGGTTGGTGATGCCTTTTGGACTAACAATGCATCGAGTACTTTCACGAGGTTGATGAATGAGGTATTGAAGAAATTCTTGGGTAAGTTCGTGATTGCTTACTTGGATGACATCTTGATTTTCAGTAAGACTATAGAAGAACATTTGTTACATACAAGACAAGTTTTGCAGATGTTGAGAAAAGAGCAATTGTTGATAAACATTAAGAAGTGTAGTTTCATGAAGGAAGAATTGGTATATATGGGATTTGTGATATCTGTGGATGGATTAAAGATGGATCCTGAGAAGGTAAGATCAATTGTTGAGTGACCTACAACGGAAAACATTGGAGAGGTAAGATCATTTCATGGATTGGCTAGTTTCTACTGGCAGTTCATTAGGAATTTCAGTTTTATTTGCAACCCTATGAAAAAGACAATGATAGGAGATAAGAAGGATTTTAGGTGGACATCTGGAGCAGATCGAAGTTTTGAGTTGTTGAAATAGAAGGTGACTCAATAGCTTGTGTTGGCTTTTCCAGACTTTAATAAGGTATTTCAGGTAGATTGTGATGCAAGTGGAAATGTAATTGGAGCAGTATTGAGTTAAGAAGAGAGACCTATGGCTTATTTCAGTGAGAAATTGAATGATGCTAGGAGAAGGTATTCAGTGTATGACCAGGAGTTTTATGCCATGTTCAAGCCTTGAATAAGTGGAGACATTACTTGTTGCCTAAGGAGTTTGTGTTGTATACGAATCATCAAGCATTGCAATATTTGAACAGTCAAGGTAAGTTGAATTAGAGACACATGAGATGGGTAGAATTCTTGCAGAGTTATACTTTTGTTTTGAAAAATAGGAGTGGAAATTCAAATAGATTTGTTGATGCTTTGAGTAGGAGAAGGAATTTACTAGCAGAGATGAGAGTGGGGGTATTAGGGTTTGATGAATTAAAGAACTTGTATGAGGAAGAATCGGATTTTGTAGAACCTTGGAGAGCTTGTAAAGATCCAGTCTTGGAGGATAGGAGTCAGTGGTTGGAATATTTTATTCAAGAGGATATGTTGTTCAGAGGGAATCAGTTGTGTATACCCCAGGGTTCAACGAGGGATAACATGGTGAAAGAAAAACATAGTGGAGGATTGTTAGGACACTTTGGGATTGATAAGACAATAACATTGGTAAGTGAGCATTTCTTTTGGCCACAAATTCATAAGGATGTTAGGAGATTTGTGCATAGCTGCAGAGTTTTTCAAGTTGCAAAAGGGAGTAGTCAAAATGTTAGATTGTATAAGCCTTTGACAGTTTTGAAGAGACCTTGAGAGGATATCAGCATGGATTTCATACTTGGTTTGCCAAAGACACTAAGAGGTAATGATTCTATATTTTTGGTGGTGGATAGATTTTCTAAAATGGTGTATTTCATACCTTGTAAGAAGACAACAAATGCAATACATGTAGCAGACTTGTTTTTCAAGGAAGTGGTCAGATTGCATGGATTACCTAGGAGTATTGTTTTAGACAGGGATACAAAGTTTGTTGGTTATTTTTGGAGGACACTTTGGAAGAATTCAAAGACAAATCTAAAGTTTAGTTATACTTTTCACCCATAGACTGATGGACAGACAAAGGTAGTAAACATGAGTTTGGGGAATTTGCTAAGATGCTTGGTTGGAGAGAAGATTGAAAGTTGGGATGTAGTCCTTGCACAAGAAGAGTTTGCTTACAATAATTTAGTGAACAAGAGTATTGGAAAGACACCTTTTGAGATTGTTACTAGAGTTCATCCTAGAGGTATATTAGAGTTGAGAGACGTTAGTATGGAAGATAAAAGGAGTGCAAAAGCAAAGGAATTTGAAAAACATATGAAGAAAGTGCATACTCAAGTGAAGGAGTAATTGGAAGATATGAACTAGAAGTATAAGGAGCGAGCAGATGAAAAGAGGAGATATAAGGAGTTCAAAGTTGGAGATGAAGTGATGGTGTATCTGAGGAAGGAAAGATTTCCAGTTGGCACATACAATAAGTTGAAGATGAGGAAGTTTGGACCCTATAAGATTTTGAAGAAGTTTGATTCAGGAAATGCATATGAAGTAGAGTTATTGGATGGCATGGGTACATCACCTATATTCAACATTGCAGATCTACATCAGTACCATGAAGCAGACTTCAATGAAGACAATAAAGAAAAATTGGAGAATCAGTTTCCTGTAACTTGCAGATCCTTACAATGTGTTTCAAATCATTATGTGGAGTGTCCCCGACCTTGATTATTGGTCCACACTTCATCCTATGCATTCATCGTGGAGAAATTCAAATTTGAGGCTGACCTATTTCATGCGCAAGTTACATTTTCTTTCATTGGAGATTGTAATGATCTTTGACCGACATGGAAGATTCTAGATTTGCGGATATGATATAAAGCTTGTAATAGATCATTAGGAAGGCAGTGAATAATAAGTAGATAAGTTTTGGACTCAATTTGTAAGATCTCAACTCGCATTGAGGAGCATATAGGAATATGATATTTTGAACATGTTGTATCAGACTTGTGAGCCGAATCTATAAGCCCAGATGTTGCCGGTAGATTGCAATTGAGATTTCTGATAATATGAATGTTTGAATCTGCATTTTCCTCCAATTTTCACGTTGTGTCTGTTGTGTGTCTCTTGCTGCATGGTCTAAATTTTTCTCCTTGAGGACCCTCCTACCATTCCTGCACCACAATGTTAGCTAGTGGTTGAGATAACAATGATGTCACTAGCATGTCTCTCATATATTTCGCTTCAAAAACCTCCCTAGGAGGAGCTAAAATAGAAAAATAAATCAAAATAGATCCACAACAAAAAGAAAATATTGAAATTTTTCTTAAAGACTTTCTCTGAGCCTTTAGTGATGGGCACTATGGATTTATTGTGTTGCTTGGGAATATTGTTCTCTTCCCCATGATGTTGGTGGTTTGGGTTTGCTTTCAATCCATCAACAATGTATTTCCTTTTGTGTCAAATGGATTCTTAAGGCTCTTGAGGGAAATTAAGCCAAAAAAATTCTCTTTAGACATTGTATCATTTTAGATTATTGAGAGGGATCCAATTCAAATTCAAGACTTTTTTGTCATTAAAAGCATTTAGAAAGCTTGCGACTATCAATCCTTGGCTTCTTTGTGTGGGAAATAATTTTTGTAATGGACTTTCAATCAAGCAACAATCTATTTGGTGGTCTCTTGTTCTTTCTTGTCAAGACTGCCCTTCGGCCAAAGTGCCATAGATTCATGCTTTGATATGACGGTGGCATTAGAACTCTTCTAGATCTCATCCATGGGGTTACCAAGAATTTCCTTTCTTGACTAGAGATTAAAAGAAAATAAAGGTTGTCTAATCAAGATTAAGAGACCTTTCAAGCTATTATAGATATCATTCCTCCTTGTATGATCCACAAAACTAGGGTCAAGTCATTCAATCCTTGGTGGAATAATCGAAAATGGTAGAAAAGTATATTTGTGGCTTTCTCCTCATATTTCTATGGTTGGCCAACTAAATCATTGCCAACGACTTCAGTCTTCTATGGGAACTTAGCATTGTAGATTCTAGGTTATCTAGTCAACTATTCTTGAACCTGAATTGTCTCACTTTGCCTGGTGTATTCTATATCAAGGTCTTCCACTTGGTACTCATTGAATGTATTTGGGAGTTCCTAATCCTCGTTTATTTTGTGGACAATTGGAGACTCTCAAGCATCTTTTTTGGTTTTGTACTAGAGCTCAAAAACTTGGAATTATATTCATGATTTTTCCAAGCCATTTAGACTTGCTCCTTTTTCATGGCATATGGTTTTTCTAGGGGATTGGCCTTGTCTCTCTTTCAAGTACACCCACATTTGGCATGCTTTCAAGGTGGAGATTCTCTTCAACATTTGAAAGATAGAAATCTTATTCTTTTTTTAAGGATGTTTTAGTAATGTTCATCTCTTTTGTTACACTAAAGTTATGATTTGCTCTAATGTGCTTATGTATATTTAAGTGTAGGCTAACAAAGTTCTAGTTGAGGTGGTCTATTTGCAAGAGCTCTTAGACCATTGGGGTAATGCTCCTTGCATTGTTGCCAAAATTCTACCTCCTTTCTCTTCCCCTCCTCGAGGACATTGGTGAGGTTACAACTAGTTTGCAAGAAGAGACTGTGTCTCCTAATGTCATGACTCTCAACCCCTAAGAAGTAGAGACGACGATGTCCATAGTTGGTCCCAACCCTCACAACCACCTTCTGCTTCCTCTTATAGGCGTGATGCTCTTGGTTGCCTTAACTCTAATAAGGTTCCTTGACTATATCTAGCCATTTCTCCAATGCGCTCTCAACAACCTTTGAAGGATATTCCTAAGGATGAGGGTGCACTTATTGGTTGGGAGTTGGTCGATGATAATCCTGCCCCAGGTGATGTACATGAGAAACTTGATGATAAAGATCCCCTCATGGTAAAATTGCCTTAATTGCTTATACTTTTTATATTATGTTTGAACTTGACACTTTAACTTATTATCTCTCATTTAAACTTGATCCCATCCAAATTTCAAGAATATATCCATTTATCATCCATTTTTATATAAATATTATATTATTATCTTTTATATAATTAAAAGTTTTATTCATAAAAAAAATCTAACCTTTAATTATCTTAAAAGTGAAAGTCAACCTTGAATAAATATTAAAAAAAAACACATACTTAACCGCAGCTTTACCTACTCAAAATTCACCTAGGGCAGCCCTTATAAACCCCAAAAGTACAAAGAAAGATTATCAAGGGCACCCTTAAAATCCCCTAAGAATATGTATATATTATTTTGATTTATTGTGGGAGGAAGAGGGACGAGAATTTGGACTATACAACTCTGAAGCGTTTAAGGCTTTTATAAAACATTTTCAGGTTGCGGGCATTAAACCCACCATTTGTGATCTGTGTCGTTCACTAATCATAACTAGTCTACATTATTCCAGGAGTTCAGCTCATTATGCAGCAGGTAGGTAGATCGCACTCAACTCATAGTTTCTTTGATTTTTTTTGTTTGTCTCATAAATTTTATTCGGCTTCCTCCTCCTCGTTTTCTTTATTCTTCTTATTAATTCAAAGGTTTATTCAGTATGGGCAATAGAACATAAAACTCCCAGTGCCTGGAAATGGATTTCGAGTTTTAGTTGTAAAAAATATATTTATTGGGTTTCCTATTGATGCAATAGACTGTTCATTTTGTAACAATCAGGGTGGAGGTGTTGACACTGAGGTGACTTGGGAGGACCAACAGAATATCAATAAGTTTGGAAGGCTTAATAATAGGTTTCATGAATTGGAGGATGAGATCAAGGCTAAAAAGGTAGGTGTGACTAATCTGTAAAAATTCCCCTGGGGCTTCTTTGAATTTTTAGAATGAAATGGTATTGGTCTTATTCATAGGGCACTGTTTACGTGGGGTTGATTCCAATCGAGGGTATTGGCAACACAGCTTTAGAGCCAGGCATATCATGGTCACTCTTTCTGTTTTTTGTTTTGTTTCTTGTGCTTGAATCATTATTGCTTTCAATAGTAGAAATCTAGCCTTTGACACATCACCAGTATCTCAGTGGTTAATTTTTTATTTCGGGTAAGAGATGGAGAAGAGAGAAGCCTGGTCACTAGATTATTAACTTGGGCGGTACAAAATTTGAACAATACATGAGATAAATAGAGAAAAGGGGCTTCATAACTAAGCGGTATCTGGCTTTGCCATGACTTTAAAAGTTATCTTATCTGTATGGGGCCTATTTGATCATGGCATAAGTACTATGCATATATGTATGTATGTTTATGTCTGTATTTTAGGATGCCTATGTGTCTGTAGGTATGCTAATGCCTTTGAGTACAGCATAAAAAATCGTGATAAATATCATGAATGTGTTCTTATATATTTATATATGTCTATATATATATATCCTGTTCGGGGAATTGGCCCCTGGCTGGGATCTGAGTGAATACAGGAAGAACCTGCTTGCAACAAGAAAGTTGTTTTTTAAATAAACAAAAGCAAAAAAGACCCTAACTAATAGCTTTCATAGACTCAGTTGAGGATGAGGGGCATGTGGCTGGTACATAGGACTTGCATAGTGCGGCTAGTGGGACTGGCACTGTTGCTGCTTGTGTTTCTAACGAACCAGATGATGACGTTGATGCTCTCAATGAAAAGCGATATGATGATTTGTAGTGATTTTCCATGTGCAACTAAACTAATGTAAACCATTTTAATTTATTTTATTATTTGGCAATTGACATTGAATTATCATTATGAGCTGTGTTATGTAATTTATTTTGTACATTTGTGTAAATTATGGTTATATATTAATATACATAGTGTCGCCAAATCCATATGTACTAAACGCGATGTAATGTCCCCATTTTTTGAGTGGTCATCTAATGGAGTTGGTTAACCTATCCTATTCCTGTAGGCTAAGCCGGAGGGCAAAGGGAATGACCTAATTGATTAAATTTATATCTAATCAGTTTTATTGGGCAAATTGAAGATATGAAGTGACTTCCTATATTTTTTTGAGCCATTTGGTGAAGGGGAAATAATTAAGTAAAATGGCCTTGAAGGTGGATGACCTAGGCAAACTGTAACATGCCAATTGTTCAACGAAAGTAAATTCACTATATTTTAACTTCAAGTAAATAATCTATGTTCAAATCTTAGAGCAATAAATTTTTTCTTGTAATTCAAAGACTATATGCACATCTAAAGCATTCAAGTATTTTCGAAGCAGTCCAGGGCCAGAGATAAAGTTTTCAAAGCAACTACAACAAGGGTTTGATTTTCTGCAGCACGCAAAATTCCGTGAGTTATTTTCTTTATCACTGTTCTGTTCGAATGTGATTCTTGTGGAAGGCTATGTTGTGTTGATCAGAGTTTTTATGGATTAAGATTTTAGGGTTACTGTTTCTTTTGAATTGTGGGAAATTGCAAATTCTACTGTAATTTCATTTTGGGTAGCACTAGTTTGTTCACAATTTGATCTTAGGAGAAGCCCTAGTTGTTTGAAATGGCGCCAACAAAACAACATTCTGGCCACATTGACTACTTGCAAAGGAACCTATATGACGATTTCCTTGACCGATTCCCTTTGTCAACTAATGACAAGAAGAGGGGTTTAGTTTTAATGAGAGGGACAGCCTTAGGTGAAGGATTGAGATACAAAACTTATAATATTGCGGATGCTAGGGTACCAATGTCGGGTTTGGAATTGTTTAGAAGATGGTATGGGCAGCGGAATGCACCTCATTCTTTTTCCAATGGTTGGAGATATGATATGGGAAAGCTTGTGGTACCAAATGTGTTTCTTGATGTTGACCTCCTCAGAGCAGTGGCTGTGAGATATGATCCTGTCACAAGGATTATAAGGGATAATGATGGAGAGGTTTTACTGAGTATAGATGCAGATGTGATTCGACGGGTTTTTGATTTGAGCGAATATAGCTCATTCTTGGTCTAGATAGACCTTGAGGAAATGAAGCAGGAATATGCCAATACACAACCTCTTTTCAGATCAAAATTGCTTCCCCCTCATCTAGCCAGGGCGAACAGTTCAACAATTCATATCAGCCCGATTGATCGGGAACCTTTTAGGGTAAGTTGTTTTGCTGATAATTTCTTGGCAACTTTCTATTCACTTTGCCAAGTTTTAGGTTTTAGCCTTAGTACTGTGATGCCCATTGCCTATATGTTTATGGGGGCTCAAATTCAGCATACCAAGTTTTCTGTAATATATGACTACGCTTCTTTCCTTGCTGAAAGAATACATGAGGGTTTGTTGAACTTATATGTGGGGGACACTAGTGCTCCTTTCTTTTGGTACTCTTTGTTAATGCACATGTTCTTGTATGAGAATGCCGGTTTCTTCTCAGAAAAGATGAGGTTGAGGCAGGAGGTGAATGGAGAGAGATTACCGGTACAGGCTTGGAGTGCAGACCTGTCTTGCAACAAGGGAGGTGCTAGTTATGTGCAGTTTGATAACTGCTTTGCTTCCAGGCTTAGGGCTAGATTGATAGTGAATGTGCCAAGAATTCCGGAGGATTTGCATGATTTCCTTCGACCTAAAGAAAGAAAACCTGATTTCAAGATATGTCATAATTGGGGTGACATCATCCCATACCCTGTAAGCACTATTTTAAGGGTTTATGGTTTCCAAGGAGCTCCTCATATTCTCCCATACAATGTATTTTCAAGGATGGGATTTGCAAAGGTCTTATGGCAGCTGGGTTGCATCCATGAGGATAATTTGACAGGAAGAGGAAAAGGGACTTTGTTCCCTGATTATACTATTGTCTCAGATTTTATATTTTCCAAGGGAGGATGGGTTCATTTTGATAAATATTTTGTTGATTAGCATTTGAAGAGTGGATCTGTGAGGCAGCATGACCTTGAGGGATTCTTTGCTCTGTTCAGACAAAGAATTAAGGGTGGCAAATTTGTCCATGTTTTCAATTTTCCTGAAGATTTGATTACGAATGAGTTTGATTTGAGTAGGCAAGAGTTAAATAAAGATAAATGGATTGCCTATGAGAAAATGATGGCCATGGTGCATAGGCTGGATCCAAAGTATGATCCACTAATGGAGTTCACTCCATTTCATAAAAGAATTGATTTCCTGATGAATAATTTCAGAGAAATCATGAATACCCTGAGAACTAAGAAGATAAATTTGGAAGTGGATTTGAAGATTCAAGGATTGGAGGTAAGGCCTGAGGAAGAAAGGCCAACCTATTAGCCACCAAGGGATAGGCCTTTATACAGAAGAAAAAAAGATGATAGCAGTGATGAAGAGGCAGGGGATAGAAAAGACAAACAAGTAATGAAAACATCATCACAATCAGAGCATGGGATCAGAAAGCCTGGAGGAATAAAGATTGTGGGTCTTGATTCACCACCTAGGGATGACCCTATGGAGCCACCATCAGAGCCAAACCTTAAGAGGCAAAGAATTGAGGAATCACAAGAGGCTCTGGTGGATGAGATAATTGTAACTGATCAGGACATGCAGGTTGGCATCCCCTCCCCTCCTAGATCAGCACAATTGATGCTGACTGATATGGATATAAAATGGCAGTATGTACAAGATGCAAGGATGGTGGCTTGCAAGGCATTATTGGATGATGATGCCTTTGTGAAAACTCCTGTTTTCTTGCAGTTGGTGTGGAGGATGAAGCTTGAAGAGTATCAGGACGAATGCAAGAGGAGGAGGGAATCAAGACCTGATAGGTTTGACCAGGAGAATGATGATGAGGTTAAAGCCGAATTGATGGAACAATTCAAGAACATCACTACTGATGAAGGAAGGAAACTTGTGTCTCAGGCTGGTGTCTTACTTCTCCCTGAATGGGACGTAGCTGATGCTGTAGCATTCAATGCTATCATGCAGTCCAAGCATCCTATGCAAGGTAGTGAGGAGGAAGTCAAGGCTGCCCTATAGGACTCTGCCTTTAGTGAGGAATATGAA
Source organism: Sequoia sempervirens (assembly GCA_007258455.2). Lineage (NCBI taxonomy): Eukaryota > Viridiplantae > Streptophyta > Pinopsida > Cupressales > Cupressaceae > Sequoia > Sequoia sempervirens. The sequence continues at coordinate 545,734 of VDFB02257582.1, read as the reverse complement.
ACTTTAGCAATATGGGCATTGGCACCTCAAGGCAGAAAACCAAATGTGGGTGATATCAATCCAAATCTAAGGGGCGGGCTTATCATCAAGAGAGTTTCTGAAACCTCCACGACAGAGGCCACAAGCTTGACACTGAATGTGGCCAAATTGGCCCAAAAGACAGTAGAAAGAGATGAGGCTGAAAATAAAAGCTTAATGGAAAAATACAATGCAATAATTGGGGAATATAACATAATACAACAAAGAAATGTTGAACTACAGTCTAAAGTAGATAGACTAAGGTATGGGCAGGCTGGAGAATCTTCCAGTGCCCCTGCTACCAGAGCAATACATACTACTTTGGCGGCTTTGCCCCATGTTGTCCCAATTATTTCTACTCCTGGATCCCCAATTCAGACACTTGTTGATAGCCCTCCACCAGGGCCAATTGAAGAAGAAGTTGAGTACTCTGTGGATCCTACCAAAAGGCAAATGATGAATAAGATCACAAAATTACAGGATGCCCTAAGGGCGAGTGAGGACGGGGCTGCGGCTAAACATAATGAGGTGGTTGACATTGTTTTGAGGCATTTAAATGAGAAGATTGATTCTAAGTTGCCAGCTATACATTCTTTATATTCTTTACGCTTGGGAGGAATTCAAAATATTAACAGAGATAGGGAAGTAGTTCTACCCTTGGTTGAGAAGTGGATCCCTAGGCCACTGATTTAGATATTATGTTTAAGGCTTCAAGATTTGATGTGAATAACAGGCCTCAATTATTAAAGCCTACTCAAATTTTTGTGAAATCATTGAAGGGATTCCAGGCCTTGCCTGATGATTTGAGTAAGAAAATTAGGGAATTAATAAAGGGTTTTGATGATTGGAATGACACTTTCCTTCCAGATATAATAGATACATAGGGAAATGTGAAGACACTGTAGCAGTGGCAGGAAAGGGTAGAGGAGATTATTAATGCACAAATCAAATTAATCTGTGATGACTCAGATCATGACTTGTTGGTAAGTAGTATGGATAAAATAATTAACACCAGCATGTTCTTAGAGTCATTTGAAAGAGAGGCAAATCAGGGTGCGGTGAAATTCACACCTTACAGTACCAAGATGAGGGAGGTGGTGAATTTTAATTGGCCAACAGATGAAGAATATCAGAGTTGGGTTGACAAATACTTAACCGAAGAGGAGTGAAGCGGTGTATATTACTGGCAACTGACAGCTTAGCGGTGTATATTACTGGCAATTGACAGCTCAACGGTTATGTATAATTGTTTTTGGTTTTGTTCCATGGCGGCTTTGGGCGCAGATTTTGAGGTGTAACAAATGCTGGGGTTATCATGTAATGAATAGAATCAACAGAAAGATGCGTCAGGACTTGGTGGTTGTAATTTTAGTTTTCAACTGGTACATAGTGGTCCAATTGATCGGTGACATGTGTAATTTCTAGCCCGATGCTTGTTGCTCCTTCGTTTTCTATAAGAAGGATTTCAAGGCCAAAAAAGTGGTTGGCAAGTCATATATTTTTGAAGGTCGAGTCTAGGTATAGTTGCAAAGCGAATTGTAAGAACTTTTTTGTAAATGTTAAGGCAATTAAGGTTAGGGGTTATTTTGTAAAGGGTTTTAGACTTATGAAGATTGCATGTTTTTATAACAGTACTAGCATTTTAAGCTATGATGACATATCTCGAGCTTGAGTCTCTCCTTTGTACATATCATGATTTTGAATAAAATAATCAAGGATTATGATGTTCATCTCATCGTTTTGGTGTGTGCGCTTTCTATCTTGGCTTTAATTCAAAGAATTAATTAAAATGCTTGGATGGAATCATGGATGGGTATGTTTGTAAAGGGATTTAGTAAGAAGTATCGGGTTGGGATAGAAATTGATATTATTGCAATGCAATATTGTCAGGGGTCGTATATGCTAAGTATTTAAATCTGTTGTCGAAATGTGAATGTTTGTGTGTTTGACTCCCCAATGGTATATGGCACTGATCTAAATTGTACAAGTTTGTGGGGCTTTGTATTTGTTTGTCTTTGTTTTGGGCTTGCCGCCAAATTGCAAATAAATGAATATCATACGTTACAAAATAATGTAGTTATCTCATGCTCCAAGTAGCCGATATTACTGGTGAAATGCCAATTCATTTAGTGATATCCTATTTTGTTGAGCCATTTGTGGGATTATCTGTGATTTGTTAATGAATGTTTATGAATTTGGTGCAGAGATCATAGACACATTATAGGGACCACCCTCCTAGGTCTTGCAGAGCTCGAAGTGTAGGAGGTTATTTTAAAAATCCTCGTCAGTTGGTCCAGGTCCTTCGAGCTGCCCTTAATTGGAGTTGGCAATTCCATAGGTAGATTAGGAGACAAACCTGGTTAACAGCATAAAAAATAACCATCAAAATGGCAACTCTACTGGGGATATTAGCTTGAATGTTTCATGTCAGTGGGTCGAGTATCCATTTTGCATAGAGTCTACCATAGTATTTCTGTGATTTGAAGGTTGAGCACTGGGCGTTGTGTTTCTTTATCCAATTAAGTGTGTTATTGCACAAATTGCATATACCTCTTGCAATGTGTCTTTGTGTTATGTCAGTACGATAAGTTCTCAGGATCTTCTAAGGTATTATCATGTGTTTTTGAATAGTGGATATTCCCAAGATAATTGGGTGGCGACTCTGAGTCTCTGCACCAGTGTGCACTTTATTTGAAGTTTTATACAAATTGAAAGATCTTTGAATACACATAGAGAAATGAAAAATACCAGGTCATTCATGAAGAATCACCTAGAATCCAAGCTGGAGGGTGAACTTCCTAAAACAAAGAAGAGAGACTGGGTGAAGAAGAAACCAGAAACCAGCAATGCCGCTCCCGCGTGTTGTGATCTTTTTTCACACATCGCCCCATTGCAAATGGGGACCCCCTAATTTTGGCCTTGCTTTTAGGTCGTTTTGTTGTTGTCTTCTCTTTTCTGTGGTCTGCTTTCTGGGGACGTTCCCGTCTTTGAGCTTAAACGAGTGAAATTTGGCCAAGTCTAAAATTAGGGTTTTGAACTTCCTTGCCACTTTAAATTGAAAAAAGAGCTTGACATTGTTGTCAGTGTGCTTCCAGCAGGCTCTCAACAAATTTTCATCAGATTTTGAGGTACTTACTATTTTTAGTAAGTGTGCAATTATAGGCAACCTGTCAGCATTTTTGAAATTCCGACAGTCACATCACATTCAGAATACATCAGGCTGCTCGTGCACAATATTTGAGCGAAAACAAACAACTTTCTATTTTTAGCAGTCCAGCTTCCGGGATAAATTTCAGGGCTTAGACGTAGAGTTCTTCTCTACATGTCTGCATATTCCTTCTAGGTTTTTCGAGACCTTCGCGACAGTATAACATGCAAAGCGAGACGACAACTCTCAAAATTCAATCTTCCGAGGCTATTTTTAGGGTTTGCATGTCAGGGTTTTCTTTGCATGTCGGATGATTCCTTGTGGGTTTTTCGAGACCTACGCAGTGGTATGACATGCAAATGGAGATAATCACTCAGTAAGGAACTTACTATTTTTAGTAGGTGCGTCCGACAGCCGCTTCCCAACAATTTAGAATCATGAGCTGATCGCAATGCAGCAGAAACGAAGACAAACAGAGATCATTTGATACGCATGCAGAGCAAATTAGGGTTTCCAGCTTCGAAGTCGAAAAGAGGGGTAAAAGGTCAGAATTTTCGAAAACCAGTGTAAACCACCGCGATCAGCATCCTTCAGGCTATTGCTGGGAGTAGCAAAAGATGTCAGCAGGAGTCACAGGAGCGCTTCATTCAAATTTCAAGTTAATCCGAGCTCAGAAGCAAGCAGTTACTATTTATAGTAAATCACCTCCATAAATGGTCTAAAAATAGCAGGCCGACTAAAAATAGCAATGTCAACAGGCCAACAAGGTTGCAAGGATGCAGTGTTTAAAATTTCAAATCATTCTGAGCTTTAGGGATGCAAAAATCGAGAGACTTACTATAAATAGTAAGGCATAGGGAAGCTGGCAAAGACGAGAAAAATAGCTAAGTCTGGAACTTTATCCTTCACCACATGAAAAATGCGCCCAGCTTGCCTTCAGGTGTTTGAAAAAGTTTCTAAGGCATGGAAAATCCACCTGCCACCTCCAAATGTGCCATCCTTGAGGAGTTGCTAAAAAATTTCTAAGTCTGAAAGATATCCTCCTGCCTTGGCAAAATGTGCCCTGCTTGATGAAGAGGCAAGGTCTTATGCTTGAAAATTTCTAAGTGTTGATGTTCATCTTGCTACCTAGCCAAAATGCGCCCAAGGGAAGCTAATGAAGATTGAAAAATATTCTAAGTTAAAAGTTCGTCCTCCTCACCCCCCTAAATGCGCCCATCCTGCAGCTATGTGAAAATGCGCCCACTTCCCACTCAAGTCAAAGAAAGTCAAATGTTTTATCCTCCTCCACTGGCAAAATGCGCCCAAGGAAAGAAAGGGTCAAAGAAGTCAAATGTTTTCATCCTGCATGAGGTGCAAAATGCGCCCAAATAGAGGCATGTGAGGACAAAAATGAGGAAGCCCAAGGGTCACTTGTTGGAGGCGTGGTAAAAGTTTTATCCTTCACACCTTGCTAAATGCGCTCAAGCTGGTCAACAAGTCAACAAATCTTCATCCTTCTTGCATGGGAAAATGCGCCCAAATGGGGCCATGTGAAGACAAGAGTTGAGGGCGTTGAAAATGCCAAGTGAGGGATGAATAAGCTAAGGTGTGGTTTTATTCTCCTTCGAATGTGATATGTGCCTAGGGTGGCAAAGTATCCATGCAAGGCGATGTAAGTGTTGCAAGGCGTTGAAAGTGCTAAGTGTTGAAATTTTTTTCCAAAGACAAGATGAATATCCTTCTTCAAGTTGAATATGCGCCCAAGGGTGTTGATGAATATTGCTAAGGTATTGGAGTTTTAAATAAAAATGTCTTTCAAGTGTGAAATAAAATACAAAGTGGTGAATTAAAATAAAATTTTTCCACCACTAGCAAATGAGCGTGGATGAAATAAAATTTTCCTCACAGGCAAGTTGATTGAGTTGAATATAAAAATTTTCAAGGCAAAATTTTCAAGGTGATTTAAAATTTTTCTAAGGCAAATATTTTCTTCCTTAGAAAATACGCCTAGACCCAAGGTGGTGAATTTTTTTCTTGAAGCACAGATGAGTTGCCAGTGATGAAGTTAGATGATGCCTGCTGCACAGGGTCAACGAAAATTTTCAAGTCAGAGCAACAAAATTCTCAGAGGGGATGAAGAAATGAAATAAATTGTTGAAAGTTATTTTTCAAAGGTTCAAAATTCAAGAAAATTAAATGAACCCGTTCGTTGTGCACCCATGAGTTCGACGCGTTCTGAAGGAAATTTTCTTTTGGCTATTGAAGATTATCGATGAGGAATGGATTTTAAGGTCTTCCATAGCTCGTCGAGGATTCTAAGATAAAGATTTCAAATGGGCACCAGATTGTGAATTTTCCTAAGGGAAAATTTTAAAATTTTCTAAGGCAAATGTGAAGAAAATGTGTTTTCAAGGTGAAATCCTCCGGACGATGAATTTGAAAGGAACTGCCTAGGTGAATTTGCTCAAATTCTTTGTGAAGACAATCTTCTTGAGCCGGAGATGAATAAAATCGTCAATAACCTAGCTAATGAAATGAATTTCTCAAAGATGATACGCCCTTGAGGAAGATGGGTTGAAAATTTGGCAGAAGTTGGCTAGTGGAGGCGATGAACGCTTGGAAGTTAGAACGTGAAAATCAAGTAAGTAAAGTGAATTTATATTATGAAGTGTTCTGATACCCTTCTCCTTGCTTGTTTTGCAGGAGGAACGTCGAGACCAAGTGGTGATGACTTGAAGTGAGGAAGAAAATAATCCAGGATGACATTTCAATCTCGAAGGAAGAAAGTTGCAAGAAAATGGCTAAGTGTTGAGACTTAGTATAACTCAAGTGACAAAGAATGGAAGCTTGAGCAAAGTTGAAGAACAACGTCAAGAAGAAGATCAAGAGTAGCTGAACTCCAAATTCTATCAAATTTTATTATCTGAGGAGGCAATCTTAGAGACTCTTTTACCCTCCTCCAAGCGATCAACAGAATTGGCTGAATGCGAACAACGGAGCAGTGTGAACGCATTTCAAAGCTAGAATCTTCTAGAAGATGGTGGCCATTAATGGCTCATTTATTACCCCACTCCTCTTGGTGGCGGTTTTTAGGGTGAATCTTGTTTAGGGCTGAGGTGGCACGATTCTGGCCATCCAGCCGATTGTAATTTGAGCCATCCGTTGGACTTGGCCAGCTATATAAAGTGGGAATCCCCCTCATTTGTATCTCATGAGACATAGAAGTAGAAGTTAGACAGTAGAGAGTAGAGGTGATAGCTTAGAGTAACTTAGTATAGATTGATAGTGTAGTTTGAAGAAGAGGGAAAGTTTTCCCTTTGAGAAATTTGTAAGAAATTGTTGTGAACACTCTCTCAATAAAAGAGTTTTTCATTGATGGTGAATTTCGTCTTTGTTGTGAGTAGCTAGCAAGGTTTCTTCGTCCTTCCGATTCAAATGGTAGCGTAAAATAGTTCAAAGTAGTATAATTTTCATTCCATGCAAGTAGATGTTAGCTGTGGAATGTGGTGTTTGATCTAAGCAACTTCGTCTATCCATACCACTAGTGTATTTGCTGATGGTGAATGCGCCTTGTGTGGTCAACTGGAATATCATGTACTTAACTTCGATCATGATTTGTATGTCTATATGTGTCGTTGTGATGGTATTTTCATGCTAAGTTGTGATCTGAACACCTTGAACTACTCCTCTGAAGATTGCGCCAACTCCGTGGAAGCTGTCCGAGGCGAGGCAAAGCGAAGTTTGGTTGAAGTTTGCTGAAGTTGAGCTCCATATCCCACACCTTAGAATAGATTTAGCCTTCTTAACCCTGCACGATTTACATTCAGTACTTTCTGGTTAGAATAGGAAACCTGCGCTTCATAGACAAATCTTTCGAGCATTTGAATTCCTTTCTCCGCCGCCGAACAATTCCGTAAGTCCCCTTGAAATACCAACAAATCACATCGAGCCAACTGAGACTATTCGCACTGAAAGAACCTTGGAGTTGAACGCATGAACTTTCTTGCAATCTTAGCATGCGGAATACTTTGATCAAGAGAGAATAGGGTAGCCGTTGGCGACTTTATTCTGCGTTGGTGCGGTCACGAAAAACACATCAACACCGCGTCCCAGAATCCTGTACATCAAAGTATAAGTAAGCCTCTACATCCTATCCTAGAGACTTTTGAACATGTATCTAGACATTCTGAATCAGATAGTTGTGGATTTTTTGATACATTGTTTAATACACCTGTTCAAGAGGATGTAACATGTCATAATAAAGAGCTTGTTAATGTCCAATATATTAAGAGAAGAAGTAGGAGTAGAAGTTGAGGCCATCACAATGAATGCACCAATGATTTGCCTCCTCCTCCTGCTATTGATGGTGGAACCCCTTTATTATCTAGACAAGAGGGTGCAAATCTGATAGATTTGAGTGATACATCAGGTTTTGATATAACTTTGCCTGACACCGAAGATGTTTTCGGAGATATTAATTCTTTAAGATGAGAAATCCAAAAACAGGTTGAGCTTAGGATAAAGAGGGACAAAGAGAAGGAAGCAGAGTTGATGAATGCTATTATTGAAAGGGATAGGTTAATTAGACAGTTGCCAACTATGAAGCTCCTGAACCAAAGTCAACTGGACCTAGAAGAGAATGGTCCTGTTGTACAACAAATTGTTGATAAAGAAGTAAAACCAGTAACCAAAGTAGGTCCGGAAGGTCAAGCTAAGGTCCAACCAAAACCAACAGATCCAAAACCTTTAGACCTTATTATGTCACAATCAGATAATCCAAATGTTAAATCTGTTGCGGATAAGGGAAAACAAAAGGCTGAGGGGATCAAGATAAATGAAAAGATGGTTTCCCACCAGCCTAAAAAAGATCCCCTCCCACATGTATCATCACAAGTAGAGACTGTTTTAGAAAAGGCTAGAAAGGAAAGGGAATCTTTAGCAGAAGAATTAGAAAGGATTGAAATGGAGGCTGCAAATGCAGAAATGAGAAGGAAAATAAGTTTGTTAAAGATGACAAGTTTGGCTGAAGTTCCACAAGCCACAACTTCATCAGATCATTAGGAGATTGCGAAAAATGGTCCCAAACCTACCCAGAAAAATATCACAAGTAATTCTGACCCAAGGGTTCAGGCAACCCAGTTTGTTAATTCACATCAAGATGGTTCTAAACCTCGGAAAGTCGATGGACTACCACAAAGGAGACCTATACAATTGGAAAGATACAGGCAATTGTTTTTTGATGGTATTCCCGGGCACCCAAATCCTATCCCTGATGAATTAAGGGAAAAGATGAACAAATTTGCTGGGAATAATGCCTTTTCAGCAGAAGAGCATTTGAAAGGTTTCATGGATATTTTAAATGATTATGAGGTAGAACATGAAGATGTGATGATGAAATTGTTTGTCCAATCCTTGACAGAAGATGCAAGGGATTGGTACAGGGGTTTACCGAATAGCAGTATTGGTTCATGGGAGGAATTTGAAAAATGTTTTAAAGAACAATATGGTGACAAGACAAATGCTAGTTTTATGTTGAATGAGTTCAATACTATTAAAAAATCAGCTAATGAGCCTGCAACAGAGTTTAACCTTAGATTCCAGAAGGCAATGTATAAGTTGTTTCAAGTGATGAAGCTTGATGAGAATGTTTGTTTAACTACTTATTTCAATGCTTTTGATGCTAAAATGGCATATCTTCTTCGAGACAAGGACCCCCAAACCATGAGGGATGCTTTTAGAGCTGCTATTAATATTGAAAGCAATAGGAGAGCTTCTGGCAAGTATGGTAGGAGAGAAGAACCTACTCTTATGAAGAATCCTAGAGATAAAACTGAAAAGGTCTCTACTGCAAGCATTAAAGATGATGAGAAGTGGGATAAGGTCCTTAGTACTTTGAAGGATATAAAATATACTGTTGCTAAGCAAGAGAAGGGTACTGGAGGTGATAGGCAAGAGTATAATAAAAGTGATAAACCTCCTAGATTGCAGAATTATCCTTACAATACAAATTAGAAGGATGGAAAACCAATACTACCCGCCCAGAAGCCCAAAACTGATCAACAGATACCAGATCCTTTGCATAAGCGTTCTGTAAATTTGGTTCAGGATAGACCATGGTGTGTGGTGTGTGAACACCCACATGATCAAAATTATTGTGGTGTCGCTCAGCTGATTGCTACTGAAGGAAAAGAAGAGGATGTTCATCAGCCAACTCTTGATTTCGAGCAAGGTGATGTAGGTTGTTGTATGACCCGGTCATATATTGATGAGGTTGAGTTTTCTTTTGATGAGGATTTACAAGAGGTTGATGTGAATAATCAACGACAAAAAAGTGAATTGTACCATCAACAAGTTTTTTCTGATGAAGGTGAGTGTGGCCATTATGCCTGCAATATGGAATAGGCTGAGGAATTAGTATCTCTAAGAAGACCATCAGAAGATGAGATTGCTCGGTTAATTGAAGAGATGGCTGCTCAGCTGAGAAGTACATTACAGTTAAGAAGTACGACTGTAGGTGGTGAGCAAGGCAAACCTGCTGGCCTTTTCATTAAGGAACAAAAGGGCAAGAGTAAGGATGCTAAAGAAGATAGCAGAAATGATGTTGTCAAAATCAAGGATGTCAAGAATGACAAGATATGGGCAAAAAAGAACGAGAACCAAAAGCCCAGTGAAGATGTTGCTCCTCTATTGGTAAAAACCAAAGTGATTGCCAAATCTGCTTAGTCAATTCCAGAGGACAAGCAAAGGAAACTTGAAGGAAAACAATATTTGGAGAAGAAAGAAACTAATGATGGTATGATTCCTAACCTATCCAAATACACACCTGTGGATATGTTTCAAGTGTTGTCTCAAGTTAAAGTTACTGTACCTTGGTTCAAGATGATGAGAATAGATGAGCATAGAGAGAAGACAATTGCCTTGATTATTGGAATTCCAAGCAGTAAAATTAAAAAAGGAAATTGTAAAGAAATGAGGGAAAAGGAAGAAATAAAAATGAAAGAGTCGGAGGGAACTATAACTCAAATTCCTCCTGTATACCTAGGAAACTCTATCCATATGTGCTTGGAGAGCATCACCCCTTTCTTCTTGAGTATTGATATAAATGGGAGAACTCTGAGGAATTGCATGATAGACTTAGGAGCATCAAACAATGTCATGCCAATAAAGATTATGGAAGCAATGGGTTTGACAGTTGATTCTACTCAAGGTAAATGCTATGCATTGGATTCGAGAGAGGTGCCTGTTATTGGGACCATTAAGGCCTTGCCTTATGTGTTGACCCAATATACTAATAAGGTTTTGACCATGACTGTTTTAGTTGCGGACATTCCCCCTCATTTTGGAATGTTATTATCAAGGAAATGGAGTGCCTCAATGGGAGGCAACATCCAATGTGATTTGTCATTTGCTACCTTTTGCATTGATGGAAAAGATGTCAAGATTGAAAGAGAATCAAAGGTGCCTCATATAATTGAGCATGGTCCGACTGAGGATTTGACATGTTTTATTGACTGTGGCATAAATGAATTCAAGGCTGAAGAATCCCCTAATAATTGTGATAAGTTTGTTGCACTAGTTGATATAGAAGTTGAAAATCTGTCAGAATTTGATGATGTGTGGACTATGTTTTTTGATGGTGCTAATTCAAAGGAAGGATCTGGTGCAGGTGTGTTGTTAAGGTCACCAGGTGGAAAAACTTTCAAATTTTCTTTCACCTTGTTATTTGAATGCACTAACAATGTAGCCGAGTATGAAGCATTGTTGTTAGGGTTAAAATTGGCTCAAAAACATGGGATCAAGAAGCTCAAAGTAATTGGTGACTCTGAGCTTGTGATTTCCCAAGTTAGATCCCTGTATATGTCAAAGAACAAAAGGTTGAAACAGTATAGAAATGCTGTTTGGGACGAATTGGAAAATTTTGATGCTTTCGGGATAAATTGGATGGAGAGAGGTCACAATAAGGTGGCAGATTTGTTAGCAAACATTGCACTGAGGCCGGATGATATGACTTATGCTGGAATTTCAAAAGTTGAAGTGCAAACCAGACCATCTGTTCCTGATAATATTAAGCACTGGCAGGTTTTTGACAGTGATGATATATTAAGATTCTTAAATTGTGTGGGTGAGTATGAAAATCAAGAAATAGATTTTGGAGCCTTCGTTGAAAAGATTGATGGTAAAGATACTGTGTTTGGAAACAAAGTTATTCAGTTAAAAACTAACACCATTCCTAAGGGTTTAGTTGTTCTTGAAAGAGTGTTTGACAACCGGGATAGGACTAAGGCTACTTGTGCTGCTTCCCATCCTGATGACTTGGAGGAAATAAACCTAGGGACAGATACATCACCAAAAAAGGTGTATATTGGAAAGAAATTGTCACCAAGAGTGAGACAGATGTTGGTTGATTTGTTAAGAAAATTCAGACATGTATTTGCCTGGTCTTATAATGATCTTAAGGCTTATAGGCAGGATTTGTTTCAACATGAGATTCCTTTGAGTAGTGATGCCAAGCCTTTTAGGCAAAAGCAGAGACCTATTAATCCCACCTTGGCTCCAAAAATGCAAGAAGAACTTATTAAGTTAAGAGATGCTGGAATCATCAAACCAATTAGACATTCATCTTGGGTATCTAACTTGGTGCCTGTGAGGAAAAAGAACGGAGATATTAGATTATGTGTGGATTTCAGAAATTTGAACGTGTCTTCATTAAAGGATAACTATCCATTGCCTAATATGGAGGCCATGTTGCAAAGAGTGACAGGTTGCGAGTTAATGTCCATGATGGATGGGTTTTCTGGCTATAACCAAGTCATGGTTAAGGAATCTGAACAATTTAAGACAGCTTTCACTACACCTTGGCGAACTTATGTATATGTGAGAATGCCTTTTGGTCTAACAAATGCAGGGGCTACTTTCCAGAGAGCCATGGATGTGGCATTCTCAGATTTCATTAATTTGTTTCTGGTGATTTATCAGGATGATCTAACGGCTTATTCCAAGAAGGAAGATGATCATTGTGAGCACCTTGAGAAGATATTCATTAGGGCATTAGAATATGGTATTTTCCTAAATCCCAAGAAGTGCACTTTTGGAGTAAGGAAAGGGAAATTGTTGGGACATATTGTTTCTAAGGAAGGAGTTACAATTGATCCAGAAAGGGTAAAGGCAATAGATAAGGTCCTGCAACCTAGAAATGTCAAAGGAATCCAGTCTTTCTTTGGGCAAATAAATTTTTTGAGAAGATTCATTACAAATTTTGCTGAAGTGGTTCGCCCTATTTCTAAGATGCTTAAGAAAGGGGCCAAGGTCGAATGGGAGAAAGCATCAGTACGAGCTTTCCATGATAATTAAGGAAGCACCCGTGTTGAGGACCCCTAATTTTTCGAAACTTTTGCAGATTTTCTCATTTGCGTCTTTCCACACAATTGCAGCTGTGTTATTACAAAAGAATGCTGAAGGTTTTGAGCAACCTCCATATCCTTTTCAGCAAATCTTTACAAGTCAGGAGAATCTCAAGCATGATAAGTAAATGAGAAACAAAGTGATATGCATTAGTAAAGTAAAGCTTTTAGGCCACCATACTCTGATGGGAGCTACCATAATCGCTTTTATAAAATCTAGTCGTACTTGAAGCGACAGTTTTGGCTACCAACAAGAAGTGTCGAAGAAGATGGTGATGGATTAATAGGATCCAAGAATTTAACATTGAAATTCAGATTACCAGGTTGGTAAGGGGACAAGGATTGGCCAAACTTATGACCCAAAGTAATCTTGAAGCAAATCAGATAAATTTACTTGAAGAAGAGGAGAGACCATATATATGTGATATGGAACATTTTGACTGGTACAAGGGTGTGGTCTACTACTTGCAAAAGATGAAATGTCCTGATGATTTGAGTGAGAATGAAAAGAGGGCATTGAAGTTACATGCTATCAAGTATGTTATTATAACGGGAAGACTCTGGTGGAGAAGTGGAGAGGGTGTTATGTTAAAATGTGTAGACCAAGAGCAAGCAAAGGAACTCTTGAATGAAATGCACAGTGGAGTTTGTGGAGGGCATTATATGGCCAAAACTACTGCACACAAGATAATGAGGACTGGGTTCTGGTGGCCTACTATTTTCAGGGATGCATATCAATTAGTAAAGACATGTGATGCTTGTCAGCGTTTCTCTGGTAACTTACCTTTAAAACCG